>OZ020521.1:12888815-12921240 GCA_963971425.1 Bryoerythrophyllum caledonicum | reverse complement strand
TGAAAGGACTAGGTCTAGGGAACTCACTGAGGACACGGCGGAAGGATTCTTGGAGGTTCAGCTAGAGGCTATCCCAGCTCCTCCCCTTCTTTTTCCCCCATCTTTCCTTATCCCTGCATTTGATCCAGTGAACACCACCAACACCACTAGTCCACGAGGCAACACCTCAGCCCCTACCATGGCCTCTGGAGGGCCACCCCCGGTTCGGCCTCCCATCAACCCCTTGGTTCAGCCAAGGGGTTTACCAATTGTAGTACCCGAAGGCTTACAGGCGGCGCCTATGCCACCCAATTTGCCCACGTTTAGAGGAACTAGGGATGAAGACCCCTCCGCACATGTGGAACGGTTTCTAGAGCTCCTCACTACTTGTCTCATCACCAACACCGGGTATTTCCTAGTGTGGTTCTCGTGTACCTTAAAGGATGCCGCTTACGAGTGGTATAGGAACCACCCCCCCAACACCTTCCAGGACTGGGATAGCCTCATGAGGGCCTTTTTGGAGCACTTTAGACCCGAAGTAGGTCAAAGTAATGCCCTCACAGCCCTAGCCGCGCTACGCCAAGGTCCAAGGGAGGATATCACGACATACATTAGGAGATTCGACCTAGTGGTTACAAGGTTCGTGGGAAACCTCCTCACCAATGACACCTTAACCCAGTTCTTTATCCAAGGGTTCAACAATGAGGGAACCATTAGGGAGATTTTGAAGGTCCGCCCCGCATCGTTAGATGAGGCCAAGGCACAAGCTAGGCTAATAGAGCAGGTGGATCGAGACCAAGAGCGCATGTGGAGGAAGGAGGATCACCATATTCCTAGTTTCATACCCATCCATGCCAAGGGTAAGGGACCAGTCTTAGAACGTAACCAAGGATCCACAGGCACACAAGTTCCTACGTGGAACTACTACGCCCCACCCTTGAACGTTAGGCCACCAGTAGCCCTTCCTGAGCTCACCTATCATGAGGAGCGGGGCACATGGAAGGAGGAAATGAAGAACGAAATCCTTCAAGGCCAACAGGGCTTCCAGGATCAATTAGCTCAACAAATCAAGGCCATGCAAGACCAAATGGCCTTATTGATTAAGAACCAAGTCCCTAACCCCACGCCTCCACCCATAGAATCCGGTAGACATGCTTCGGGCTTATGGTGCACTCAATGTGGTCAACCAGGCCACACCAGCCCTTTTTGTACCACTCCGGTGGCAGCACCCCTACACCAAGCTTCTCAACCTCCGTATGTGCCTCCTCATAGGAACCAACCACCGACAGTAACTAGCTACGTGCCTCAAGGCTATGCATCTCCAAGCCAAGGTTATGGGGGACCTCCGAGACCACGGTATGAAATCCATCAACCGTGTGGCAAGAGACACGCACCAGGGCAATGTTGGGTCGAAAGTGGGGTGGTATGCGGTAACTGCGGGGGTAATCATCCTACCCAAGTATGTCGTAGACCGGACAAGGTAATTCCCATGCCCTTTCCACCAGGGAACTATCCTCAACAAGCCCAAGATCATTTGAGAGGTGCGCGTAACCCCACCTCCGATAATACCCTTAGGCCTCCTAGTCTCTACTACGACTACAACAATCATCGCCAAAATCAGACTCCTCTAATGGGGGTGAATACCAAGGCCGGGTACATCCCTATTAACCAAGGGCAGAACCACGGGGGCCAACAAAACCTAGGGCAAAACCACGGGGGCCAACAAAACCTAGGGCAAAACCACGGGGGCCAACAAAACCTAGGGCAGAACCACGGGGGCCAACAAAACCTAGGGTAGAACCACGGGGGCCAACAAAACCAAGGCCCACAAGATGTGCGCTATGCCACCATGTCAAGTGAGATCGTGTCCACCCACAGCCCCTCCCTCACTGAGCTCAATGTAATTTTCGACGAGGTGAGCACAACCAAGGAAGCAAAAACTTGTGAGTTACCGGCATTGGCAGTCCAGACTCGGTCTAGCCGACGGGAGCCTAGGTACTCAAGCCCCCCTCCACCTATACCAGAGGAAGGTGAGACCTCAGAAGAGGATTCACCTCACTTCTCTGACCTAAATGATACCACCAAGGAGGCGGTAGAAGGCACTAAACGAGCCAACTTCGAGTCCCCCCGTGGCATACCTAGGTCTCGAACACCCTTGTCCACCCCCCAAGAGCCATGGGAAGGTCCACCAATCCCTAGTCCCGAGGTAAAGACGTTCCCGCGTGTCGAGAAGCAAGGGGGAGAGGGGCCTTACGATTTATGGGCGGATTTGAGTCGCCTCAAAGCGGACATCACCATAGCCCAACTATTAGAGGTGTCACCACCCATGAGGAAGTCCCTTAGGTCGGGTACCCCGGTGAAGCGAAGGCCTAGGGCAAGGATCAGGCTGGCGGCTCGGGTTAAATCCGCACACCCCAATATCGAGGTCAAGGCGGTATAAATCGAGGTTTCGAATGTGGACAAGATCGTACCTAATGTACTAGTAGACGGTGGAAGTGGGTTGAACATCATGCCCCTCTCAACCATGGAGAAACTAGGCCTTGACATCACAGAACCTTCACCGTACATCATCAACATGGCTAATCAAAGCTCGCCGGAGGCCCCGTTAGGCCAAATTAGTGGTTGTAAAGTGACCACGGGGGGGGAGTAGAGTATTCCCTCACCTTCCAAGTCATCCGAATGCACTCCAACAAGGAGGCATACCCCTTGCTACTAGGTAGGCCTTGGTTGCGGATTGCCAATGCCACGGTAGAATGGGGGGGGCCAAAACCAAACATCACCTATGGTCCACCGGAGAACCCTACTACAGTCCATATCCAACCAAGTAGGCTAGGAATATGCCGTGGTTGCATGGGCTCGTCGGAGGATGAATCACAAGAGGTACTATCAAAGGAGCCTCCCAAACGGGTGAGGTTTGCGCCCCACAAGGCGGTGGATCGAGCCCAACCCTCGAAGGCCCACGTAATGCCATTTAAAAGCATGGGACCGGGCCTTTATGAGTGGGTTCCCACCGGGGAATTTGTAGACTGGTTGAGGGAGCACCCTACCTCGAGCGCGGATGAAGCCATGTCCGTGCATTTCATGGAGAGTGAGCCCATTGGAAGGGAAACCGGGTTGGAACTTAGCCTAGTTCCCCTCCTCGATGACCTAGAACCCTCGGCGGTGTTTGGAATGGATGTGGAGGGCACGCAAGGGGACGAATTGGAGGTTTTGGGAGACGAAGGCCCTCTCAACCCATCTCTCCACTTCTGCAGGACATCCACCGGTATCCTAGCTAGTGGTTCCGGGGCAACATACCCCCAAGTTCCGAATGATTGGTACAAGGGACCTACCCAACAACCACACGTTCATCATGATGATTGGAAGTTGATGGTGGTTTCTCATGAGCAGGATGAGGTCCGTAGTATTAAGGTGGGCGTTGGGTTGACCGAGGAGGAGATGGTGAAATACAAAGCACTAGTGGTCGAGTTTGGGGACATTTTTGCGTGGTCATACAAAGACCTCAAGGGCATTCCCCCGGCGGTAACACAACATCACATCCCCCTTCTCCCAGGCACTACTCCCATTAGACAAAAGGAGCGGCGTATGAATCCTAACCTACAGCTCATTGTCAAGGCCGAATTGGAGAAGCTCCTCCAAGCGGGGTTCATTAAACCCGTAGAGATATCCGATTGGGTATCCCCCATGGTGTTGGTTAAAAAGAATAACGGGAAGCTACGGGTGTGCATTGACTATAGGAAACTCAACCATCACACCCAAAAAGACCACTTCCCCTTGCCATTTATCAACACCATCTTGGAGGAGGTAGGTGGTCATGATCTTTATACGTTTATGGATGGCTACTCGGGCTACAATCAAATCTCCATTGCCCCAGAGGACTATCACAAGACCGCCTTCACTACCCCATGGGGCACGTTCATCTATTTGGTCATGCCTTTTGGGCTTTGTAATGCCCCTTCCGCATTTCAGAGGGCCATGACTTATGCCTTCTCAGATCTCTTGCATAAATCCATGACCGTCTTCATTGATGACTTTAGCACCCAGTCCACGAAGGACAACCATCTCACGTGCGTGAGACAAAGTTTTGAACGGTGTAGGCGCACCGGTATTGCCCTCAATCTCGAGAAAATCTTCCTTGCCGTAGAACGGGGAGTCTTGCTAGGATTCGTGGTATCCAAGGATGGTCGAGAGCCGGATCCCGATAAAGTGAAGGTTATCGTGGAGTTACACCCCCCCACGAATGTCAAGGAGATACAAAAAACCCTAGGACACATAGGGTGGTACCGGGAGGTTATCCATGACTATGCCACGAAGGCCATGCCCATCACTAGGCTTATCCAAAAGAACGTAAGGTTCGAGTGGACTCCCCATTGCCAAGAGGCCTTCGACGTCTTGAAGGGGGAATTAACCACCTACCCGGTTTTGAGGCCCCCGAATTGGGAACTGCCCTTCCACATCTATTGTGATGCCTCGGCGGTGGCTGTGGGAAGCACATTGTGCCAACCGGTGGGCCTTAATGGCAAAGACCACCCCATTGCTTTTGCAAGTAGGCAATTGAACCCCGCCGAAAAGAACTATACCACCACCGAACGTGAGTGCTTGGCAATGGTCTTTTCGGTCAAGAAGTTTCGCCACTACTTGTTACTCAACCCCGTAGTGTTCTACGTGGATCACATGGCCATCAAATACCTTGTCAACAAGGCGGACTTGAGTGGTCGTCTAGCGAGGTGGGTCTTACTTTTAGAGGAGTTTGACTACACGGTGGAATACCGCCCGGGGCGGATGCACCTTCAAGCGGATCACCTCTCACGCCTCTCAGAGGAACCCGGTATTGTCCCCATTGATGAGGCCTTGATAGATGAGGACTTGTTCAAAGTATCCTCCATTCCTTCATGGTACAATCTGGTGGCCGAATTCCTCACCACCCACCTTCTACCGGACTCATTGTCCAAAAACGAGCGTCGAAAGGTTCGCCTCCATAGCCGCCACTTTACCATAGTAGGGGGCAAACTGTACCGTCGGGGGGTGGACGGCTTGCTACGTCGATGTGTGACGTCCGTGGAAATTCCCACGATCCTCTCAGCCTGCCATGACAGTGCGTGTGGAGGACACTTCTCTGGGACCTTGACGGCCCAAAAAGTCCTTCGTGCGGGTTATTATTGGCCCACGTTATTTCAAGACGCCCATGAGTACACCAAGCGATGCGACGCTTGTCAACGGTATGCCCGAAATGACCTTCGAATGAGCATGCCACTACCAGTATCCTTGCCCTTGGTCCCATTCGAGAAGTGGGGTATTGATTATGTGGGGGAAGTGCACCCCAGCTCTTCTAGTGGGATGAAGCACATTGTGGTGGCAACCGAGTATCTCACCAAGTGGGCAGAGGCTCAAGCCGTGAAAACGAATGATGCTAATCATGCGGCCAAATTCTTGTTCGAGCAAATCATTATCCGGTTCGGATGTCCCAAAATCCTCATTAGTGATAGGGGGAAGCATTTTTTGAACGAGGTGATCGAAGCCATGACCAACCGGTTCAAGATCAATCATCGTAAGACCACCCCTTATCACCCTCAAACCAATGGGCACACCGAACGGGTCAACCAAACCCTCGTAAACATCTTGAGGAAAACGGTCACCGATTCCAAGAGGGATTGGGACACGAAACTCCCCGCCGCGTTATGGGCTTACCGAACCACGTTCAAAGTGACCACCCATGCTACTCCCTTCTCATTGGTGTATGGCATTGAAGCCATTTTACCCACCGAGTTCGAGATCCCCTCTCTGCGAGTGGCCGTGACCGAACGATGGTCCATGGCCACGTCCTTGGCCGATCGGTTAGAACGATTGGAGGAGCTCGACGAGATGCGCCGGTGGAGCGCCCAAAACATGGAAGCCATCCAACAAAGGAGGAAGATTGCCTTCGACAAACGGAACAAGGTCCGGTCATTGAGACCGGGAATGCTAGTCCTCCTTCAAGACGCGAGGAGATTGGATTTTCCAGGAAAGTTCGATGCCTTGTGGTTGGGACCCTATCTCGTGAAGGAGGTCTTCCCCAACAACTCCGTTCAACTTCAAACCCTAAACGGCGAGGATTTCCCCACGCGAACATCGGGCAACCGATGCAAAGAGTACAAGGTGTGATTTGTTCACGACCTTCACAAGTGGACCTCCACATTTTGGTACTGCCATGGGTCATTCGAACACAAAAAAGGTAGATATTGACCGTGTGCCCATGAACAAGAGTGGGTTCTCTGCCTCTTCGAGTTGTCCCAGATGGCCGCCATGTGTGAGCCGCAAAAACGGCTCACGGTGATGAATGGACCTCACGTCGGGTCCATTAAGGCTAATGAGTGGTGAAAATGGGTTATCCCATGGACTAGCTCGTGGTTTTTTGATTAAAATGGCCAAGTGGCCTTTCCCCTCACTAAAAGAGGAGCCATTTATGGGCAATCGCGGAATTTATGTAGTTAGCCAAAAAGGAAGAAAAAACAAAGGGAATAAACCAGAAAAGAAAAGCAAAGAGAGAAGGGAAAAAAGACAAAAGAAAATTAGAAAAGAATTAAAATGAGTAGTGGTGGAGAAGAATTTACCTCCTATCGAGTTGTAGACCATATTCGGTCACGATGAAGAAATCACGAAACCAAAAAAATGGGAGAAGAAGAAGGAGGATGGTGAGGAGAAAAGAAAAAAGAATGGGGCGTTAAAAGCCCTTAAAAAAATAGTCAATAGGGTCCAAAAAGAAGTGGAAAAGAATCCTCATCAATCTCTAAGTAAATTAGAAATTACCATAAGCAAGGGGAATTCAATTTAGGTAGGTTAAATTAGATTTTTGCACCTTTGAAAATTAGCTAATAGCTCACTTATTGAGATCATGCACACACATGTGGCATGGAGTCAAAGTTTAGATTTAGATATTCCTTGGTTAGTGGGACACCCACTTGTGTTGAATGCAAGGGTGGCTAGTGATTTATTAGCTTTTTAGTTACTATTGTTTAGAGTGACCATTAATGTGCCCACCCAAAATGGCGGCTGTGAACGACGAAGGGAACGACCTTGGGAACAAAGAAGGGAGCAAGGGCCTTGGGGTTACCCCCTTGGAGGGCGCTCATTCGAAGTGTGGGAGGTAGGAGTGAGAGAGGTGTGTGGTAGGAGCTAGGAAACCGAGAGAGGTGTGTGGAAGTGAGAGAGAGGTAGGGTTCAGATTTCCCCCTCCTGTGGGCTGGAATGTGATTCAATCGTTGCAAAAATAAGAGAGCAGATCGATTAGAAAGTTGGCTTTCCAACAAGCTCAAACACGTGCGGATCGGAGCTGTGACGACGAAGATACAGGCGGCGGAGTGAGGACGACCAGCTAGAGGATCGGTGGCGGATCTCATACGGCCTCAGGTTTTCCCTCGTCAGTAGCCGAGTTCTTGTCTAATCGGGCTAAGATTTTAGGAGTAGATAGATTAGAACGTTGGCTTTCTAACAAGCTCAAGAACGCGCGGATCGGAGCTGTGACGACGAAGATACGGGCGGCGGAGTGAGGACGACCAGCTGGAGGATCGGTGGCGGATCTCATACGGCCTCAGGTTTTCCCTCGTCAGTAGCGGAGTTCTTGTCCAATCGGGCTAAGATTTTAGGAGTAGATAGATTAGAACGTTGGCTTTTCAACAAGCTCAAGAACGCGCGGATCGGAGCTGTGACGACGAAGATACGGGCTGCGGAGTGAAGAGCACCAACAAGAGGAGCAAGATCACGAGCTGAACAAGAGGAGCAAGATCAAGAGCTGAAGAAGAGGAGCAAGATCACGAGCTGACCAAGCAAGTCGAAGGCTAAGGATGGAGGGTGAACCGAATTAACTCAGGGAGCCCCTTTTCTTTTCTCCCTCGAACCTCTTCAATTCCATTGTATGACTTGAACCCTAATTTTCTAAATACAAAAACCACGCGGAAGTGCTGCCAATTTTTCGGTAGAATTAGGGTTTGCTATATATTCAACTAAATAACCGATTAGAGCGCCATTAGTAAGTGAACACAGCTGGAAGTTCCCTCTTAGTAAGGCTGGGATGGATTCTTGTGTGAATGAATGTGATACATGCATAGGAATGTGGTGCATGATCTTGAATAAAGTCATATGTTGAAGGTGCACTGCTGGTCGCCGGCTGGGAGGTCCAGGGTCGAGTCAAATGATCAATTGAAGGCTGCCATCGTGTTAAGCAAGAAAAACTAATAAGAATTCAAAAAACAAACGTAAAAAACGGAGTCATAATCACGAAGATAATGAAGAATTAAACTTTTAACATAAAAAGAGGAGCCTGTCTGCTGGTTGCTGCTGTTAGGGTCGCACTTGGGCCTGGAATTGGTGGTTAAGGTGCTAATCAAGTTCACAAGGCAAAATTGAACCTAATGGAGCTTTAAAACATTGGAAACAAAGCTTTGAGGCGGAATTTACGCTTGTCTAAAGGTTGGATTCAACCTAAGGCTCAATTCAGCCATTACATCACTAATTATTAACGAACTCTCTTAAGTGACCACGCCTTGGGTCATCATGCTTGTATGAATGGTTAAATTATGTTTGCACAAGGGGCTGCATCCCATATGTAGGATCTTGTGTTCAAGATAAGCCACCCCATTAGGGGGCGGTTTATTTGGCTCACATCCGACATCACCTGAAGACGTTCGGGAGTAGACCTCGTGGACGAGGCCTCATCCGTGTTGTTGCATGTTGGTGTAGAAGTCCAGATGCTCATGCATGAGCTACTAATCTGATCCCCTATAGTGTTTTGGGTTCGCGACTCCTTCCTCCCGAACTCTATCTCCTGCCCGAATTCCTTCCTCTCCATGAGTCCCGACATCACCTGAAGATGGTCGGGAGTAGACCTCGTGGACGAGGCCTCATCCGTGTTGTTGCATGTTGGTGTAGAAGTCCAGATGCTCATGCATGAGCTACTAATCTGATCCCCTATAGTGTTTTGGGTTCGCGACTCCTTTCTCCCGAACTCTATCTCCTGCCCGAATTCCTTCCTGTCCATGAGTCCCGACATCACCTGAAGACGGTCGGGAGTAGACCTCGTGGACGAGGCCTCATCCGTGTTGTTGCATGTTGGTGTAGAAGTCCAGATGCTCATGCATGAGCTACTAATCTGATCCCCTATAGTGTTTTGGGTTCGCGACTCCTTTCTCCCGAACTCTATCTCCTGCCCGAATTCCTTCCTGTCCATGAGTCCCGACATCACCTGAAGACGGTCGGGAGTAGACCTCGTGGACGAGGCCTCATCCGTGTTGTTGCATGTTGGTGTAAAAGTTCAGATGCTCGTGCATGAGCTACTAATCTGATCCCCTACAGTGTTTCGGGTTCACGACTCCTTCCTCCCGAACTCTATCTGCTGCCCGAATTCCTTACTGTCCATGAGTTCTGACATCACGTGAAGATGGTCGGGAGTAGACCTCGTGGACGAGGCCTCATCCATGGTGATGCATGTTGGTGCAGGTTCCTTCCAGGCCTCTCATCTCTTCTTGTCCCGATATCCTTCCTGTCCACCTATCCCGACATGACAGCGTCGAGGTCGGAAGGAGACCTCGTGCACGAGGCCTCTTTCTGTAGTGTGCCAATCACTGTGAACCACAGCTACAGTGTCCCGATTACTGCTACAGTATCCCGATTCATGTCCCGATTATTGTCCCGATTACTGTTGATGTTGTTGTGGTGTCGCTGGAGTGGGATTGCACGATTCAAGTTGACCGATTGCAGTGTTCCAATTTGTGGCTCAAGGACGCAGTCTCTCGGGTTTGCGACGAGGACACTCGACTATCTTCTCCTCTCTCACATACCTTCCTCTCCTCCTGTCCTGAAAATCTTCCTCTCCTTCTGTCTCGATAGGACTTGGAGAAGGTCAGAAGGAGACCTCGTGCACGAGGCCTCTTTTTGCAGTGTCCCTATCACTATAAACCTATACTACGAAGTCCCGATTACTGTGTACGGATCCGTGGCAATTTTGGAGTGGTGGCGCGAATGCAGTGGACCGATTGCAGTGTCCCGATTACTGGCTCGGGGAACCAGTCTTTCGGGTTCGCGACTTGTCGTGGTGTCGTTGGACTTCACTCGTCGCGAGCACCGTAAATGGTTTAGGGATTCATGGGAGAAATTAACTTTTAGCTTGAAATATTGAGCCGGGTAGCTCGAGGCAATTATTCTGCTTTCCTTATATCCCGAACGCTCTTATATTTAATAAGAGGAGGTCAATTTTGATGATGGACTGAAGCCTCGTAGGCGAGGGCTTATTATTGCATTACGTGTTCTTGGTTTAGCAGCATGGTCAACTACTAAATTTTGGCAAGACAAACGCGGTTCATTAGCTCATTGTGGTCTTTGGCATGAAGAAGCAACCCTACAGTCCTAAAGTTTAGTGCCAGAGAGTTCAAGAGTTAGCAAATACTAAAGCCTCGTATACGAAGTCCTATTCTCTCTGATATGTTTGCTAATTATTGTGGGTTTGGCAGGCTGATCTTGGCGAAGCGGGCGAAGATCTTCGGGACAACATGTTGGATAGTTCACCATTGCTCACTACTACACCAAGTGATGAGGTGAATTCGAAGCTCTGAAATTCTAGAATGGTTGGATTTTTTATGCTCAAATCTGTCACAGCTTCATATTCATGGTTTAATTTTGAGTTTAATCTATTTTAGTTGAATTAGGCAGCTGCAGTAGTTCGATCACAAGTGACATCCCATACGAGGCTTCTCAAATTCTTTCATTGTGGCTTGGTTAGAGTGGCACTGCTAAGTTAAATCACTACCATCATGTAATTTATCAATGTTGAATACCTGGTTGATCTAGCATTGAAGAGACCTCGTACACGAGGCCTCTCTTAAAGATGACAAACACTATAATATATAAAGTTCATATAGATGGTGATATTATGTAAAGTTCATGTAGATGGTGATATTATGTATTTTAAAGTTCATGTATTTTAACTCAGGATATAAGTTCCTGTGGACAGTTGCATATCTGAATGGATAATATAGCTTTCAGGAATATATTTTCTAAATACTATATCGTCTGTTTTATATTAGGGAGATCATGATGACACTCACGATGTCAATGATCATAGTCACAACCCCCATATTCAGGTTAGCCACTTCCTCTATTTCTTCCTAGCAATACTTGGGATTTATCATACCTTGTGATATTTCTTCTAAGTTACCCATATTGCCTTTTGTAGAATGAGCCCACGAGTGATTCTGAGGATTCGTCACCAAAGTGTCCGGATGGGTTGGTCAGTTCCTTCGAGGGCGAAAGAGCAAGACGACTTCATCAGTAGTCGAATTTCGTGACCGTCCTGGAGAGCATGCGCGTTACGAAGGGTCCTTTTTAAGTGCCACTTTGCAGGATGATTGCCCTTCCTCGAGTTTGGCCAATTCAAGAGATTGACGTGCGTGCGTTGCAGAAGAGATTTGAAGGCGGCTATATTGATGGAGATCGTGCATTCTACATATCCATCTATGATGACCAAGAAATGACACGTGATGTTTCCCCTCATATAAAGTCAATGTGGGATCCACATTGGATTGCAGCCAATGATAAGTTTGAGGAGATGTTGAGCTCTACTCCACAGTTAGCTGCATTTAGTGGCAAAATGTTTTTTGTTTGGGACGGAAATCACAGGTACAATGCGTGGTGGCGTTTCATTTCAGAACAGCATGGCAATGACCCAAATTGGCACTATGATGTCCAGTGTATCGTATTGAATCCGACAGGGCGGATATCCGTATTATTGAACTGTATGCACGATGTCAATTGGTACATACTCTAACACTTATCCTTTCTCTTCTGAAATCATTCACATCCTTATTGTTAGTTAGAGCTAACTAGAACTTATTTTCTTCGTGTGCTCATTCAGGTCAACACAGAACGATTTTGTGAAGACCAGCCTTCCTGCAAAACTCCAGCGTATTCGATTTTATGGTGGGCTGAAGTTAGAAGATTTCAAGGATCTCTTGACAGCTGAGGAATTCAAGACGTGCATGAAAGTTCGGCAATCCCGTGCAGCATGGTTTCCATTAACAGTTGATGTTTTTATATCGTTCTTATATCGGGTAGGGTTTAGCACACGCTAAATATTTGTAATTTTTGACTTTGAAAACACGTTTGAGTTTGTGAAGTATTCCAATATTTTGAAACATGATTGCAGCAAGATATTTCACGAGCTTCTGATGAAGCGGCCATTGAATACGAGAAGAGGACATCAGTGGAGGAGAGAAGTGCTGAAGGAGTGTGGAAAGCTATGAGCGATGCTGCAACCAACACTGTGAAGGCAATTAAGGGCAAGGACTTTCAAAAGTACCTTGCAGTCGCCAATCCTAAGAACGGCGAGGACTTCTTTCATGAGATAAACAATAAAAAAGATAAATTGTTTGAATTTGAAATCATGATTAGAATTTATTAGACTCTCTTTGTCAATTTCCTTGATTTTTTTTTAACTTCATTATTTTTGGCAGATCAATTTTCATTTCAGTCACTTTAAAAAGACAGAAATGACCATCGAAAAGTTACAAAAGGTGGCAACGGCAGCGGTGGAGCCTCGTTTCAAAGGAAGGTGGCTGCATTTTTGGAACTCTCCAGCAATGGTGAGATCGGCATTCCGCTTTCCAGCTACGCAAATTAAAGATGGCGCTCTTGATTCCTTTGTCAATCGTGCAACTTTTTGGGCACAGGTATTGAAATTATCAGTTTCTAATGACATATGTGACAATTTTTGCATCTTGATCATTATGTATGAGTCGTGACTTTTCAAATTCATGATATCAGTTGGAGGACAAATTTATTGCCCATTTTGAGGAAATTTGTGCAACGGGCACTATTTCAGTGAACTGGGACGCTTCCCCAAATATTGAAAAGCCCTCTGAATATGTGGAAAAATGGCGCATGGTTTTATGGGAGAAGGCGTATATGGTCATTGTGCATCCAGGGTTAAAACCACCATTTCAGAAGAATACAAAGTTTGATGAGTTTCCTCGAGCTGACCTCGCCATCAAACGACTTCTATACATGTATGTCTCTTGTGACTGTCCATATTCATTGTAGTTTTCCTATCTTATTATTCTAAGTTGCTTATTTAAGTTAGATTTCTTCTCATTAGGTACATTGTGAGAGAGCTGATACCTAAAAATGCTCTTCAACAACCTTTGTGCCCTACATTTCTCTCAACGTGGATTGAGCCTTCATCAGACTTGTGCATCTTTACCGAGCTTCAAAAGAAGAGGTATTCCACTCAAGTATTACATGGTGGTGGATGGTACTTAGAATGCTCTGCCAACTTTGTTCCAGATGTAGAGAAAGACCTCTATAATGGTCTTGTAGATTTTTCACAACTTCCCACCTCAACAACATTAGAGGAGCCGGAGGTTGAAATTGTGGAGCAGTCATCATCTCCACCAGTTTTAGTCCAAGAGGAGACGTCGGGAAAGAAGAAGCAACTTTCGAAGGCTGAGAAGGAAAAGCTTATCAAAGACGCGGAGGTTGCGAAGAAGGCTGAGATAGATGCAGCAGTTGCAGCCGCCCTTGCTGAGAGAGAAACCTTGAATCTTTCTTTCATGCCAGATGCAACAGATATGCCTAGAAACGAGGTCCAGGCATGGAATTCTCCTCCAATTATGGCGTCCTCTCAAGCCGCAGGATCAAGCCATGTTGAAGTTATAAAGATGGAAGTGCAACAGCGCAAGCAACGCCAATTTCTATTTTCTGAGTCATCCGTCGCTCCAGTGCCAGCTGTCTCATCAGAGTGTTTCATCAAAAACATATCACTCTTTTCTACCATGCAGTCTCTTTCAGAGATTGGAGGTCCACCGCAGCTTTGGGAGGAGCTACATCAGTTTATTTCAAAGGTTGGACTATGTTATCCTTATTCATTTTAATTTCTACAGAATCACATTTACACAGTTGTTTTACAATCATTGGTTTTTTGCTTGTAGGTTGGTGCAGGTAGATCGCGATCAGTTTCAAACGAAAACTGCAAACACACCGGATTGGATCTTATAGTAGCTGACATTCTTGAGAGTTTGCCAGTTCCTGGGATTTCTCATTCCATTGATGTCATCCCTTCATGGAATTCTAGGCCGGAGAGTTATATTGATACGATTTTTGAGTTCGCTGACAACTATCTTCATGACAACGCAGCGTTGCTTCTACTTCATCCAAATGATAGGGAATTACAACTTGAGATTGATGATTGTGCTTCCACATACGACTTCAAACTTCTATTCGACTGGTGGGCTCTGAACGAGCTTCCTCTAGCTTTGCCTCGAGATCCTTCTGCAAGAGTAAGCTCTATTCATATTGTCTTCATAGTTCTAAACTATAGTCTTTAAGATCCCCTTCGTTTATCTAATCCATAATATTCTTTATTGTTTTTTCCTCAGGGGACACGTTTCTGTGTTCAGCTGTTTGTTCGTAACGCTCTCGTTGTCTCGACATTCTCAGTTCGCTCTCCACTTCGAGAGCTCGACATCTTGTTCAATCCGGTGAACGTTGCATCACAGCTCATACATGGCGACTCACCATGGAGGGGGGCTCGGGAGAAAGCGGTTGATCTCATGAAAACAATTCTTGAATCCCTCACAAAAGTTGGGGATATTGTTTTAGATTGGAATGCCTCTACGGGTAAGCATTTGTTTAATATTATTGTATAACTAACTTTTTCATTTACCTCACCTAAATTCTATCTTTTCTAACGCTATGTAATTTTTAGGACCAACTATTCGGGTGTGTCAATCATTGAGCCGTCACATATTGGCCTTTGAAGAAGACTCGGAGATTTTCCAAGCCTTGCTTGCACCGCTAATTCCAAAGGCAAACGCGAAATTGGTGATGGAGAATAGGAAGAATGTGCGACGTACTCAAGGAGAACCACCACAGAAGAAGCAAAAAAGTAGTCGTATTCCTTCATGTAAGTAAGTTCAACACATTCTTTTGTTTTCATCGTTGTTGGACAAAATATGTGTACAGTTCTAAACCCTGAACCGTAAACCTCATTGTTTGGCAATTTCTTTTGCAGAGCTATGCCGCTACCTTTATCTCCAGATTCTTCTTTTTCTCTCCCTATTTGGGCTCGAAGAACTGCAGAGATGCAATCAACTATGAAATCTCCTCCCCCAACAAGTCCGCTTCCGAGGTATCACAAAGGTGTTATCCGTTATATGGACGTAGAGGCAGAGGTTGGTAATGGAAGCGAGGGTGGTTCGGATGATACGGAGTAGTTGTTTGGTGTATTAATTTTCAATTCTGATTCAGTAAGATCTTATTTGCTAGTCCAACTAGGGTCTACCGAAATTGGATATTGATCTTGTATTGGTTTTAATTTATCCAGAAGAATTTTATATTGAAACATGCCCTTTAGTTTGTTTCCATCTTATTTGGTATTCGGACACGGAAAAATACTAAACCTGAATCAAAACTTTCAACTTATTTGAATTTGTAACTAAGTACGAATTTGTTTACATAGATATGTATTCTACTGTTCAAGCTAAGTATGCAATTCAAGGCTACACATAATCTGCAATGGCAGATGTTTAAAATTGAAGTTTTGGTCGTTATCCTACTTTGTCATCAAGTAATGAATTAGAATTTAGTACCACATAGAATGCAAGAGTGAATGATAGAATGTACAATGTAAGACGTACAAAATATTGCTAGGACCCTGAACCGTACATACAAAAATACATTTCAAGAAAATGAATGAGTTGGTTTATGATGAGCAAATAGATACATGACTTCTTGAATACAAAATATCAAAATTAAAAATGGGCAAATAAACCAAGAAGAGGTAGTTTTTTAAGAGTTCTGTAATAATTGTACAATACAAATACAACCTTGATTTTGTAAACCCTAAACCCTAAACCCTAAATTCTAAGTTTCTAAATCAACATTCAAATACAGTATAGTCTCTAGATCATGCTAACACATCAAACTGTGAATTTTCCTAATAATAAGAATGCGAGGCCTTTCATCCACGGCCATAGGGCATTTCATGAATCTATAATGATTCACCCTTTTGTTTTAAACCAATGTTTCAATTATAGTGTATAATAATCCACGGCCATAGATCCTCTCCCAAGCTAAAAACTATTTCTTAATCACGTAAACTTAATCCTAAACTCACTTTTTTCTGCTCAAATCCATTTTATTTCTGCTCACTGCTCACCGCTCACCGCTCACTGCTCACAAAATAGCATTCCCCCCAATTCACCATCCTCTCCCCCAAAAAGGACCCATACACAGTGTTGGCAAGGGTGACCGTGATTCCGGAGGGCTTCTCGGGGTGGAGGATGGGCACGAGGAAGGCAAAGACTCGTTTAGCCAGCGGATCCGAGTAATAATGCAATGAATAGCCGTTCTTGGCATCCTTGGTGCAGAAACACCCCTTGGCGTACCCCTCCTTCTTCAAACTGGTCCATCCTCCTCCTTGCCGTGGGAACTCATATACCTCTTGCCATCTCCCCATGGTCCACATATCGGGACAAGCACGGATGCTGTCCCCCTTCGGTTGAGGTAGTGGGTTCAGGGTTGTCATAACGGACGGGTTAAGGTGATCGGACGGGACAACCGGACGGGCGGTTCGGACGGCACGGACGGACGGTTCGGACGGATTGCCCGAAGTGCGCCCAGTAATTTTTGGCAAGTAAAATTTTTTTACTGTGATCGCCACGTCACATACGGACGTGTCACGCCACCGTGGCACTAGGGCGGGGACGTCTCCATGACGGGCGGAGACGCCTCCGCTGGAGCGGGGACGTCTACCCCCTAGGGCGGGGACGTCTACGCCCCTGGGGCCCGGACGTCTACCCCTTGGGGCGGGGACGTCCCCGCCCCTCATGTAGGCGTCCACGCCCCTGCATCATTGAGCGGATAGGCCTTAATGTCTGGAAGCAAAATCTGTTTATTACATTAAAAAGTAATACGATAAACAACAATTCCCTAATCCCATACTTCCAAACCAAGTAATATCTTGTAGTTATCTAAGAAACCTTTTTCTCTCCTAGCTTCTTCTATGAATTATCACAACTCTCTTGATTTCGCATACATATATGTAGTTACTTTTCTTGTCCTTTAATTATTCAAACGGCCCGATCTGCGCACTCCTTCGGTGGATGGGCCACCCATAACCGCATTTCGAAGGACGATATCATCATCATCTGGTGCCTCATCGCAATCTGGACGGTTGTCATCATCAGCTCCTTCACCGCTCTCATCTGAGAATTCTCCATTGCTATTATCCGTAGTCCAAAAGCCCTCTATTTCAGAGTTGTCATTGCGAAGCTCGACGACTGTTTCACCATCGCAACGCGAGCGTCTGAATCTCTTTTGTCGATGTGCGTGAGGATCATCGCCATCAGAATTTATGGTTGGGCCGCTGGTAGGACGAATTTCTCGATTCGGAACAACAAACGCCGGAGTTGTTGAAGAGCGTCCTGGAACATACGTGTCCAAAAACGGTTGTACAACCACGTTCGGATCTCGTGCCCCTATTCCAAGGAGGGGACGTCTACGATGCCTTGAGGAGGATGCGTCGCCATTGTTTCTTCCTTCACGGCCTCTAGCCGCTCCACGGCCTCTAGACCCTCCATGAGCATTAATCCTTGCACTCGATTGTATATATTGACCCATTGGATGAAGAGGCGTCCTTGTAGCGGCCAAAGAGGGTCTGCCATTTCTGGTAGTAGTAGCGGAAGTGTTTAGACCCATCCCCTCAACGCCTACACTTTGTTGAAAAGGTCCATACATGGCATTCGCCGTTCTAGGAGAAGAGGAATTCCGGGAAGGCGGCGTTGATATATTCTGGTCATTGATAACCGTAGGCAACACCACAACCGGAGATGGTTGTGGCTCAAGGTCCTCTGTGAATGCAAAAGCATCATCGGGGTCTACATATTCCGGGTCAAAACGCTTTCGTTGATTAACAACCCTTTCATTTCTTCGAGTCGTCCCTACAATTGTTGTGTTTACAACATTTGCGTTAGAGTCTCCTTGAACGACTCCAGTGCTATGAAATGATGCACCCATTCCAATAGGGCTCTCTTGGCCATACCGGTTTTCAACCGATGCTTGGTTGTTTCGAGTCGCAGTATTTACTACGTTCTCTCCCGCTCCGTTGTTGTCGCCATCTCCATTTCCACCACCATAGTCTGATGGAGAATTGTCCTCGTCGCGAACATTCCCGACATTGCCCCCCCCCCGTTTCAGGCTCTTCAAGGTTAGTCACATTTGGGATGTCGCTCTCTGAGGAAGTAGACAAAGGTTGCACTTCATGAATGCCCTCATTTTGAGGAAGATGAGGCGAAGGACTGCGACGAGGACTTTGATTCCAAGGTCCCCAACGACCTTGAGCCAATTCTTCTTCCACATCGTCATCATCTCCGTAATAGTTTCTCGTTTCCTCAAGATGATCGGCGCCTTCCGCCCAAAGATTAGGGTGTCCACGGTACTCCAGCGGAGTGCGGGGAGTTGCCATATTGTGCTCCTCCTCTTCCTCGGCTATCAACACATCAAATTTACGATTAGGTTCACCCACCGGGACCGGCCCTAGGGCATCTGGTCGGAATCCTCCGAGTGAATATTCGCATCGTACCATCGAACAGGATCGGCCCCCGGTCTTTGTTGAAGGCATCCGCTATTGATATAAATATACACCAATGACGCAGCCATTTCTGCCGCTAATCGATTTCGGCTCTTGTTGTGGACAAACGAGTACATACTCCAATTTAGTTCGCAAGAGCTAGCTGAACACGTAAGGGCTAGAATACGAACAGCTATTTTAGACAATGCCTTGTCTGCGATCCTGGCCCACCATTGGTGGAGAAGAAGCTTTGTCTGGCGGATGTCAGATGCCTCGGTAGGGCCATATGGTCCTGTGCCCTCCTCGTACTGTGTTAACTCATATTGGACGTCCTCATATGAGACTTCGAATACCTCCATCATTTTGCGAACAACCCGATTCAATGCTCTTTGTGTGATTCCGTCAGCCCTAAGCGCCACATTATCCTTGAGGTACGGATTCAAAAGAGCCCCGGCGTTGAGAACATCGGTAAAAACCATTTGCCACCGGGCATCAAAAGATTGCTCAAGAGTGGATGCTATGTCAGCTCGTAGAGTAAAGGGTGACTCTCTCAAAGAGTAGACGTGTTCTCGCAAATTATGCATTACGAGCCACGCACGACCCATGGCTGGTTCGCGGCCATCAAACACACGCAATGCCTTCAAAACATCCCCAATCATGTGCACGTAATTCTGACATCGTTGCCAAAGGCCACATCTTCGATGGTGAGCACCACATTACGCGCTGCGGTTGCTGCTTGCTCTCCATTTTGTTTGTTCCGTAGGGTTGTAAAGTAGTTTACAACATGGGGGTGGTCTTTCAACTGCTCCAACACTCCTTTGAGTCTCACCAATCGATCCAACATAAGGAAATTACAAGCAAAGCGGGTTTCAGTGGGCACTACAATATGCAGGTTTGGACTCAACTCACGAAGTGTTCCCATTGTCGAATGGTGGTTTCTAATATATTTGCACAATTTCTTTGCCCTCTCTATTAAATCTTTAAATTCTTGGACCTTCGCCCAATCTTCCAACATGAGATCCAATGCATGTGCCATGCACCCCTGCTTGTGAATGTGCGGGTATGTGAGAATAATATCATCCATCGCTCCAAGCATGTTGGGAGCATTGTCTGTACAAATCTGTGTCACATTCTTGGAACCCACCTTCTCAATGTAAACTTTCACTTGGTCCGCTATGTACCGCATGGACTTCTTCTCACCACTGGTGTCTATGCTCCCTAAGAATACGTCACCAATGGGGCACGACATCATTAAATTCATGAGGGGCCTCCGATGGACATCATCCCAACCATCCGTGTATATCGACACCCCATAATTCTTGATGGCAAAACCAACTTTGGCTTCAATCTCTTTCTCAATTTGCAACCTCTTAGGTTCAATCAATCTAGTCCTCAACTGGTGATATGTAGGAGGAGTGTACTCAAACTTTGCCACAGATGTCGCCCTCACTGCATCGATGAACGCTTGATTTCGCGCCACATTAAAAGGCACATTCGCTTGATAGAAAAAAGTCGCCCACTTCTCATCAAGTTCCTTCCTCTTTGCAATGTTAAAAGCATCAAGCATCCGTTGTTGATGTAGTTGCCCAGATCTTGTGGAATTCGAGGCAGTAAGACCACCCGACACATGTTCGCGGTCGTTTCCTTCAGAGATATTAGGCACTCCTACCTGAGGCCCACTTGTTACCCCACCCGCCACATTATTTTGAGCGTCGGATTGGCTTGAAGTGTCAATAGTTGGTGCCCTCGATGGACCACCCGGGCCTGAATCTCCGCCATACATGTCCCCGCCCGTCATTCGTTGCGGAACAATGTTTCCACAATTGGCAAATCGACTTCGCACATAGGGAGGTAGGCTACGACAAATCGACCTCTCTGACTTGGCGCCGTATCCAAAGTGAGCGAACGCACGCTCACGTTTGTAGCTAAAAGTATAGTTACAGAAAACACAACTCACTTTGCCCCCGTTGTCACCAAAATTGTACCAAGGTTCCCATTCTTTTGTTTGCTTCCTTTGACTTCCCATTGCATTCACGGCTTATGCCAAATAATGTGCAAGTCTCGTATAAGCCAAAATCCGGAGCTAGTTATAGTATAGAATCGGGTGAAAATGTGAGGTCTGATAGCGCTGGTGCAATGCTTGAACCAATTTTTACATCACCTCAGCCGCACACCAGTGCCGCCTGCCACCCAAGTAGACTCGCAAGGAGCTCAAACTGAATTGAGGTCCAAGGGATAGAGGCCAAGGTGACAAGCGGGAGGACAATCGGCCCTCCCCGAACCTTTTATATACGAGCCAAGAACGGGTGGGACCTGAAGTGCCAAGGGCGGGGACGTCCCCGCCCCTGTACGGTAAGGGCGGGGACGTCTCCGCACCTGCCCGGGTAAGGGCGGGGACGTCTCCGCCCCACTAGGGCAGGGCGGAGACGTCCCCGGCCTTACTTGGGCAGGGGCTGGGACGTCTCCCCAACCCAGGAGAAGGAGGCGTTTAGGGCATTTTGGGTGCTTAGGCACTCCTCCTCTCCATGAGGAGGGTGGAGGTTTTAATATAGGATATCTTATTTTTGGTTCCGACAAGATTGCGACGCACTTAAAATTTGACGCAGGTTATGTCTACGAAGGAAGGCTTTCGGGAAAGTACTTCTTTTGCCTTTTGACCGCATGCTCTCCAATAATGAACACCTTTATTAGCTCCCTAATAAACCAAGTAGTGGATAGCATGGGAGCTATGCAAGTCCCCATCCATAACGGGTAGTATAAGCCTCTAGTAGAATGTAATGTGCAAGTTCTCTAAATATATAATTTAAACACAATTGCCCCACAAAAGATTAGGAATGTACCACATACCATGAAAGCAAAAAAAAAAACCAAGTAGTGGATAGCATGGGAGCTATGCAAGTCCCCATCCATAACGGGTAGTATGAGCCTCTAGTAGAATGTAATGTGCAAGTTCTCTAAATAAATTTTACCATTACAAACAAAAAGGATATTTAAAACCATATAATGTTTAGAGCAAAAGTATTGTTCACAAAATTGATTTGCTACGTCCTAAACCTTTAAATACTCCTAGTCAATAGTAACGTTGGTGAAGGGCTCGTTCGGTCCTCCTCAGCCTACCACGTGCTTGTGCCTTTTCGCTCGCGACTTGGACGTGGATTCCGTCAGAGTCATCATCTGAACTTGACGTGTTAGTATCATAGCTAGGTGTGTCGTCCATCACAGTCATGAACTTGCCCAATCCACCTTCCGGATACTTGCGCCATCCCATTGGAATTATTCCATTTTCAGGGCGAGGAATTTTTACCTTCCCCGGCATCGACTTCAAAGTGGACCAATCCACTATCTTGCCCAACTTCACCTCCGCATGAACACCCCGCGCAATGAAGAGATTTACTTCGTTGCGTTTGACGAATGGGACGTCATACAACACCTGGTAAACTTCGATGCATCGGTTTTTAAACGCCTCGTCGATGCAATGTTTCAAGTTTGCCTTGTGGAAGCGCCGGTGATAGTTGTGTCGTGCCTCTGGGAAAGCCTTGTCGATGTGGCACCACTCGATGTAGTTTGCGCAATCATCAAAACTCATCGAAATGGAAAGTACAACTCTTGTACTTTGACGGCATGCTCTCTAATAAGGAACACCTTTATTAGCTCCCTATTAGTTTTTGAGCAAACATAAGAGTGTAGAAAATGATTTTCTTCCAAATATAAAAAAAAATTCCTTGTCTTTAGTGGAAAATAACGCTTCAACTCAAGTCAAAGATTTTCACATATTGCCAAAAATATAACGGGCAAGGTACCAAAAACAAAAACGTCTTACCACATAAAACTTAGAGATTTTAACTTTTTATACTTTTGTTTTTTTCCACAACAATATGTGGTGTAGACCTTCATATTGACCATAAATATACATCAATCTAAAACATATCAAGTATCTAAAAACTAAAACGTTACTTGCCCATTTTTTAGCTTCCACTACTAGCATAGTTGACTTGAATAAGGTACACCCTTTTTCTACCTCTAACAATTGGTGTATAAGGAACTAACATCATCCTAAACTACCATTAGTAATGGATTTAGGCCTTATCTAGTGCAAAAATTTGATACCAAGCAGTGAATAGCATGGGAGCTATGCAAGCCTTTCAATCCGTGTGGTTAAAATTTATGAAATTTTGTGGGGACATTAACAAAGAAGTATTTATTGTGATCCTACGGTTAGATGTAGAAATAAAAAGGTTTTGTCTCCCTTCTTAGGCATTATACTATAGCCGGGCAATTTTGAAGTGTTTTTGGTGCAAAAATGCCTTGGTCCTTTAGGGATTAAAAATGTTTGGAGGTTTAAAACTTGGTCCACACCATTTTTTTTTAATACAAACGCACAAATCCTTATGAGGCTTAAGCACATCCATAATCACACAGATTAACACCACTATTATCAAGTAGAATGTAGACAGTACTATTCATAATTTTTTTTAGTATCCATAACGTAATACGAAAATGGGAAAATACATTAAACGCTAAAAGATGAAGCATTGTAAGAAAATTGTCTCTTGGCACCGCAAAAATAAAAAATACACCTAGTCAATATTCATCGGGCTATTAGTAGTGCCATTCGCCCCTGCCTCGTTGTCGTGTGCCCCTACGTGCATAGGGAGGTCTTCATCTGAGCCCAATACAAGTCTACGAGATGCCGATCATGTTCTCCTAGCTGGTCCATCTTCATCCAACACGGCCCTTAGGATTTGGGATTGCATGAGCTGGTCGAGCGCTTGCCGTGTCCCTGGACTGTGCACATCGAGCAAGAAGTCGATTCCGTCATTTCGGAAAATTTCTTTCCACTCTGATTCTGATAATTGTCTTAGTTCTTGCGGGTCTGGTTGGTCAACGTCGTGAGAAATGCGATCCCCGTTGTCGTCTGTGATGCAAACTCCGTCAACGGCTTACAACCATTGCCGTGGATGAGGTCCGAAACAAAATTGCTCCCCGTTCTCGTCCCAATGGCCATTAAAGCATTGGTAGAAGAAATTTCCTTTTCCTTGACTGTATTTGTCCTTTAACGGGATCAAATTCTTGCACACCCGGACAATCTGCTCCGGGTCCCTTTCCCAACCCCACTCGTTTGAGAGGTGCATCTTATCCAACGAGTGCATCTTCAGTTTCCAGCTCCACACCAAATCTTTTCCCCACATATGTGATTGATCATGAGCGTTCGTCACATTGAACTCCCAATGCGGGGGCATGTATGGAACTAATCCAAAAAGTTCGTACAATCGCTCGTGAAAAGGGGCCTTGCACAATGAGCACCGCCGGCGTACGACCATCAAGCTAATCAAACAAAATGGATGGTACAAGTGCTCACAAGTGCCTAGATGCATCCCACCTTCTGGACCAAATGGGTTTAGACAAATTGAGCAAGTCGTACCATCGGATACGAAGCTCGAAGGTTGTGGCCACAATAACATGGGTTTGCCCCGATGATCGAGGGTAGATGAAACCTCCTTTTTGAAATCCCATTTGTAACGGGACCAATCGATGGTTGTTTGCCCACCAGCGGTTTTCACCATCGCCATTTCATCCATCTTGAAAAGATCATCTACAAGGGCCCACGATGTCAAACCAAACACCCTCTCCTGGTTGTTTTCGGTATAGTTGTTGTCGATTTTTTGGAATTCCGCCATCAATTGTTGGAACCGATCGACCGTGAAGACGCATGCCAACTTCCATTGATAGTAATGTTCTACCAACACATCCAAGCGACTTTGTAGTCTTGAATCCTCTTCAAGCGCTTTAGCGAGCTCTTTGCCACCATCACCCCCCACACCCTTTTCTTTGTTGACCATAGCTTTGTCTGCGTTGGTAGGGGCCTCGTCAAACGACAATGAATCGCCTTGGGTTGACACGTGTACAAGCACTTCTTCCTCCTGTCGTGGATTCCGATCTTCTGTGGTCATTGTACTAGTTTGAAGGGCAAGTCGGAGCTCCTCCATATCACGTCGTTGCTGGTCAATAACAATGTTTTTATCATTGACATCAACTCTCAACTTGCGAACCTCATCGCGCAATGACAATAGTTCTGTTGTCTTTCCTTCCAATTGGTTCAGCAAGGTTTCGATAGTGTTGGCAAAAATAGCACCAGTAGAGGCTTCTAACGTTCGATCAACAACCGCGGGGGGTTGTACCTAAGCCCCAACTTCATTAACAGTATTGTTAACGACTACGTACACCGTTTGTTCCGCCCTCCTTCGTTTGGTGCGCGCTTGTGTCCTTTGGCTCCTTGTGATTGGAACGTGGGATCCGTCAGAGTCTGTATCCGTGTTTGAGGAATCGGTCTCGTACGTGTCGACCGGTTCAGTCTTCGCCATCGATTTGCCCAATCCGCCTTCTGGATACCTCCGTGTCCCCATTGGAATCAATCCATTCGCCGGAGAAGGAACTCTTATGCTATCTCCCATGGCTTTCAAGGTGGACCAATCCACCCTCTTGCCCAACTTTACCTCCGCATGGACACCTCGCGCAAGGAAGAGATTTACTTCGTTGCGTTTGATATAAGGGATGTCGTACAAGACCTGGTATACTTCAATGCACCAATTTTTGAACGCCTCGTCGGTGCACTTCCATAAATTTGCCTTGTGAAAGCGTCGGTGATAATTGTGTCGCTCCTCCGGGAAAGCCTTGTCGATATGGCACCACTCGATGAAGTTTGCGCAATCCTCAAAACTCCATGTCTCCAGAACTTCTTCCCAACCTTTAAAAGCCAATTTAACAGGATTCCGAAGCACATGCAACCTCTTCCGCTGCTTGTTTCCCGATCGTAGTCAATTCTTGTCTCGTTCTTCTTTATTCATTTTTACCGGCGTGGCCATGGGTGGGGAAAATCTGAATAATATATGTGATGCGAATGGATGAAGTCCTCACACGACGCCCACAACCAACTCAATTAAGAGGTGGATGAAGAGGGAGTATGTGAGGCGGGGACAATTAGGGGTGTGCACGATATTATATAGCCGATAGACGAAGCACTGGTCTAGGGTCCCCGGGCAGGGGCGGGGACGTCTCCGCGGCATGGGCGGGGACGTCTCCGCCCCTTACCGGGCAGGGGCGGATACGTCCCCGCCCCCTACTGGACAAGGGCGGAGACGTCTCCGCCCTGCCCAGGTAGGGCGGGGACGTCTTCGCAAAAGGAACCCTACACCATATAAATAGGGGACATTTTTTCCTTATTCTCTGCCAAGTCCACTCCCTAGGCCTCACGTGTCAGTTCGCTTTGCGGCCTGAAAGTGAGTTTGGTGGGTGATCGGGCTTGGCCCATTTATTGTACCCAGACTCTTTGCGGTTTTTTTTAAAACCATCAACTTGGAATTTCGACCACGGTAGGGAGTTGACAATCACATATGGCGGGAGAAGGAAGTAGGTCGATGGAGAAGCGCCCAGTATTTATGGACTTGGATGATGTTGATGAGACGGTTCTTCCGTCCTCCGACACGGAGTTGACTTCGGGATCATTAAATCCCTCGCCATCGAGCGGGAAGAGGCGGAAGAAGTGGCTTGAAAGTTGCGCTAAATTGATTCCAATGCCAGGGCAGAGGGCGGTGGATGGCTATGGGGCTGTATGGAAGGTAATGATAACCAAATTGGAAAACATTCCTAGTTGGATTTACTTCGCCGGAAAGACTCTGACCAACACCAACGAGAGGGAGAAGCGCCGAAACATCATCAACGAGGCTGGAGGGTGTCCGGTAGTACATCCAGGGATCATTAGACTTGCGTACATCCAGCCGAAAACTATGGAAGGGTACACGCTCTGGTGGAATGGGGGATCTCTGGCTTATTTTTGGTCCAAGTTTGACTCGAAAGTGGACGAAGCATTGCCATTTGAACGGATTGAGATGCATCCGAATACCGGGTTGTCAATCCAAGAGCTTCGGTGGGTAAAAACTTACCGCCAAAATCGAGTGAACCTCGCGCTATCATTGCTTGTCATTGTGGGTAAATGCCACGACGCAAATTATATACACAATGACATCTCTCCATCGAATGTTTTGCTCCACTTTGATGAGTGGAAACCCGATACGGTGTACATCGGAATTTGTGATTGGGGGCTTTCTAGTCGGGTTGTGGAGAATGAGCCATCAAGGTATGGTTATCAATTCAAGGAGGAGCTTCAAGAAGAGAGAGAGCGGCGACGGTTTGTGGCACCACAACTGTTCTATAATTTTGGGCCGCAGGACTCCACCAACTCGCTTGAAGTCATGCAACGGTCACACCTCTACTCCAAGGCAGCAGATGCATTTGCGGTGGGTTGGATTTGTGAAAAAATTTGGAAAGAAGATTGGGACACTTCGTATTTCACCAGCAAAAACACGGAGCAATATGTAAACTTGAAGCTAAAACTTACAGCGTTGCAAAAACAACTGCTCGAAGAACGGTCTTCTGTGGCAGATGTTTTAGACACATTAATGAAACCCCCCCACAACTGGACTATGCCTCTATGTTGTTACCGACAATAGTTTTTGGTTAATTAGCTGCATTAGTTTCGCATGTGGTGGTTAAATAGGCAATACGGCATCTTCGTAGAAGAATATGTGTAATTGGCAATTGCCATACGTTATATTTTAATCAAAATTGGATACGTCCAAATCTTAAATTCTAAATCCGAGATTTGCATTTGTTCAAGCACAAATAATTATTGATACACTATTGATACACTAAATGTGCACAAGTGAAAGAAATAAATTTATTATTTCTACAAAAATTGATACATAGTGTAGTAAATGGCATTTAGTGTCCGGTTATGTCACTACACTAAGTGCCTCATTTGCAATTGGTGTATGGGTTCACATTTAGTGTATACTACAGTAAACATAAATTTTAGTTTACCAACATAGTGTCAATAGTTAAACACTATTAACTAACTCATGAAGGGGCGGAGACGTCCCCGCCCCACACGGGCAGGGCGTGGACGTCTCCGCCCCACCTCCCTCTTGCCATTAGTCCCCGATCCTACTCAAACATGACCCTCTCCTACGTGGCAGCTATGTGGTGCCAACATGGCTGCCACGTCGCCTGTTTTTTACCTAGTGGGTAAGTCAACACTCAGTTGACTTATCCGGATGGGCGAGAGCTCTACCGGACGGGCGAATCGGACGGACGGGCGTACCGGACGTCCGTCCAGTTTGACAACCCTGATTATTCGTGAGTAATCTCACGCACATCCTATCCAAGTTTGTAGAAGACTTTGACAGCTCCGACAAGGACGGAGACTCGGGTTCGGAAACCAATCCGGAGGAGCAAAGCTTAGGAGAGCGCGGTCTACAGAAGGGGAAGGAAGTGGTGGACCTTGATAGCCCAGATTTTCCCCCTCAGCTTCCGAGTTTGAGGGTCCCGACCGGACCATCTCCTTCAGAGATCACTACCCTGATGCGGAGCAGTAGGAAGGAACGCCCGGGGGTTGCGATGGAGCCGCCACTCCCCGTGCCTCCTCACCAACTGCCACTCAGTGACCCTTCTCGCACCACATCGATTGTGGTTCCTTTGCAGAAAGGACCTCACCATGGGAAGACCGCAAGTGAGAGTTCTTCTTACTTGTACACCCCTGGACCAACATCCGGCCAAGATGGCATCATGGGGACTCCAAGTCATGTATTGGTTCCCAGGGCACAATCCGAGCTTCATCCGAGCATGACTTCCGTGCCACTCACCCCGGATGCCCGGATACCTCTTTGCCCTTAAAGGAAACCTTGCTACGGGCACCGACTATCCAATCCACGCCTTCCACAGAGGTGTTTGCACCATTAGTAACGCTTGCGGTAGCCGCGGCCATCTCGACTTCAAGCCGGAGTTCCCGGAAGCGCAAGAGAAGAGAGGAGCGGATGAGACTAGAGGAGTTGGCCCGGAAGTAGGCCATGATCTTGATTCGTAGGTTTGGCCCCCGGTTGACTTTGGTTTTGACTTGGTTTTGCCTTGGGTTTGGTGTAATAAGTGACCTCTGACGATGCACGTCGTGGGGAGTGGCAGCACCGCCGCCAAGAGTAGTTAAGGTCACCGTTTTTAGTTAGAAGGTATCATTTGAGTTTAGACTCTAGTGTGAGTCCTTCGCAGTATAAGAGAGGAGTCTCGTGGCCTCTCTCCTCACTGCTTGATGTGTGTATTTGCTTTCAGTTTAATTCTAAATCTACATTCTAAAAAAACCTTCGATGGTTGGAGAGCTCGGATTCCATACATGAGTGTGAGTACCATTTCAAGTAGTCCACTCCTCAAGTCTATACTAACTATCTAATCATTGTTTCTTTGTTCCATCAAGTAGATTAGTCGGGGTGGATGGGAATAACAGGTGAGATTGTATGTGTCTAGGGAAGGATGAGGGGGGAGTTTCGGACGTGAAAGGGTCATAGTGAGTCTTGAGTGACCTTCCGGCGTACTGATTGGTGTCGGTTGTAAAGACTCGTATTATTCCCTGAAACATCCTACCTCCAGCCGCATCGGATGTGGAGGGAGACTTAGAGAGATCCGGATAGTGGGCGGGTAGGCCCCCTCCTCACTTACATTATGTCTCTCCTAGTTTCGGTAATACGGGCCTAACTCCCCTTCGAGGGGATCTCAGTGATACCATAAACATCCAAGTGAGTGAGTAGAGTTAGAAGGAGAGAATGGGAGGAAGAGTAGCTGTTACTTGTGTCAAACACTAAAATCTTTGTGAGTCCACGGACTACTGTCTGTGGTGATATAATCTTAATCCGGGTACTCGTGTACTCCGGATGTCTATAGTGTGAATAATTGTAAAGATAACCCCCCCCCTCCTTAACCGGGACAAAGCCAAGGAACCCTATCCGAAGGTCCCTACCTTCCGAGCGAGGTAGGTCCCTACCCGAAGGTCCCTACCTTTCGAGCGAGGTAGGTCCCTACCCGAAGGTCCCTACCTTCCGAGCGAGGTAGGTCCCTACCCGAAGGTCCCTACCTTCCGAGCGAGGTAGGTCCCTACCCGAAGGTCCCTACCTTCCGAGCGAGGTAGGTCCCTACCCGAAGGTCCCTACCTTCCGAGCGAGGTAGGTCCCTACCCGAAGGTCCCTACCTTTCGAGCGAGGTAGGTCCCTACCCAAAGGTCCCTACCTTCCGAGCAAAGTAGGCTCCTACCCGAGGGAAAGCACCCGTACGGGGAGTGGGGTGGTGGATGTAAATAACGCTTAGGCGTTGTAATCTAACCCTTTTCTTTCCTTTCCTTTGATGTAATTATTGTAATATAGGTAACATTGTGTACATATAGACTGGTTGTTAGTCGTTGTAGTTCTCGGTGATTCTCTGTGGGAACGATTACCTTAAGGGTATCTTTGTGTTAAGATGTGAATAGTTGCCAACACGTACTACGACACCCGACCACGATGTTCGTACGCACTAGGTCATAATTGATACGCGCGCGGCCTTTGGAGGGCATGCGCACCAAACGAGGTTGAAGTTCCAAACGAGGAAGTCGTGTGGTCTGACACTTCTAGTGAGGACTCGACACTAGGTGCGACTCAACTTTTTGCAAGGAGATTGAAGGCTTTATTAAATGCCACTGGCTAGATTCTGCCCTCCAAGAAACACCGACAATTAGAGAAGATTTTGGCAAGGAAGAAGATCCGATTGAGATGGACACGGAAAACAAGAATCTAGTAGAAGAAGCCACCTGCAACAAAGAACAACTTCAAAAATTATGCGCACTACTCCAAAAAAAGGACGATCAAATCCAAGAATACGAAAAAAGTTGGTGTTTACTTTAAAGTCGTAGAATTTGATAGCAATGGAAGTAGTGCCATGAATGATAAACAGGCAATTTTGTAACATTTTGAAATCATAGACCTTGTGAATTTTGTAAATTGCACTTCATTTGTAAATGGCTTTAGTTCAAAACAATGTTGTTTATCTCTGACGTTAATCAAGTTTGTATGGTTTAGCATGTTTTTGAATTTGTACAATGTAATAAAGTGAATGTTCTGTACAGTCTTGTATACGTTTAGATTAAATATTTGATGAGTTTAATATGATCTTCCATGATTGTACAACTTCATGCACTCTAGTCAATAAATTAAATTCACTTTTGTCTAATATTTGAAAACCGACTACAATAGTCTATAGTATCATCGAGAATTTTTTTGTAGTGGAATTTATATCATGTGTAAGGTGTTGAAGAATAAAACTTAAACTTTTGTCTCAAACATGTTAATCATAAGACTAAACAATAAAAATCATGTTACTTTCTTGCATAATAAATGATTTGGGATGTAACAAAATCCCCAATATTAATGCAACATTATTATTCTTGGTTGAATTATATGTAATCAATTGCGACGGCCTTCCAAAATGATAAGAGATGGCATTCTACCATACAAATTATCCATATTATATCTTAATATGAGTATAAGTTTGCCATACAAATCATTTTCCATGCTAATTGAAGGTACTAACTCTCCCCAAAAAATCATTAAGTAGGTATAAGTATTGTGTTAATAACGTTTTTAGAAGATGTTTTTAAAACATTATAGTGTTTGACTACTTTCCTTGAACATTTCAAAAATATTGGATTGTTTATGATTTTTTTGTACGTAAATCAAATTTTCAGTACATGCTCATAGATTTCTGGAAGATAGAAGTCAAATCATTTGAGCCAACCAAATAAATTCACTAAATTGTAATAGTGCCAAAATTGTAGTAATATATTGTAACACAGAAAAAAATTGCCATACACAAACCCAATCTACCCACTTTATGCAATTTTTACTTTTATAGAATTCATGGAAATTACAAATTAGTAATTTTATGTAGATGACCCGTAATGTAAACTTGATTGAAGTTGACATTGGCATTTCTGCATGTCAAAAATGGAATTTTCGAAATTAGAGTATGCCAAGTTCTCTCCGCTAGGTAGGTGCTTGATCCAGAAATGTGTACGCCCAACCCTACTCGAACGCGCCAGAACCAGCCCCGTCGCGTACGCGCGCAACCCCATCTCGTATGCGCGCAGCCCCATCGCAACCGCGCGCAGCCGTCTCGCATACGCGTGCAGCCGTCTCGCGTACGCGCGCAACCCTCTCGTGTAGGCGCGCAGCCCTCTCGCATACGCGCGCAGGCCCGTGCGCTTTTGGCCCAGAGCGTGCGCGCTCGGCCACATAGAGTACGTGCACGGCCCCACATAGTGCGCGCCCAGCCTCACAACGTGCGCGCCCGGCCACATAGAGTACGCGCACGGCCCCACATTGTGCGCGCCCAGCCTCACAATGTGCGCGCCCGGCCACATAGAGTACGCGCACGGTCCCTCTTGTGCGCGCCCGGCCCGAGATGCTCCGGCTCCAACACTATATAAGAATCATATGCGGACACGAGGGTACTACAAGTTAAAACTACATTTAGTGGTGTAGTGATTGCATGGTACAATAGTACCGTGGCTTAAAATATGTACTTGGAGTTGAAAGTGCCCATTCATGAAGGCACCACATTGAAATAAATAATTTTAAGGTTGGACCACCCTTGTACAATTGTATTCTTTCAAGTTCTTTCTACCTCAGCCCTTATGAGGCGCAAATGCTTCCCACAAGCGCGCGCGCTCGGCCCCTAACTGCGCGCGCCCAATAGGCAGGTGCGCGCGCGACCGACAACGGTACGCGCCAGGCCCGTAACGCTGCGCGCCCGGCCCTTAACAGTACGCGCCCGACCTTGACGGTACGCGCCCGGCCCTGATATGCACGCGCCCGGCCCTGAGGGGTACGCGCCCGGCCCTGATATGCACGTGCCCGGCCTTGAGGGATACACGCCCGGCCCTGACGTCTACGCGCCCGACCCTGATATGCACGCGCCCAACTCTAATATGCACGCGCCCGACCC
>OZ020521.1:12510032-12888615 GCA_963971425.1 Bryoerythrophyllum caledonicum | reverse complement strand
TCGAGGTGTGGACAAGACAATGATTGACAATGTTATTGCCTCTGTTACTAGCTGCTTGCTAGAGACCTCGACAAGACCACCGCGTCACCGCTTCGTTAGTCGTCCGTTGGTTTTTCTACCGCCGCCGACTGTAGCAGCACAACCATTTGTAGATTCCATCGGCACCGAGGATTCTCTGTCGTTTTCTCCAGCTAATCCAAGCACGGAACTTGTTCAGCTTCGCACTGCAAACGACATCCTTCGAAAAAGGATTGGATCAGTGAGCGAGCAATACTATCAATGGAAGGTGGCATGCATCTTGAATGTTGACCGTGCAAGGCAAATGGCTATAGAGGTCCAGAAGATTGACAACGAATATTTGACGAATAATACGAGCCGTGACTTTGGACTCACATCTTGGGCTCACATCGACGAGATGTTTCCAACTGAATTGCCTCTGTTGCCAGATGCTAAAACTATAGACTGGGCAAAGTTGGAGTAGGACCACGCAGAGGCTATGTCTTCTCATGCCCTTCAACCAAGCGGAAACGTGGCACCACGCAAATTATGGCCAACACCAGCAAGCTTCACGTAAAATGAAGATGCTTGCCCGGTTTGTTTAAATCCTTTCGGGCCAGAAGGTGCATATGCTCTTGGCACGTGTCGGTGTTTATACCATCCGATGTGTCTGCTAGGTGGTATCTTGACACGTAGGTTTTGCGCAAAGTATAGAGCACCATTTCATAAGCGCTTGTATGAGTGTTTGGCCTCACCCCTATATGCCACCTAGTTGGAAGCTGAACCCAGAGAATGCGCCTGGGCATGCCTATGCTCAAAAGTGGGGAGAAGATTTGGTGTGGAATTGGCGGGCCGCGGGCGCAGTGCCACCAACTACATAAGTCCAGTGTAAGCACGCAATTTGGTTTGGAAAATGACCACAAAGAAATTATACGAGTGGCCAACAAGCTAATATCGGGAACCACCGCGGACCATGTTGGTAAACGAAACTTCTTCTACCAAGTCATGGGTGGATATTGGGATGCTGGACGGAAGCTATTTCAATTCGGGCGACGTCCAGATGGAAAACTGTGGAATCACCAGGGACGTGTGGTGTCAGAATTGGGCGAGGCCACTGATCTTGACCTTTGCAATGCGTTGCAATGGGAAGAATCGCAATGGAAGGAAACTTGGAAGGAGGAAGCTATTGATTTCCTTCTTCAGGAACATAGTGATGCGACTATGAAGACTCTCAAAGCACTTTGGAACTCTGAAATGTTACGTGCTCTGATAAACGCGGATGGGCCTCACTGGAGGACGCGAGCGGCTCGTAAATTGCCGGATGATGGGGCCTCAGGAAGTGGTGAACCAAGTGGAGCCGATGCATGATGAAGTGGAGTATAGGCAAATAGAATGCAAGATGACAGCGTAGCATTTGTAACCATTTTGTATGTTGCGAAATTTCCATATGCAATATAAATATAAGGACATCTTTAAAGCATTGACCCATTTCTTGCATCTCCTTTGAAACATTGAAATTAGTTTGTAACATTTAAGATAATCCAATTTGCAAGAACCGATCTTTCCATGGTCCCTGTTCACGCGCGCCCGGTCTCAGAGCGCACCCGCCCGGTCCAAATTCGCGCGCGCACTGCCACTGTTTGTGCGCGCCCGGCCCCCATTCGCGCGCGCCCGGCCTCAAAAGGCACGCGCCAGGCCCCCATAGGCACGCGCCCGACCCTCATTTGTGCGCGCCCGGCCTCACAGCGCACGCGCCCGATCCCATTTGCACACGCCCGACCCCATTCGCACGCGCCCGGCCATTCTATTCGTACGCGCGAGACCATGATTGGTACGCGCGAGACCGTCCCATCTCGTACGCGCGCTGCCTACAGGGGGCATGCGCGCCTCACTATAAGTTTGGGAATCGTGGCACGATGGGCACACTTTCCAGGCGCTTTGGCCTGCAACTGCCACGTGGCGGCTGCTTGCTAAGCACTATTGGGAAGTGGGTCCCGGTGTCTATTGACACCCTTTTACTCCCGGTGTCTATTGACACCCTTTTACTCCCGGTGCCCCTTCATGCTAGTTTCAAGCATGGACTCAAGTGGGCCTTCTGAGATTCGGGCTTCCGAGAAGAAATTGAAGAAACGACAGCGTGATGCAGGACGAGTACGCAACCACAAGCAGAAGAAACGCATTCATATATTCATTGATGGTAAGCTAAAGGCATTTCGAGGCTGGGGAGATGTACCAAGTCCGTGGACATTTACACAGTGTGCAAAGTACATTGCCTGGTGTCATTTGGGACGAATGTGGCCGCATTCACGGTATTCGCAACTTCGGAAATACGACAAGGGTAATTTAAATTACTGCACCAATGAAGTATTCAAAGAACGATGCATCCAAGCGTACCAGCACATCTACAACACGGCAAAGGTTCACCGGAACGAGGTGAATCGATCCATTTTACGTATGGTGTATGTTGAGATTATAATCAGAGTAGTAGTCGATTGGAGGATGATGGAAATACAACCAAACTCCAAGATGACACCAGTATCCATGGCGTCACTATCAATAGAGCGCAAGTTTCCGGGCGAAGCTCTAGGAAAAAAGGCAAAGGAGGTTGAAGTTCTAAACGAGGATGTCGTGTGGTCTGACACTTCCAATGACGACTCGGACACTAGATGCGACCCATCTATTCGCAAGGAGATTGAGGGCTTTATTAAATGCCATTGGCTAGATTCTGCCCTCCAAGAAACACCGACAATTGGAGAAGAATCCGGCAAGGAAGAAGGTCAAACTGAGATGGCCGCGGTTGCATATGAGAACATCAATGAAAACCTAGAGTCTTTTGATGATGTTCCAATTGGACGAGAGGCTCATCTTCAACTTCTTGCTAAATATCAGCAGAGTTTACAGGAAAACAAGAATCTGGTAGAAGAAGCCAACCGCAACAAAGAACTTCAAAAATTACACGCTGTACTCCAAGAAAAGGACAATCAAATCCAGGAATACGCGAAGTTGGTGTTTACTTTAAAGTCGTAGAGTTTGATAGCAATGGAAGTAGTGCCATGAATGATAAACGGGCAATTTTGTAACATTTTGAAATCATAGACCTTGTGAATTTTGTAAATTGCATTTCATTTGTAAATGGCTTTAGTTCGTAACAATATTGTTTATCTCTGACGTTAATCAAGTTTGTATGGTTCAGCATGTTTTATAATTTGGCTAGATGTAATAAAGTGAATGTTCTATACAATCTTGTATACGTTTAAATTATATATTTGATGAATGTGTTATGATCTTCCATGATTGTACAACTTCATGCACCCCAGTCAATAAATTAAATTCACTCTTGTCTAATATTTGATAACCGACTACAATAGTCTATAGTATCATCGAGAATTTTTTTGTAGTGGAATTTATATCATGTGTAAGGTGTTGAGAATAAAACTTAAACTTTTGTCTCAAACATGTGAATCATAAGACTAAAGAATAAAAACCATGTTACTTTCTTGCATAATAAATGATTTGGGATGTAACAAAATCCCCAATATTAATGCAACATTATTATTCTTGGTTGAATTATATGTAACCAATTGCGACGGCCTTCCAAAATGATAAGAGATGGCATTCTACCACACAAATTATCCACATTATATCTTAATATGAGTATAAGTTTGCCATACAAATCATTTCCCATGCTAATTGAAGGTACTAACTCTCCCAAAAAATCATTTAATAAGCATAAGTATTGTGTGCCTAAGTAAATATCAGTATTGTATAAGTAAGTATAAGTATTAAATATTGTATGTGAAAGTATAAGTATTGTATAAGTAAGTATAAATTCAAGGCACTAGGTTATAAGTAAGTAGAAGTATTGTATGTCAAGTTCAAAGCACAAGTTGAAGGCACACCCCTCTCGCGTACGCGCACAGCCCTCTAGCGTACGCGCGCCTCTTGGTCGTATGCGCCCGCCATAGGTCACTAATTTACTATAATATGAGATTTCAAAGTTACGGACCCCACTTCCTAGGCGCTTTGGCCTGCAACCGCCACGTGGCGGCTGCTTGCTTGGCACTTTTGGGAAGTTTTTACGGTGTCTATTGACACCTTTGTATTTCGCCACCTTCGTACTCCTCCACCTCGACACCATGGATTCTGGACAACCATCTACTACTAGCAGTCCCCACGGAAAGCGACAACGTGATTTTTGTCACGCACGCTCAAAGCAGAAGAAGCGCCTTCACGTGTTGATGGATGAGAAGATGAAGGCATTTTCTGGTTGGGAGTCAGTTCCAACTCCATGGACATTTGCACAATGTGCAAAATACATTGGATGGTGTCATTTGGGGCACCTCTAGCCATACTCGCGGTATTTTCTAATGCGACGTACAAATAGGGCCAACTTGGGGTACTGCACTAATGAGTTCTTCAAGGAGCGTTGTATCCAAGCATACCAGCACATTTACGGCGAGGCAAAATTGAGCCGTAGCTCGGTAAATATTTCAATTTTACGGATGGTTTACGCGGAGGGGGTACTTGGCGTACCGGTTGATTTGAGGACAATGGAAATCCAAACACACTCCAAGATGGCGCCAGTCATTGGATTAACAATACCGTTTGTGCGGAGGTTTCCAGGAGAAGGTCTCGGGAAAACCATGGAAGTTGAACCTTCGAATCAAACAATCGAGTGGTCCGCGTCTTCATCATCCGACTCAGATACTCGATGTCATCAGTCTGTGCGTAGGCAACAAGAATTGTCCATCATATCAGCGTCGAACCCTATACCGTCGGTTTCACAACAAGACGGAGATGCCACAAAGACGGATGCGGTACCTGAGGAGGGCGTGGATAATAAAAAAAAGTCTACGGAGGTGACTGGGTGAGTCGTGACGATTATCTTTGAGTAAAGAAGCGACTAAATGAAAGCTTGGACGTAATTGAGGATCTAGGAGAAGAGCTCAATGAGAAAGAGAATGAAGTTGCGAAATGTCTTGAAGAAATTCAAGACTTGAAGGCACGAGTTCAGGAGAAAGACAATCTTCTTTCATTTTTTACTGGCTTTAAGGGATTCTAGTGCGAGAAATGTACATAGAACAATGTTGAATTTTTTTGGAACAAGAGCTTTCTACAATTTTGTAACTGCCATTTAATATTGAGCGATATTTTGTATATTGAATAAAACCTTGTAAATTGAGTGGCATCATGTATATTTAGTGGATTTTTATGAGATGTTTTACATATCAAAATGTTAAGTGCTGCAATGTTTCAATATACTGTCAAATTAATGCGCACGCCCCAACATTGTGCGCGCCCGGCCCCACAGCGTGTGCGTTCGGCCCACAGCGTGCGCGACCGGCCAACAGCGTGCGCGCCCGGCCACATAGAGAATGCGCCCGGCCACCCTTGTGCGCGCCTGGCCCCAGATGCTCCTGCTCCAGCACTATATAAGAACTATATGCGATGTGCTTGACTCACCTCACATCCCTGGCTTCGTGTCCTGGAACTCCTTATTGGACTCCTTGCATGAATCTACAAGTTTATGAGTGACCTTTGGGTCAACATTTTCTATGCACATACAATTTCCTATTACTTTTGGCGGATTCTCGTTGGCACAACATTGCGCGCCAATTTTATTGTGATGTCGTCTCACCAAAGGGCTCAAACAAAGGAGTGGGCCCCATGATACACATTTAACAAGAAGGATCAAATGACATGTGTTTGGTGCAATTACACGTTCGCATACAAACGTGGGAGGTGCATGTCACACTATGGGTATCCACAATGGACAAAGACTTCGTGCACGAAGGCCCCAACAGTTGTTAAGGCCCGTTTTAAAAGATGCGGGAATATTATTCCTACTAGGATGACCGAGGCGGAGATTGTTGGCCTTCCTAGCGCACTAGCAACATGTTCCATTGAACCTTGTTCTAGCCAATCCATCCAACAAGGTAGTTTCTTGGAAACTCGAAATGAGGAGAACATGCAGTCCACAAATCCTCTAAGCCAAGCAGCATCATCAACACCAAGATCTCTACGACAACGGAGCTTTCCAGAGGCTTACCAAATAGAAAAACGAAAAGAGTTGGACGAATTATGGGCACATTTTTTTTATGAAGCAAACGTTGCATTCAATGTGGTTAGACATCCGGCCTTCATCAAGGCCACCCTCGCAACATCAAAGGCGGGTTTCGATTATACACCGCCATCGTACAATGCCATGAGGACGACATACATTGAGCCTCTAAAAAAAAAGTGAAAGACCTTGTGGACAAGAAGACCGGCATAGATATTGCCAAGTATGGGGCAAAAATATGCTCAGACGGGTGGGACAATGTTACACGTCGCCCTCTCATGAATATCATGCTCGTATGTCCAATGGGTGATATCTTCTTGGGGTCTATAGACACCACGGGTATGAAAAAATCTACGGCATTTATAGGCGACTAATTGAAAAGTTTTATCCGTAAGGTTGGACCATTGAATGTGGTCCAAGTGTGCACCGATAATGCTTCAAACATGTTGGGGGCAATGAAGAAGGTCAACGATGAGTACCCGCACATATATACTCAAGGGTGTTGTGCACATATTTTGGACCTCCTCGAGGACTGGGGGAAGGAAGGCATGTTTGCAGACCTCGTCCAGAAGGCGAAACAAATTGCATTGTATATCCGGAACCACCATGTGCCCATGGCCCTTTTTCGTCGATTTTCGCCAAAATTGTCTTTGTTGTGGCCAGCAGCAACAAGGTTTGCATGCAATTACATAATGATCCATCGTCTGTTGGAAGTGAAGAATGCCCTGGAGATGGTTGTGATAGACCCAGCATGGATATCCTACGTATCCTCTCTTTTCGATAGGCAAAACGGGCACCGTGCCCATGCAAAGGCATCGCAGGTGCGAGCCACCGTTCTAGACGAGACTTTCTGGCATCAGTGCACTAACTTTGAATTTGTAGTGGCAGGATTGCTAGTTTGTGAGCGGTGGGAATTTGAGCATTGAATTGTCGGAAATTCGAGGATGATATTTTGTAGAAATTGGATGATTAACCGTGGAGATGTGGCACTAGTGTACCCAATACCCGTGGAAAATTTGGTGTCGTATTGCCTATTTCTGTGGAACTTTTGCAGCAGTAGAGCCTGCAATATCCACTTTTGAAACCTGGATTATGTTCTCTTGTTTTTGAATATGCATTAAGATTTCATTTTTCTACTGAAATAAATAATTGCATAAATCACATTTTCGTAACATTTAAGTAGTTTATATTCTAAGATTAGTTTGTTTACTACATATTAATGCCTCGTGAAAAGTGTTTAAGCCTTAGGATTACAATACTTAGAAGTTTAGAGGAGAAAATGATTAAAATGAACCACCCAATACATTATGAACATCATTCATCAACCTCAAAGCATTTTAGTTATTTATAATTTAGGGTTTAGCTTATACTTAATGATAAATTGTATTAGGATTGAAGATATATTTACAAATTTTAAACTAGATTCAAGATTGGAGACAACAGCGAGCACCTCCTTTTGTATTGTTGAAAGTTTAGTTTTTATGAAGGGGCTAGTTTTTAAGTTGTATGTAAGATTTATTCCACGGTACACCAATTATTTGCCACCTGAATGCCACGTGCAAGTTGTTTCAATGAATTAATTTTAAACATTGATAAGTTTGTAATTAACTTCCTCAAGAAACTGGGACCATTACAAACAAGGGAACATGTGAAAATCTCCAAAACTAGAATTCAAATTCATCCTGCCATTGCTGCCCCATATTGTTCTAGGATTTAAACGGGAGATCGCAAATAATTCCGATAGAGGACCTGTTGAAATTGTAGTTTCTGTGAAGGTCTTTAGGGTCTTTCAATTTTTATGTATGAATGATGCTATATTACCATCAATTTTTTTCCTTTATAAAATTGAATTTCCAATGTCAAGAACTATAATTTGTACCTTGCTTTGGATGGATGAATTTTGGGTGGCGCCAATTTTTATGTACATCGACTATAAAATCTTCCAACAATGGCGGGGTTTGAACTGTTGATTTTGATCAACATTTGTTGCTCGTGAAACATAAATACATGCTAATAGTGGCAAATGAGGTGGTTCGGTGAGAACACTGAAGACGTGGTGGGACTCTGTGGCCACCATTTAATGTTTTGTTCATTTGGGTTGTAAGATCCAACAAATGATTTGTCATGCCAATTCGGGTAGTGCACAATATACTTCCTTACGATTTTTTTGCCAATTCATTGCATTTGCTAAAATGTTTAAGAAATAAATTTGTAGAAATTGGAGAAATTTTATACTATATCATGTTTATTCAATTACCATTATAACCACGAAGAATATCGAGTTTTGCTCATGTTAGAGAATGGATTAGATCTACAAAGAGGATGAAATGTTAGACGGAGGATATAGAAGAAAGTGTAGAAAATAGGAGAGAAGTAGAAAGAAGATAGTATTAAAAACCTTAGAAATAGGAAAACAAATTAAGAAGAAAAATCAATGTGGAGAGAGAGGTTTTTTTGAAAATTAGAGGGAAGAAGAGTAGAATAGTGAAGGGAATAGAATAAGTACATGGAGGAAAGAGAAGAAATATAATCAATGGAGAAAGAAGAGGAAGATGGAAAGAGAAAGAAAATAAAATTTAAGAGGGAATAAGTAGGCTACAAATGAAAAAAGAATTAAAAAATTAAATAGAATGAAGGAAAGTGACAGTAGGAGAAAAATGAGTCACGAATGGAAAAAACAAATACCGTTAATGGATGGTTGAGTAATCGAGAACCATTATACAAGGATATGGATATTACATGGAGAACTTGGTTCAATGTCAAGAAAGCATCTAGTCGTGTAGATGGTTTGAGGTTGTCGGATCCAACAACTGTCACAAGAATTGGAAGTTTGAAATTTTTATATATTTGACAATCACACAAGACCAAAGCGTTGTCACCGAAGCATATTAAGATAGCAGGGGTCATATTAACTAAAACAATAGAATCATAACACAACAAACATAGTGAGTACGACCAGAGAATAACAACACTACTGTAATGACGATGTAGATGCTTCTGAGAATTCAAGATCTACCTTAGCTTCAACATCAAGATACATAAAGACATTGGAGTTGTACTTAGGACGTGATATGGACGGGGAAGGCGGCGAGAACTGCAAAGCTTGGAGCCTCGCAATATCTTCCGCATACGACGGAAGAGTTCAAGTCTTCGAGGGGGAAACATACTCTCTGCAAGAATCAATATACATCAAACACAGACTTAGTAGAAGCTTCTTGAGGAAAGAATTGTAGTGAAGAGGAATGTCAGTGTACTCACTTACTCAGGATCTTCAAGTCTTGGCCTCTTCACCGCTAGAGGATGCATGGTCTTGGAAGTAGTTGGTGCCAAGGTTTTTTTTGCAATTGGAAGAGTTGCCAAAGGTAATGCTAGGGTCTGCATTGAAGAAAGGATTGCTTCATACAACTCCTTCTTGCTTTCTAGAGAAAAGTTGTGTCTACCAGTAGCGTTGCAGGCACGAATGCTATTACCTGAAAAGAGTTCAAAGTGTAATTAAAATAAACCCACAGTAATGGAAAAGAGAGAAATCAAAAATTCCTTACAACAATGAAAAGACAATAGATAGTATTGGAATTACCTGTAGCAAGTGAAACGTCAACCACCACATCGCCAGGGCGTGTCAGAGACAATATGAGAGAGGAAAAGAAGTACTCATCCTTCTCCCTTGGACCGCGCCAAGCGCGTTCACTGTTCATCAAAGGAGTTGTGCAATAATTGATAATGGTGTCATTGACACTAAGATCGTATCCCATGGCTAAAAGCTTTAGCACGTCCTAGAAAGAGAACTTAGACTTCCAGATGGTGGAATCTGCGGGCCGACGGACCCGTTTGAGAAGCAAGACCTTGAAAAGGTTGGTCGTAGTGAACTGAGTCTTTGCCAAAGAAATAGGCAAGTGATTAACTCCCGTCCAATCCTTCAGTGCCTCAAAACCAAAAGCCCCATAAAATGAAGATATTTCATCGAGCAATTCTCCATTATCAGAGGAAGCATTGCTCCGTCATCATGCAATACCTCATCAGCAAAATCAAAAAGTTCATCGAAGTACTACTCATCACAAATGTTCCAGAATGGAACATCTAAAGAAGGATCTGACACGTTGGGGACAGGGAAGCCTTCAGGGATATCTGTGATCACAAGATCAACAGCGCCTTTCATCCATGGTTTCCCGCCACGTGTGCAAGACCAATTTGGACTGCACTCCAGAGCAAACCGACATGCATTATGAATGAAATCCCGTTGTTTCAAAATAGAGGTGTTGAGAATACGCATTTGGCAGGCCAAAGTCGACATACTGATCTTGGGCACTAGATTTGGCTTCTTCAAAACGGCAGAGGTAAGGGTAACCGGGGAGCTCGTTGCTTCAGTCATGGTGGTGTCCTCTTCAGCTCCAGAATTCACAACGGAGGCCACCTTCGAAGCCACAGCTGAGGATTTAGTCGGCTTTGCACCTTTTGTATTGCCCTTCTTTGTGGTAACTTCTATCACAGATGCCCCCGTAGCAGAGCCCTTCTTCTTCTTTCCTGAGGATTTGTCGGCTTCAAGCAATGCCTCTTTCACCAACCCTATATCTTCATCGTCGTCTAATACCTCTGTAGAATGAGTTAGTAGACACTTTACTTCCTCCTCTACATTTGGACAGAAGTTCTTAGGACACTCTAGATACCAGCAGCATTCGCAGAAATGCTCCCTGGTATAGTTCTTCTTCTGTAGAGGATTGAAGATAAATGTCTCCATTGAAGAGGCGGGGTCGCACCAACTATGAACCATTGGTGGCAGCTTCTTGATAGCCCCAGCAGGCAAGAGTTCCCGCTTCATATACCTTTAAAACTCACGGAATTGGTGTTAGAATTCAAAGAAGCCAAATTTGCGAATACAATGGAATTTGAACTCTAGCTCAATGGTGTAGGTAACGTAGAAGTACCTGAGGCAAAGCCGTTTCACTACTTTGTCGGCATCCTTGACACTCTCAAAAGGTTTTTCCTTTTGATGCACCATGTCCCCTGTGAAATACCCGAAGAAATCTTTGTCCCAAAGCGTAATCCGCCATGTCTCAACATAGTCTTCGAAGGACATGAAATCCTTTGAATTATCCACCCCACCACAAAGATCTAAGTATGGAATAAGCTCCTTCTTGGCCATCTCCTCAAGACCGGCCCAAAATGACGCGCGAATAAGAAACTTCTTTAAATGGTCCTCGCTAGCAGGGGGCTTTGGAAAGCGAAGGTCTTGTCTGACGTTTAATGAACTATTCCACCATTTGAGCCAGCGAACCTTATACTGTGGCTCAACCGATGAGGTTGCAATGAGTTGCAATTTTTCCAGGGTCATCTCAACCTTGGATACAACATGGACGCTGTAGTCGAATATAACCTACAAAATCAAGACATTAAGTTTGTGAACGTTGCAATCACTTTCTTCCCCCAAGTAAATTTGGTAAAGTATATTATCAATCTAAATATTCATTGAATGAAGCATCAAAGACTCATCATCCAAGAAACAATATTTGAAAAATATAGCCATTTAAAGTTTACAATACATCAGAGAATATATTGATTCAAGCATGGCAAAAACTAAAGACAAGGGTGACTACTTTCAAGATGAGTCAAGCATGCCCAAACCTCATGAAATAGAGCAATCATAATTTAAATGGAACATTATACTTTGAATGGATCATCAAATAGACTATAATTGTTCTTATGAGCCATACACACGTCCACAACATATATGTGTCTATACATACGAGTATGTGGGTAAATTATTGAGACAAGCAAATACTTACCGGCCACCAATTCCACTTCGTATTATTCCAAAGTGAATCAGATGTCTTGTTCTGACCTTCATCAATGGTTATTGGATCCGACAACTCAAAATTCATACCATTGACACAAGCTACTAGTCATCTCCAAACATGTAGTCAAATCCAGTAGCTGAGGATTTTAAAAATTTAGCTCTCAAAATTCTAACACAATCACGACGTGCTTAACATCTCCGATTTGGTTGTAGGATCCAACAACTAGGAACAACATCGATTGAGCACAAAGAATCCTAACTATTTCATTGGCTACTTATCATCTCCACATCGATTGTTGGATCCAACAACTAGCAAATATATTAATTCAGCACCCGTGAACTCTAACATTATCATCACATAGTCATCAACTCCAAACGGGTTGTCGGATCCAACAACTCTGCTAAAGATTATCATCTGCAATTTGTTGGCATTGATTATTGCATGGCTATAGAGTCCTCCATGAAATATTGAATTTGTCGTTATTTTACCATCTCAAATCGATTGTCAAATCCAACAGCAGATAATTATATTGATTTAGCACTCGGCAACTCTAACATTGTCACCACTGAGTCATCAACTCAAAATAAGTTGTAGGATCCGACAACTCTATTCAAAAGTTCCAAGTACTGCTCTTCTAACCCAAGATGATAAATCTAATGTGCAAGTTCATGGCATTGATTACTTTGTGGCGATATATTCTACCTTGAAATATCAAATTAGTCGATATTTCATACCAATTCCAACCATTTTTACTACTAATTACAGATTATATCCTCTTTAACTCCTTAAAAACTATCCATAAGCAAAATCACATACACTCTCCCCTGTTTATGATGCTTGGTATGTTAATGATCCCTCCTGTAAGCACAAAAATAGACCCCCTAAGAGAATCAATTTTTAGACCTACAAGGTCCTATTGTTACACCACTTAACCATTCCTTATGCCTAACTGTAGATTCTAATTTACTGGAGTTGGATCTTTGGCATATCTATTTATATATTTAGAATTTAATAATACTATTATTTTAACCCAGTTAAGTGGACTCGATTAACCTTTTCTTGGAACTTAAACACTTAACTCCGGATAAATTAATTAGGTATAGGTAATTATTTAATTAATTGTTATCTAATTATTACGGTTATTATTTATTATGATTATTAAATTTTTTTTTAAAAAATTTAATTTTTTTTAAATTTTTTTTTTTTATTTTACTTGTTTTATTTTATTTCTTTTAGTTTAGGTCGGCTGATCAGGCCTGATCCAGACCCTGTTTTGTGGCAGCAACTACAGTAGCACTTATCTTTTGATTCGGAACTCCGAATACAAAAAAATTTCCTCTCACAATGATCAGCAACTCATTTCCAACTTGAATGGACCACTTAGAACCAAAATCAACAGGCCGAAGACATAGAAACCACCATCACAAGCAAATTCCATGCACCAACGATCTCACCACATCATCATGATCCCAAAAACGAACTTATGCATTCAAAATAGAACCCATGGACTGTGGACCGGTTCAGCTCTGATGGAACTTGTGGCCCATACCTAATTCTGGCAAAAATTTACCAGCGCTTCCGCATGAGATTCGGCCACCGGAATTTTAACACCTTGCTCCTCGCTGCTCTCCAGCACCTCCAGCTCCACAGCCCTCGCTCGCAGCTCCGCGACAAACGGGGTGACGACCTCCAGCAATTCACAACAGACTTACACTCAAACACACCACCTGTGGTCAGAGGCGTTCACAAACGCCGGTACCCTCCAGATCGATCCTCCTCCTCGAGCCTTCTCAGCTCGCGGCACCTTCACACCACCGCGCGCACACACGGCTCCACGATCCCCAACGCCGACCTTCAACAGCGCCTCCACACCGAAGCTCCCACCGTAGGAGCACTCCAGCACGCTCTCTCAAAACCACAAAAAAAAACGGCTCTCTCTCCCGAGCTCAGAACCAGTCCTCGTGATCAAAATCACGGACCCCCGCAATCCCAGCAGCCACAACACCGACCGCCTCACACACACAAGGAAAACAAACATTAAAAATTAAAAAAAAAAAATAAAAGAACTCGCACCTTGCGCACACAGGTGCGCCCCTCGCCGAACAGCCTTCCGGAATAGAGCCCCAACTCGTGCAAGCTCCCTTCGCACACGCCGATCGCGCACGCAGATGCGCCCAATCAAAACAGGGTCTTCCAACAATCAGCAGCCCTCGTCGAACGCCTTCGCGCACTCCGATCCTCCGGCTCCTCTCTCGCGCACACTAGCAGGGCTCCTCGCTCGCACGCCCTCGCGGCGCACACACACTCAACCAAAAACAGCAGGAACAAGAAAAAGAACCGAGAGCTCCAGCTCCTAACCCTCTAGCTCTCGCACACACACCCGATTCTCCCTCGCGCACACAGGTGCGTACCAAGAAAAAAATAGCACCACGAAAATCCGGAGAGCTCCAGCCTCCGATCTTCCCAACTCTCCCTCGCTCGTAGGAGCTCCTCGCTCTCCCGCACTCAAAAAAACGGCGCCCGAAAATCCAGAGAGCTCCAGCTCTCTCGCCAACGACTCAGCCTGGCTGGTTTTTTTTCCTTTTTCTTTTTTTTTCTTTTTCTTTTGATCTTTCTCGTTTTCTTCCCCGACAAGTCTGGCTTAGTTTTAATGAGGCAGCCCATGACCTCTCACAGAAGTGCAGGATTGGCTACTTACAGCCGTTTTTGCATGTTTTTAGTTTATCACTAGCATTAACTCGCCGCTTTGCTCCTGACAAGCCTCCCTAAAATTAATTCCATGGTGGCAAGAATTGTCATGTGGCATGTGCATGGGGAAGCACATCCAACCACCTTCTTTTCTTTTCTTTTTCCCTTTTTCTCTTTCTTTTGATCTTTTAAAGACTATTACACTAGATCTAATACTATCTACTGATGATTTGCAATTTACTTCTAACTTCAAAAACTAACCACATAGCTGGACTTCCAGCACCCTAATTAGTCTATCTAAATTTTCCTAGCATTTTTGGAGTTCATTAAGTATTTTTCCCGATCGGTCAACCGCCGAACCACTAGTCAACCCCTAGAAATAAATAGCAATTCAACTCGGAAAATTCTAGAAATTTTACCACTACTTCTACCTGCTAGGAGACACTCTTCCAAATTTTTCCCATATTTTTTACCCATTTCTCAATTTTTGGTCATTTTCCAAGGACTTTTCTTCCCATTTTTTATCTTTCTCTTCATTTCCATTTCACTTCCACTACATTTTCAAGCATATTAGTAGGGAGGAGGAAAAAAAAATAGGAAACTTAGTGTCACATCATGGCACTAGGCCTATTAATCTAGGACTTTGACTCTAATAGATGGATTGACCACCAATTTAACTAAATTTGGTTAATACTATCAAGAAAACTCGAAAAAATGAAGAAAAAAGAGTGAGGGCCCATTTTGGCCACTCACACCTCCCATTGTCGGATCCGACAACTACTCATTCTTAAAATTTTGCATGGTGCCCAAACTCTGAATTTAACTAAACGAATTTCACCTTAAAGAAATGCACCATACTTTATTCTCAAGGATCTAGGTTGTTGGATCCAACATCAAACAAAGTCCAAAATTTCCCAATGGTTCGACTCTAGTGGTATTAACCCTAAGTCCAAGATCCTGAATATGATGCTTTGTATGTAAATGTTCCCTCCCGTTGTCGGATCCGACAACTACTCATTCTTAAAATATTGCTTGGTGCTCAAACTCTGAATTTAACTAAACAAATTTCACCTTAAAGAAATGCACCCTACATTATTCTCAAGGATCTAGGTTGTTGGATCCAACATCAAACAAAGTCCAAAATTTCCCAATGGTTTGACTCTAGAGGTTTTAACCCTAAGTCCAAAATCTTGAATATGACGCTTGGTATGTAAATGTTCCCTCCCGTTGACGGATCCGACAACTACTCATTCTTAAAATTTTGCTTGGTGTTCAAACTTCAAATTTGACTAAACGAATTTCACCTTAAAGAAATGCACCATACTTTATTCTCAAGGATATGGGTTGTTGGATCCAACATCATATAAAGTCTAAAAACATTTTCAAAGATAATCCTACTTTCATTAAAGCCTAGGTGATCAGAGTACTACAAGAAATGAATCCAACAATGAATAAAGATGCCAAGCATTCAAACAACACAAATAATTTTACCATGAGTACATAAGTAGATTAGCAAAATATCTTGAACTTAAGAGTTTTGCAAGGAAACTTACTTGTTCTAATAATCCTTTGTATGACGGATTGGCAATGGAGCTGCATTTGTTGAATAGATTGCCAAGCTCATCTCGTTTTTTAGTAACCACATTCTCCACTTATTTGTGAAATCCTTCTTCACTTTGGTCAGCTTCCTCAACATCTTCAGAGTATGTTTGTCCGGCCTCTTGTGAGGCTTGGACAATTTCATCCTGATCCAATGTAATCTCGTAAGAACCAAATAACAAGTACGACGCTATTTTAAATTGTGATAATGAACATGTAGTTAACTTACTTGGAAAATAAAATTAACCATTAGATTCTTGGTTAAGGGATACCAAGTTTTAATGGTCTTCGTTACACAGGCTTTGTATTGATCTTCTGTTAGCATTGGCTTATAATACTCCAGCTTGTGACTTCTGTACAGTTGAATACGATGAAGCGTGTGCACCAATGTAGTTTTGACGTGAGCATTCTGGTTTGCCCTACACATTCAAATATATAGATTAGAATTTCTGCACCAAAATTCAAAACATTAACAATCAATGAAAATAAGAATTATGGCTTACTTGTTTATGTCGTGCATGGCCTCTAGAATGTCACCTTGACCACCGGAAGTGTCCAAAACAACGCAATCCGGATTCCCATGGACAGAGTGCCAGTTAACATTCTCCGCATGCAATGTATCAATAACTTCTTTCCAAGCAAACAATCGGTGATTGCCATCGTAGACAAAAAACATACTACCTGATAAATCTTCTAAATCAGGGTCTGTTAGGAGCCTTTTCTCAAATGCAGCATTTTGCTCAATCTACAATGCAGTAACCAACCGCTTATGACCATTCTCATTGTATTCTGATACATACATGGCTGCTGCATGCGGTTGATAGCCAAATCAAAATGCACCCATTAGTTTGAGAATGTATGATCGTAAGGTGGGTCTCACCAAAGGCATCGGGATCAGTCGGCACAGTGGAATCTTCATCAAAGACTTCAAGCTCAGAATCCGGCGCATATTTTCAATCACCTGGAACAAGTTACCTTGAATAAGACCCTCTTGGAGTTTAAGCTCAGCATTTCGCAGATTCACGACTTGACGGCGATCACGTTCCTCTGTCGTCATGGGACTCCTCTGGATCTCAATGGGGGGGTTGGTTGGAAAAGGCTCCTTGCCTACTAATGCTTCTCCTTCGTTTGAATGGATGCTAGTAGGTGTGTAAGTCTCAGGAGGGGTCCCCATATGGGTTCGAACTAACGGTCTTGAACGTTTCCGAATTAACAGCTCACCTGAAGACTCTGGCTCCTCTTCATCAAGATTTCCAGCGTCCTTACCGATCGGAGAGTCCATCCCAACATCCACCATGTCATATGAAGCCATCTACGCACACCACATGCAGATAAAACCATATGAAGGCAAAGTACTTGTGCAATGACTAATTCTAGTACCCTAGACTAACTTTCAGAACTTCTTCTAATTATTGAGTTTAGACAACTCACACTACTCATTGAAAGCACAAGTTATGCATGAACATAAATGATTGTTTATGTTCTCATTTAGAACACTCAATAAATGGTTCTATAAAGTTGTAACCCTAAATTCACCCCCCTTTTATGCGCTTTGTAGTCGAGGTATGACTCTACGGTTACACCACTTCCCTAATCCTTTATCTTACCCGTCCAATTGCTTACTCTTCCTTTTTATCTTCTTCGTTTTTGTTTCTTTGTTGTTTGGTTGACCTTGTCTTCCCTTTTCCCCATTTTGTTATGTTAACCCTCTTTTCCCCTAGTTTACTCCTTCACCTTACTCAGTGCCTCACATCAATCAATTACCATAGGGTATTCCTTTAATCCCTGAGTGAAGTATCTCATACTCACATCCATACATTACAATTACACATGTCACATTCTATGGGAGTTGAGCTGTAGTGTAGACAATTGTATGAAGTATTGGTATTGACACTAACAGGAACTGTCTTGCAATACACCATGAATTCTCACAGAACTATACAATAACTTAGGTTCACGTGTTATAGTCAAGAAAAAAATCCAAACCTCGCCCAATCGGACAGCGCTTCCGCACACCGAGCTCTGCTCGATCAGAACACAACTCCTTTGTCCGCAAATTGCAGCCAGCTGCGTTTAGAAACGCTGCAGACCCTTATCCGATCAACCGCGGCGCTTGCGCAAATCTTGGTCCCCGAAGTCCCCTTCAAACGCTTTTCAACCTGCCGCACCTTCCAACTCAGTGAAGCGGCTGCCCAACACCTGCACTCCGCACATCGTAGCTCTGCGCACAGTCGGCACTCAACCACACAACACAGCCACACCAACCTACAAACACTCCGTCGGCATCTACATACAGATGCTTGCCAGCCCTAACTAACACAATACTCGCAACCCCCCCACACTCGGACATTCCATCCCGTCACCGGATACGCTCGTGCCCGCACTACTGCCCTTCTTTTCAGCACCCCTCAGATCGCCACCTACGCTTCACCACCGCACCAACACCAACGCTGCCGTAGCTCCTTGACCCCCGCCCTCCCTTCGCTAACACTCCTAGGCGCTCTCCTCAACCGTTGCACGCACCCCCGCGTAGTGCCGCTTAGACCACCGCAGCCTCTCGCACCGAGCTCCACAAAAAACTCCAGCGTTGTCGTGCCGCCTACACTTCGTCGCAACGCCCTCCATTTTGTCGCAGCGCCCTCGTACACTCCCTCACGCGTCCACCACTACACCCACTGTAGATCGGTCTTTTCCACCACCGCAGCCACAAGCTCCAACTCCGCCGCTCCTCCTGAACCCACAGCGCTACCACCTCGATGGCGCACCTCCTCTCCGTACAAGCAGGGACTACGGCAGATGATCGCCGCGCCAAACCGGCTCTTTTCGTCCAAATCAGAACTCACACCTTCCCAGCCGGCGCTCCGCCCCACTCCCAAAAACCCAAGATACCACACCCTCTCTCAGCTCTTCCCCACACACAGGCGCTCGCCGCACACCTACCCCCGCACAACAACTTCACCTCAAAAACACCTCTCTCTCCCTCGCCCTCAAACCTCATCACCACGAACCAAAAAACCAAAATCCAGCACCCTCCCCCTCGCGCTCCTCGCTCGTCTTCCAGCTCGTCGCAGCCCCTGAATCTCGCATCCCCACGACGCAGCCGCCTCTTCCGCGTTGGCGCACTCCCACGAGTTCCTCGCTGGGCAGTCACCTCCACTTCCGCCATTCCTGCTCCTCCACAGTGCGTTGCGCGTCGCGCCAAGCCACCCATGTGACTCCAAGTTCCTGCACCTAACTTGGATTCTTGCATCACTATCTCCAGCTCATCCCCCTCTCATTCTTTTTTTTCTTTTCTTTTCTTTGTCTTCTTTTCTCTTTGTCTCCTTTGCTCTTTTTCTTCTTCTTTTCTCTTTCTCTTCTTCTACGTCAACTTCCACTTCTACTTCTACTTCTAATTTTTTCTCTTTTTCTTTTTCTTCTATTTATCTTTTCTGCTACTTCTAATTTTTTTTTGTGAGATATAATCTCCTCTAAACTTTAACACCTCTCCAGCCTTTTTTCTTCCACTATTCTATTATATCCCCTAAAACTTGGTCATCCACCCACTATTAATCACTACGTCTTCGCACCAACCTTGGTAAACAACCTAAATAAGTAGTAAAATACTACTAAAGGGCCCCTTAAATCCTTGTCTCTTTTTCTCCTCGCATCTAAAGTTGTCCATAATCACCCGAACACCTTTCCACTAATTTGGTGACATATTCGGGGTTGTTTAAACCACTAACCGCATGTCCATGATAGTTTTTGACTAATCTACCAAAAATTCACTACTTTAACCTAAAATTAAACGTGACCCAATTATGGGGCTCACAAAAGTTATCAAAAATCGACACCAGTTTAAACACAAATTTATGATCCATTCACAATTTCACAGTTCATCACAGGTTTTGGATACACATGCATTTCGGTTTGCATACACATTACATTATTAAACTCCGCGTGTTGCGAAGATCCTGGAGCCGATTATCGGATCCTTCAACCTAAATGTACACTTCTCTGAAGACAAGATGATTAAAGAAATTATACAATTTACACTGAGTACAAATATACAATTCACACATTGATCACTGAGATCAGTTCTAATATCGACACAAGTCTAGACACGACTTTATCCAGCTACAAAGGCAATTTCAAAACACTAGTTTCTCATACTGGTTTCTCATACACATGCATCGCAACGCGACTCGAGAATGAATTCGAGGATTCAACGTCTCCACGTTGTGGTTGTCGGATCCTAAAACCTGTATTTAGACTTTCCGAAGTCACGTTGGTTCTTAGTTACGGCGGTCGAGGCACCTTGTACTCATCCCTTGTTATACCATATACTTATCTTTTACCGCTTAATCCTTTTTTTCTTCCTTATTGTTTTTACTTTTATGTTTTATTTTATATTTTATCTTTTACCCTTCATTTCCTTTTCTTTTCTCTTACTTTTTCCTTTCTCTTTCTTCTTCTTCTTCTATCTCTATTTCCTCCTAATTCTTCTAAGTCTATTTTCTCCTTCCTCCACTACTTCTAAAATTTTCCTTCTTCTTTCCTTCTCTTTCTAATTATCTTGTTTTTGTTTTTCTTCTCTTCTATTTCTAATTTTTTTTGGTCAGGTATAACCTCTTTTGACCCCTAAGGTACCATGACAGTTTTACACCAAAAACACTTCAAAATTAATGGATTCTAGTGCAATGAATAAAGAGGGTAATAAAAACTTTGATTTTTAGTTCTGACGGTAGGATCTCAATTAAGACTTATTAAGTAATACATGTCAAAAAATTCATAAACTTTGACCGCTCGGATTGAAAGATTATAGTGTTTGAAGTCAAGAAAATGGTTCATTTTCTTCCCTGCGTTTAGTGGATCAGCAGACTTTGACTTCAATTGGTGTCAAAAAATTTCAATACACAAGGTCTAAATCTATTACCATCTCGTTAAGCATGATGTTAGCTCCGTATACACCAATTTTTAGAGGTAGAGACAGGGTGTAGCATATTCAAAACAAGTGTGCAAGGAGGTGAGGCTCGAAATTTTTTATTTCACACTTTAATTTTTTTTTAACTTAATATGTTATTGATTGATAATCCGAATGGTTAATAAGAAGGTTTACCTTACATATTGTTGTGGATAAAATAAAAAGTGAAAAATATAAAGATCTCTAGGTTTTTGGTGGAAAAGAAGAAGTTTTTTTGGTACCTTGCCCGACAATGAGTGACAATGTGTGAAAATGTTTGACTGGGTTGGTATGCTATTTTTCACTAAAGACAAGAACATTTTCTTTGACAACATAAAGGGAAATAATATTACTTGCGAGTACTGAAAATCTCACTTTCAATAGAGTGTCCTATCAAAAGTTTTTGGAGGTGCCCGAGGTGCCCACCCTCCCCATTTCAAGTTCAAAACCCTATAACTTTTTCATCAAATGTCCAATTTAGGAAAAAATTGTTTTTCCACAAAGCTCTTAGTAATGTCTTTCTATAGTAAAAATTTCAAAGAATAATGTTGGAAATTGACACCATAGAAACCTGACCGAACTTTCGTAAAGCCCATATTTGACACTTGGTACCTTAGGGGTTAAACTCTATCCATCTCCAACCCTTTTCTCCCACTATTCTAATTTATCTCCTGAAATTTGGTCATCCATCTACGATTAATTGCTACGTGTACGCACCAACTTTGGTGAACAACCACCTAATTAAGTAGTAAAATACTACTGAAGGGCCTCCTAAATCCCTATCTCTTTTTCTCCTCGCACCTAAAGTCGTCCAAAATAACCCAAACCTCCTTCCACTAATTTGGTGAAGTATTCTAGGTTTTTAATACTACTAACCGCATGTCGTGGCTAATTCTAACTAAAACATATTTACCACTATAGGTCAAATTGACAGTCTCTATGTTTTGCAAATGAAGGCCTCAAAATCCGACAACCCACGGTTATAGGCAGAAATAAAATTTTAATAATAGAAATATTTGAAAAATATCCGAATATACTCCTATTTTTAGTTTTAAATATTTATTTTTAGTAAGTTTTTGCTCACCGCTCATGAAATCACCACTCACCGCTCATTGCTCACAAACTAGCGTCGTTGTTTGTAGTGGCACCTGTACTAAAGGCATTGCGGACTTTTGATGGTGACACTCCGGCAATGGAAATTGCTTGGGTGACCATGAACAAGCTAAAGGAGCACGTGTTCAAGCTGCGCAATGCGCCATTCAACATGCTTGACGGAATTGCAACTCGCCTTGAAGGATCATTCCTACGGCGTTGGGAGATGATGACAACAAATCTCCATTATGCAGTGGCTTTATTGAATCCTTATCTAGCCAATAACTTGCAAATTCAAAACAATGGTGAGGCCAAAAGGGCCCTAAACAAGGTTGTTATGACGCTCTGTGGTCCACTCGGAGTGTCTTTTTCGGCAGTAATGCTCGAAATCACGGAGTATGAAGAATTGCGAGGCCATATTCACCGGAGGAAGTTGGGAAAATTGAAAACAACAACTTGTTGCCTCACCAATGGTGGAACCGCATGGGTGGGCAATCATTGTCTATCATAGCAAAGCATATACTAGCACAAACCTGCTCGGCCTCGTCATGTGAGCGTAATTGGAGCATGTATTTGTTCGTGCATAGTAAGAGCCGAAATTGCTTGGGAGTGTAGAAAGCGGAAGATTTGGTTTACATCTACACGTATAGTCGATTGCTCCGAGAACGTGCTCGTCCAGACCTGATTCGATGGTATGAGGAGAATGTGCATTTGAAGGAGTCTGATCCAGATGGGGGACTTCCTTCAAACACAAAGGACGAGGGCTTGGAGTCGGATGATGAGGGTTACAACTGGATGGGCGGCGATTGGGAAGACCTTGCCCGTGACAACAACCCCATGTCTGATCATAGCCCACCTAGGGACAACTCTGCAAACAATGAGCATGGTGGAGATGCACTACATGACCATTTTCACAACGTCCACGGTGACCCAGTGGATCCTTTTGTGTTTGATGATGTCGACGCAGCGGCAGTCCATACTATAGTAGAATTATCGGGTGAAGACCGTGCCCAAGAAGCTAGGACAGACGAAGATGGGTCGGCATTGAGGGGCAATCTTGATGGAGATGACAACATCTCGGAGAATCAGTCTCTGAACTCAAACGGCTCTAGCACCTCGGGCCCTTCTAGTGGCGATGGCCCTGAATTTGACGGTCATGGCATTGGCATTGCAACACACAATACATTTCCTCACGATGGAAACGAAGTGAGCACTGGTGGAAGCAATAATGAATCCCATGAGCCAATGGCCACCACGGGGTCCATTGAAGTTGTGAGAAGCACTGCAATTTTGCCTCAAGCAATAGAACCAGACTCAGAGGAAGACATGCCACTACAAGATTTGTTTCGGCGGCCACGTGCTCAAAGTACCGCATCGATCGGAAGAACTCTTTTACGTGTAAAGAAAAAGACCTTTTCAACAATAGTTCGGCCACCCGTCCACCGTAGCGCACTCGGCCCAAATGGTGGTGTGGAGCGCGCGATACTAACCCCACAACTTCCCTCTGCAAGGGTTGGGTCCTCTATTATGAGCAGCCATTTAGGGACACGGAGGGGCGAGAACAATGATACTCTCCCTTTCTTCACAGGACCTTGGCGAAGCGGAACCTCGGAGAGAGTCATTAGGGCCAAAGGCAACCGCTCCAAAAACATGGATGGAGTAACAGACAAAAGGAAGAATATCCGAGTAAAACGACTTGTGAACGCCGCATCAACTACTGGAGCCGAGCTACAACTACGAAACTTGGCCTCGGAGATTGAGGAGTACGTGGCACCAGTATTGGAAAATTCAGCGGAGAACTTCTCATCATCGGGCAATGATGAAGACGATGAGGATTGCGATGAGGTACCTGGCGACAATACGGTGGTGCTTCGCGGGCTTTCTCTTCCCCAAAATGTTCGCCGATCAAAACGGAAGCCGAAACACAATGAAGAATCCTCAAGCTCAGATGATTAAAAGATGACGGACACGAGGGTACTACAAGTTAAAAGTGTCTTTAGTGGTGTGGTGTTAGCATGGTACAATAGTACTGCGGTTTTATAATATGTATTTGGTGTTGAGAGTGCCCATTCATGAAAGCACCACATTGAAATAAATAATTTTAATGTTAGAGCATCCTGGTACAATTGTATTCTTTCAAATTCTCTAAACCTCAGCCCTTTTGAGGGGCAAATGCAGTATTCGACCGCGCGCGCCCGATAGGCAGGTACGCGCGCGACCCACAATGGTACGCGCCAAGCCTGTAACGCTGCGCGCCCGGCCCTAAACCACGCGCGCACGATTGGCAGGTGCGCGCGCGACCCACAATGGTACGCGCCACGCCCGTGACGCTGCGCGCCCGGCCCCTAACGGTACGTGCCCGACCTTGACGGTACGTGCCCAGCCCTGAGTGCTACAGGCCCGGCCCTGACGCGGACGCGCCTCGCCCTGATATGCACGCGCCCGGCCTTTAGGCACGCGCCCGGCCCTGACGGGTACACGCTCGGCGTTGTATATATGCGCCCGGCCCTAAATCGTACGCGCCCGGCCCTAATTGGAACGCGCCCGGCCCTACATGAACGCGCGCGATCCAGATTGGTACGCGCCCGACCCCAAATGCTGCGCGCGCGGTCCGAAGGCATGCGCCCGCCCCTTGATGTGACGTGGAAAGCCGTCTGACGTGTCGTGCACACGTATTTTACCAGGGGGGAAGTTGAAAATTTGATTTAGGGTTTGTAATTTTTTTACACGCAACTGTTCGCCAAAAAGTGTTGTCCATCCTGTCCGTCCGTCCGCTGTCTTTGGGCCCCTATCCGTCTATGTAGACAACCCTGGTTCTGAGGTATGTGAGCGTCACTTTGGTTGAAAATTCTACAGGACTGTGACTGTCGGGCGTCCGTGGATTCCTTGCTGGACCCAAAGGAGTTTGTCGTTTCCCTTCGAAGTAAAGGGCTTTTGTTGCACTCTGCTGCAACCGCGCAATCAACCATGGATTATTTGACCATGGCAGTGAATGACGGAGTTGTCAAAAGCCCTATTGCGCGGAAGCCAATTCATGAAAGGAACAACTCACATTCGCTGCAGTGGCCTCGTTCAGTTCCAGGGTCCCCGCGTCTAAATCCGGATAATTGTACTCCGGCAAAGCGTATTCTCTATGACGGTTTAAGGGATGCTACTTCCCAACGCTTGCTCGCGGTGCGTATTATGCTGACCTCCAAGTTATTGCACTATTGAGTCGTTCTTGCCTAGGCAATCTTGGTTTGTTGTTGAGCTACATTGCACTCATATAGTTATGGTTCATTTGAGCTTGTTTTTATTCGTTGGATGTTGAATGTGCTATGTGGATCTTCCCTTCAGCATTTTAGCTCCATTCGACCTAAAGTGCACTAGGATGGATCTTAATGATACAGTTTTCATGTGTGTTGTATAGGAGTATTCGACCTAAAGTGTATTTGTTTGGATTGTGTGTGGCGCCTATTGTGCAAGAACCATCTGGTAAATGTCTCCGCCCCCGTATTCTCTCAGGAAATGGTGCTAGAAACAAATGCTCTCCTTCCGCTCCCACCCGCAGACACTCGTTGCCCAAATCAAACACTGACGAGGTGCGTAGGCGGGGTTTGCAGCGTCTTCTAGAGAGTCCATTAATGCAAGAGAATGGCGCAACATGGACTACGCAACGTCAGAGGGCTTTTTTGAAGACGCGTATAGAAGCTTATAGAGGAACTCCCTAGACCATTTGATTAGTGATAGGATGATTGTATTTTGCCTCGGGGTAAATGAGTGTTGTTTGTGACTTTTTTTCATGAAGTTTTGAATAAAGCTTGGATTAATGGTATATGCTTCCTTTACCGTTACCATTTTTTTGACATTGGGCTAATTTGGTCCATCCATGTAAATTATAATGAAATATAGTATTCTTGGTGCATTGTCTATATGCTTTGCACCTACAAATGTCTATATATATTGATACTTCAAAGATCATATATCTTCAAAATCATGGAAATCTCCCAATATAACGAATATGGTGTTCTAAACTTCTACCCTATCATAAGCTTTGGAGAAGTCCAACTTCATGAATAGGAGAGGTTGAATAGATACTTTAGCATGGTGAATAGTCTCATGTGTTAAGAAGATGTTGTCTAGCATGAACCTCATGGGTAGGAAGGCTAATTGGTCAGGACTAATAATCTCCATCAGGATTGGCTGAAGTCTTACTTGAAGGGCTTATGCAAAAATCTTATAGGAGACATTCAGGAGAGAGATGGGATGCCAATTGTTTAGTGTGTCGCGTTCCCCTCCTTTGTGGATTAGTGCTATAAGACCTTCCACTACTCCCTCCTGAAAACTCTCTCTTGATATTGCCTCATTCAACATCTCTAGATATTCTCTACCGATGTTTGGCCACATTAGTTTGTAAAACTCTGTAACTATGCCATCTTGACCTGGAGACTTCCCTATGGCAAGATGTTCCACTGCATAGGTTGATTCCCCAAGGGCGATGTCCATCTTCAATATTTCCTGCATGGTTGGGGAGATTTTGGAGCACGGTCCACCTAGGGAGGCCTCGTGTGCATCTCTAATCTCCTCCGATTGTGATATTTTGGTGTACAATTTTGAGTAGAAGGTGTAGCACACATTCTCCAAATCTCTTTGCTATGTGTGACAGACTCCTTCATCATCCATTAATTCTGTGATGCTCATGTGTGAAGGTCTCTGCTTATAGGTGTTGAAAAACTCTTTTGCTGGTTTATCCTCCACCTTGTTCCATTTTGCCCTTCCCTAGGTTTGTTGCCCTGCCAGTTTCCAGTCCTCACATTGAGTGAGGGCTTCCCTTGCCAGTTTCTCTGACTCCTGAGCAGCTTGGTCATCTGGAAATTGGTGAAGGTTGTTCCTAGCTTCTTCTAAGCTCAACCTTGCCTCTTCTTCCTTTCTTCGTCGTTCTTTTGCTTTATCTATGCAAAAATTCTTGTACCATTTGAGGACCCTCCTGATTTTTCCAAAGAATTTGAGTTGGGGGTGGGCAAGCTTGCCATCTCTCCTTGAGTTCCTTCTCTACTTGCTCATCTTTCAGATATAACGCGTTCATCTTATACTTGGATCCTCGCGGGGGCAAGTAGTCTAGTTCTATGTGAAGGATAACTGGTAGGTGGTCGGAGTGTCCACTATTCTCTAGAATCTCATATTTCTTAATATGATCCTATGGGTTACTTCCTATGCCTAAGTAGATGTAAAACCTATCTAAGCGTTCAAGGACCCTCTCCTTTCCATTACGTCCGTTGTCCCATGTAAAGGTGACTGGCTGGTTGTGGTTAAAACAATCTTGGACCCCCAAAAAGGCCTTGAATAGGTTGAAGTCCTGTAGTTCTCTATTTGAGACTTGTCTCCCACAGGACGATGATTTGTCTCTTGGGTTTCTACAGAGTTCCAATCCCCTCCAGTAATCCATTTATAGTTGGGATTGAGTTCTCCCATCAAATCTTGCCATAACATTGTTCTCTGTAAGGGGGAGTGCGGTGCATAGATGTTGAGGATACCAAGGTCTCCTCTTGAAGCCCCTCTCAAAACCACCCATTGTGCCATTTTCCCCATAGAAGAGCCCTCTTCTATTACTAGATGTTTAATTTTTGGGGAGACCATAATGCTTAAACCCCCACATCCTGCTAGTGCTTGGTTAGCTTCCTTCCTGCTATGAACTTTTTGTCTACTCTCTCACTATCTACACGTTTATCTTGACTTCTCCTCTATCTTCTTTGCCTTAGGAATCATATCTTTTCATCATTTGATAACCTTATCACCACGGTCATAGGCCTTTCTCTTGATGGCTTGCAATATTTTCCTCTTGAAGTCTCTTTATTGTCAAAAACTATTTTGGCTTGCCTAATGTTTTAGCCACCTATTCCACGGTAATAGGGCAGTGATGTACTAAATTTAGTACTTCCCCCCCAAAATAATTTAAGAAACTTTTATTTTTTTCTCAAAACTCCCTACTTTATGTTCTTTAGGCTCGCGAACCAAGGCTCACCGCTCTCTGCTCGCAACTCTACACTCGCAAAATAGCCTCGTCCCTTCCACTGTTGCATAGTTGAAGGCGTTTGATTGTCTTCATAATCTAGAAGTAAGAGTGTCTAAGGTTGGGCCTCTTAGTTTGTGTTCATGTATGCATAAGATATCCAGATTACATAGGTAGGGTCTAAGATAGTTTCCTAGTTTCGCCACATTGTCAGGGTTATTACTAATTAAGCCCTTGTATATTTTGGGTTAGGATCTTCACATTCATGTCTACTAGAAAGAAGGAAGTGGCCTGGGGGGGGTCTGTGTTCCAATGATAATATCTTCCCTTTCCTCTGTTGAAGGGGGTGGGCCAGTTCTAGTGTCTGGTTGTCTTCGAGTTCTAGGGGTCCCTATCTCGTATGGTTTTTGGGTAGCCTTCCATCTCCTATCCACTACCAGCCTTTGTCTCCCATACCTCTTTATTAAACATGTGGGTGCAGAGAAAGGAGGGTTGTGTCATGCCTGGTTGCCATTTACCCATGGATGGTGTGGACCTACAGGGGTAGAAAAGTCCATGGCCCATCCTGATCCGTTTAAAGCTATTAGAGAGGTAGGGTCCAGAGTGGAACTTACCCGATCAATAGACGCCAAGGACCCCATGTTCTGAAATGCCACCACCTCTCCCCTAGCTTGTGCACCACCACTCCTGCTATCTTTTTCTCCATTGATTCATGCTAGTGGAATGTTCAGGTCGGGGGCTCCGTCCTCTCTAGAGTTTGGGATGTTCTCCATACTCTCCATTTGCCATGCCCTTACTTGGTTAGAGCTGCATGTCATCATTAGTTCCCAACTTCAAATCCCATCTACATTTTGGGGGTGTGTACTGCTTACCTCTTGGTATCCGTTGGCCATGTCTCTATTCTAACCTTGCTAAACACGGTCTTCCGCGTTTCCTTTGGAGGTGGTTGGTTCTTCCCCCTATTTTGGAGAGTTCCGTTTGATCTGGGGTGGCCTGGTTGCTTGGAACCTGTCTTAGTCCTGTTTGCTCTTGGCCTTTGCCTTGTCCTAGTGTTCGTTCTTGTGTTCGTCATTCTCCTTTGTTGTTCATCTCCTCCGGTTCCTGTCTCCACTTGTAGTCCGTTACCGAGGGTTGTTGTCTCGTCTCGAATGTGGGTGGGGAGGTTGTCTCCATTAACGTTCCTTGCCAGATGGTGGAGCTCTCCCATCTCTTCATCTGCTACTCTTGTATCAAGGGCAGCGCGTACCTCAGAGCCCACGTCCTCCATTACCCAAAGGTCGGCTCTCCTTGCGTTATCATCCTCTCGACCTTGTCGCCGCTCGGGGCCTGTCGCTACCAACTCCCATGCGTCATCTTTCTCTCGGCCTTGTCGCCGCTCCGGGTCCATCGCCTAGACTTGGCCTGCGCCATCTTCCTCCCAACCTTGTCCCCTCGCAGGGTCTGCCGCCTCAGCTTTTCTTGCGCCGTTTGCCTCCGGTGAGTGCCCCGCAGCCTCGCCCTTCTCTACACATTTTTTTTCGGTGACTCTGTTTTGTTTGCTCTCCGCCGTTTTTGAGGTTTCGCCCCTCTGGTCACTTGTCGCGTTTGTTGGCTTCCCTTCTGCTATGATTGTATTCCCCTTTCCCTGCTCGTCTGTTGCTCAATGTCATTTTCTCCTTCTTTCTGTGAGCCGATTCTTTCCCTACCGCCTTCGTCCTGCATGTCTTTTGTCTCCCAGCGGCCTTCCTTCTTGGTGGGCTGTTGATTAACCTCCATGGCCTCTTCTCCTCCTTGCCTTTGGTGAGGTAGGATAGGTGGGTTTCTGTGGACTCCTTCTAGATTTCGTCGTTCTCTTGTTGCTCTTTCTTGTATCGCAAGTGGTCTATCTCTTCTGCGATTCCGATGTCTCTGGACCTGGAAACCTTCATCGTCCTTCTACGGCTCCCGAGGTAAAACTCCATTCCCTCGTGCTGCTATAGGTTCCTGATTTGGTTTCTATGCTTTTCCGGTTCGCACATGACAATCTTTAATACTGTGATTTGTTTCTAAGCAGTAGCAACACCGTATGGGCAGGAAGTTGTAGTCTATCAAGATAGTGTGGGGCGTACGTGATTCTTCATTTACCACTGTGAGCCACATAAACCCCCCCCCTAGCAGAAGGCTTATTTTAAACACAAGACCCTACTCCAGGGATTCAGCCCCTTGTACAACTACCATCGAGACCAATCATACACTCCACATGCAAAGGATAGTGGCTTATGTTGTGGCTACGTGGAATTTGGTGATAAAAGGTGTTTTTATTAATGAATTCAGCCTTATTTCATGCCGAGACTTTAAACATGCATAACTTTTGCCTTATGGCTTTGTTTTCAATGTTTTTTGGCTTTGAAGGGTCCAGCTTGTCCTTGTTAATTAGATTAGACCATTCAGGACCATATTTAGACCGAGGTATGACACCAACAGCAATTGACAGCAGACATGCACTCTTCAAGACTCCAGAACTACCGTACCCCTTATCTTCTTGTTTATAACTTTTTTTTTTTCGTTTTCTCCCTATGCCCTTACTAATTTTTCATGCTTAACACCATGGAGTCATGTGGGACTCCATTTCCACATGGTGCCGGAAGTTAACCTTAAAATCTGGCTAAAACAAAAAAATAGTAAAATAGTTATGATAGTTCACGCTAGGACACAACCTATAGTCGTCAGGTAAGAATAAAGGAGGACAAGCCGGACTGCAAACCCTAATTAAGCCAAAAGCTATTAGAATCGGAGCCGGAGCAGTTATCGGAATTCCGGGGCAGTCAGTTATCCGGATCCGTCAGCCGAAACCGTCGCCATCAACTGTCATCATGACTCCGTACTAACGGCCGGACTACTTAAAGCTGGGGTTTGGGGGGAAAACTCTTTCTTCTCCATTTCTTCCTCGCATATTGGGATTTTGCATTAGGGTTTTCCTCTTCTCTCTCTCTCTCTCTCTCTCTCTCTCTCTCTCTCTTACAGTTTTCTAACTGCTGGCCGTTAGGTTTTAAAGCTTAGACGGTTAGAACGGACGTGCGTCCATTAGGGAGAGCTTTTGTGAGGACAGTGCGTGCAAGGACAACCTCGAGAGATTGTGAGGTGATAGGCAGGTCTCATGAAGTCTGTGCCGATGGCCAAGAAGAAGCGAACGGACAAGGACGGGCGCGGCCGGAGAGACGAAGAGCCGGCAGTTGTGCTCCCACCCTTGGCCCGTGTTCTTCCGGACATTCCAGAGGACCTGGACGAGTTTAACCTACTGAAGTCGAGCCTGAAGACTATGGGCTGTGGAGGTTTACACGAAGTCCCCTGAGGCATGCGGGAGGAGGTCTACGTCCGGGAACTTATAAGCACCCCGGATGAGAAGTACAAGGGGTTGATGAGAGCCCATCCGGAAAACTGGGGAATCCCGGAGTGGTCTCAGGCGTACAACTTCCGAGGCGGCCGCACCAAGGTGGTGGAACGGCGGGACGAGTTTCTGACGGACGAGTTTGCCGGACCGGCGGACCCGAAGGACGGCTACAACCTGCAGGAACTTAAGCACCTAGACGCCCAGCTCGTGCTAGGATTTTTACCTCCTATCTTCCATCCGGAAAAGCCGAAGAGGGTGGTGGCGAAGTGGGCCTGCACCTTCCTCGGGGCACTCCGAGAGAAGATAGTCGTAGACTCGCGGACGCTCATGACGAATATGATCAACCGTCTTGTAGCCAACCTCCAGAGGGTGAAGAAGACGGCAACACCCCTGGCATCTTATGTGGTGCACCTCTATGCGCACCACCAGCAGCTCACTCCGGCGGAAATCCAGATGTACGATGAAGTCCTCAACTTCGAGAAGTACGGAGGGGACGAGTCTGAAGAGGAAGGATCAGGAGAGGAGGAGCCTACGCCGGAAGCAGCCACCACCAGCACTCCGAAAGGCCGGAAGGCTCCGAAGAGACCTGGGGGAAGGAACCCGAGACGGAGAGTCCGGGCATCTGTACTCATCCACGTCGTCCGGAGAAGATGAGTCCGGACCTTCAGAAGGGACCAACCGGAAGAAGAAGAAGGTGAACCGGGACGACTCCAAGGGTCAGCTCAAGCTGATGGATGAGCTCACCCGCGACATTGGCTGGAGGGTTGGGCTCCTTAAGGAGACCAACTACATCATCACCACCAGCGTAGAGCAAATCTTCCGGAGCCTGGGCGTCAAACGGCTGGAGGACGCCATCAACAGGGTGGAGGAACTCCGGAGCCGGAGATGGGCACGAAGGCGCTGCACACCCAGATCGCTTCTTTGTACAAGGCCAGTAATGATATGGAGCAGAAGATGAAGCAATACCTTGCGGAGGCAGCTCTAGCGGTGACGGCTCGGAAACTGGCCGAGGAGAAGGCCAACGCTTCTGCAGCTACCTTGCTTGAGGTCTGGGCGGCCCTGGATATTTCGGTTGACGTGGTCAACCGGAGCCGGCTCTTCACTGAACTGGTGGAGAAGAAGGAGAAGGTCACCCGGGCCAACATCATCCGGTTCCTCCTCGATCAGGCGGATAAGATGGGACGAACCTGGGAGCACATGAAGCTGCTGGTCGAGAACATCGTCGTGGAGTTTCCGGAAGAACCGGCAGCACCTGGACCGGAAGGCACCCGGACCACAACCCGAACCGCAGCCCCTCCGAAACCACCGACCAAGACCACTCCAGCTCCGAGAACCTCCGCAAATCCGGAGTCCCTGGACACTCCGCCACGGACGCCGACGGAGGGTATCGTACTCCCCAATCCGAGTACGAGTGAGATCCTGAAAACACTTCCGGATATCGTGTCGCCACCTAATATGTGGCTGCCAGATCCTTCGGCAGAAGGCGGCCTCCCGGTGCCACCAAGGTCCGTGTCCCGGAGGTTGGTGCCCGGACCCAGGAGTCTGTCCAGAAGCTACAGGGACTTGGTCCAAGAGACCGGGTCAGCTTCTGCTGCGGAGATACCAACACCTCCGGTTCCGGAAGGATCACCGCAACAGCCCCCTCCACCGCCGGACGCCAGGACTCCGGTAACTGTTCCTCCTCCAGCGACCGGACCATCGACTCGGAAGACCAACCTTTCGCCAGCAACGTCGAAGAAGACAAAGGGCAAGGCGCGCGTTCCGGTGGAGATCTCCCCCTCCCGCCGGAGTGGGAGAAATCGTGGCCCAGGTGCTCCGACTTAGAATTAGTTAGGCTTTGTATTTCTTTTTCTCATTTTCTCAGGGTTAGAGTCTGGATCAGCAGCGACTAACGATGGGGCCCCAAGTGCATCCGGCTGTTGCCGGAATCAACAGCCAGTTTTGTAGTTAGAGTAGGAATTCCGAAGACGGAACTCTTCCGTGATTTCTGGATCTAAGATCCGATCTGGAACTTTTCGGAATTTCTCGGATCTTTTAGATAAGATCTAGCGGACTTCCCGTAGGCGGCTAGGAGGAAAGCTATGTTTAGACAGAACTTAGTTAGTACTTAGTAGTAGGGTTTTGGGCAAAACCTTTTGTTCTTGTTCTTCTCACTCGGAAATATACGTGACTTATTTTCACTAGACTTGCTATCTTGTGTCTTGGTGTGACGTGTAGAACCTGTGAGTGACGGATTTATTCTAGAGGGTATGGTTGTATGAGTGATTCTTCCGGAAGAGTGTAATTCAATTGTCTTGACGGAGGGGAAAGCTATCTAGGTCGGTGTCAGGAGATCGCCTGGGAAAGCTGGAGAAGAGCTATTGCAGAGATGTTCCTAGTAGTCTCCAGGGTCCGGAAGTAGCCTGGAGGGGAGGAGATGAACTGCAGAGGTGTTCCTGGTAATCTCTAGCTTACGGTAGAAACCGTGCTAAACTGGGTTCCGGTCAATACCGGGGTTCTCCCCCAAGATAGGAAAAAAGCGTGATACCCATACCTAGACGGAATAACCATAATGAACAGTGAGTCCCTTTTCCGGAGAATTGCAACCGTACCCACCAGAATGCCGTTGTAGTTTGGAGTTGTCTCTGTGTGACCGCCTCCGGAAGGCCTTCCGGATGTCGTGAGAGTCGACGTCCGGCAGCAGCAATCAAGTCACCAGTCAGCAGAGTAGGGAGAGTGGTGTTTGGTCACTATAAGCTCCGGACAGTGGGTGCCTAGCCACTTTAAGTCACAAGGCAGTGGAAAACCCAGCCACTTACACAAAATAGGGTCAGTGGACTCCGGCCACTTGCTTAAAAACTCCAGGAGACTCTCTGAGGAGGAACAGAGACAAACCAAAACTACCCTCCAGATTTCTGGAAAGTAATTTCCGGAAATCTTTGTACATAATCCGGACTCTAGAAGGATCCGGATCTACCCTATGTAAGTGAAGATTTTAGCTAACTTATGAACGGATTGTTGGGATAAAGTTTAGTAATCCGGAGTATTGGAAAAAGAACATTAGGTCTCTGTGGGAACGAAACCGGAACGGTTACTTTGGAAAGCACTTAGTGACGATTGGGTGCATTCCGGAGGGATATTGTCTCTACGAACTGCAACAAGTCACTTAATCAACCAACCAACTCAAGCCTCGACTCACAAACACACGATCAGTAGTACCATGACTCAACACATCCACTCTCGTCAATTACAACCCATACATTCACATGCACACCCCATGCAACACCTTTCTCATTGGCTTAACTCTTTGTATTTATTTGAAATGTTTTTTAGGTTTGTAGCAAACCCTAATTTTATCTTAAATTTAGCAGCGCGTCCACGCGATTGTTGAAGATAGCAAATTAATGGTTCATTCTCTATGACAAGTACTAGATGCAATTCAACCACATTTTACAAGTTGAAGTTTAACAAGTTGGAAGGGGAGGCTCCCTGATCCGGTACTGCAGTTCACCCTGTGCCCTTCGTGCTATCTTGAGGTTCAGCTCCTCCGTATCTTTGGTGCACCCTCGCTTTTCTCGTGCTCTTGTTTGTGATTGCCTTCTTCTGCTGCTCTTGTTTGTGATCGCCTTCTTCAGTTGTTCTTGTTCGTGATCGCCTTCCTTGAGCTCTTATTCGTGATCGCCTTCTTCCACTGCTCTTGTTCGTGATTGCCTTCTTCTGCTGCTGTTCGTGATCGCCTTCTTCTGCTACTCTTGTTCATGATCGCCTTCCTCGTGCTCTTGTTCGTGATCGCCTTCTTTTGCTGCTATTCGTGATCGCCTTCCTCGGGCTCTTATTCGTGATCGCCTTCTTCTGTTGCTCTTGTTCGTAATCGCCTTCTTCTGATGCTCTTGTTCATAATTGCCTTCTTCTGTTGCTCTTGTTTGTGATCGCCAACCTCGTGTTCTTGTTCGTGATCGCCTTCTTCTACTACTGTTGTGTAACCTAAATTAGCTCTTCTACCACTCGTCGAGGTTTCCGGCCTTCCTCAGCTGGTCTACTCTTCCTCACAAAAAATTCTCTCCTGGCCGGGGCTTCCGGCTCACCTCTCTCAGTCTCTCCAGTCCACTCGTCCTTCATTTCCCCAGTCCTCTTTGAATGAGCTCCCCTCGTGGAGGTAACCCCTAGGGTCTCTTGCTCCCATTGCTTTTCCCAAGGTTGTTCTCCTGGTTTTTTGGCATGCTTTAGCCGCCATCTTGGCTGCCACTACTATTGACACCTTAAAAAACATTAACCTACCTATTAAATCTTTCCAAGCCACCCTTGCAATAACTAAGGAGGTGCCTCCACTAACCTAAGAATACTTCTACTAATAATTTTAACCTCATGCCACATGATGTGCACATGATCAACAATAAGTGAGCCCCTTTAACTAATTCAAGGGTTCTAAACCCACCTCCATCTATCTAACTTTGAATTCCCCTTGCATGGAGTTATGTCTAGTTAATTAGTGATTGGTGGAAGGTTTTACCTCAAGCCGATTTGACTTTTCTTGACTCATTTTTAATGGGCTTTTAAAGCCTCATTCTTTTTTCTTCCTCCTCACCATCATTCTTTATTTTTTCCTTCCATCTAACCCCATTTTAATTGTGGTTAAATCACCGGGGCTACTTGCGGTCTCCAAATTGGTAGGAGGTAATTCCTTCTCCATACCTTTCTTTTTTATCTTTTCTATTGTTTTTATTTTTTTAACCTTTATTTTTTTCTTTTCTCTCTATTTATTTTTTTGGTTAACCATATAAAAATCTTGGTTGCCATAACGTGGCTCCCAAATTAAGAATTAGTAGATGAAAAAGGCCAATTGGCCATTTTAGTCAGAAATCATGGGCTAATCCAATTGATTAACCCATTTTACTACTTCTTAACCTCAACATGTGAGTTGTGTAACCCTTTCGTCACCGTGAGCCGTTTTTGTGGCTCACAACCACCACTACTGAGGATTTCCATGCTTCTTTGGAGTCCATCACAATACAGAAGCGGTGATCACCACTTTTGTCGGTGTTGTGAGCTTCTCCTAGGACTTCCCCTATTTCCATTGCGATGTCTTTGATGATTCCGCTGAAGACCTCTGGCACATGTCTAAGTGTCACCCAGGTGGGTAATTTCATCCTCCTTGAGAAACCTCCTTGATTGTTTGGTTGGTTGAAATTGTCATTATAAGGATCAAACCCAGGTGTCCACCTCTGGAAAATGCAAATGCCATCTTGTGTCATGTATGGGGTCAATAACAACATCTTGTTTATGGTTTCAGGCTTTTTTGCTTTGAGGAGGAGGAAGCCCTTACCTAGGTGTCTTCCGAGCTTGATGTTTTCTCCGAGTTTCCGTTGAAGTTCTTCACACCACGGTTGGAGGTGGTGTTCCTTTGGGCGCCCACCAAGGGAGAAGGCTACGGAGCTGAATTGTTGCAGATACTGCGATTCGTTACGCACTGCTTCTTGATTGACGAAGATCTCTCTCTTGAGGTCCTTGAGAAGAAAACCTGGGTAGCTTCGTTTGTATCTGCTTGGTAGCTCTTCCCTTGGTGTAGCTATTGTGAGATGTAGTCCTGTGGTGATGGTGCGTTGATCATCGAGAATCTGCTCCAGAGAGTCCTGCGGCATTATCTCCATAGGAGCTGGTGCTTGGTGAATTTGAATTCCTGATTCTTCAAGTATGTTGGGTGCCTTCCTCAAGGTGTCGGCGTAGGAGGCAATCTTGGCGGAGATGGTCCCTATGTTCTTGTGGTAAAGGCCCAACTTCTTGGGGGGGTGTGTTTGAAACTTAATAGGTGTAGACTTGTACTTGCACACCAATAATGCCTACTTCAGAAGGCCTTTCTTCTCTTTTGTATTATATCTACGTTGTCTTGCATAGGCTTACTTGCAGTCACGAAGGTGTACAGATGTGTGTTAGCACAGTGGTGGAACAAATAAACTCAGAGTACCTGGGTTGCGGTGACCTTTTGCTCAATCAGCACCGTGGGTCTCCTTCCACCCCTGCGCCCAGTCCGTCTCTGCTTCATGTGGATCCCCTTCGTCTTGTGACTCTCGTCTCGTTCTTTCCTGCTCCCTAGACTCGTCTTGTGGTCCTCGCCTTTGGTGTCACTTCTCTTCTGCACTCCACTCCTTCCTCTCCTCGATCTGTGAGCCTCGTCTGTCGCTGCCCTTCGCCTGCTGGTCTTTCTATTTTCGTCAGCACCTCCACCTTTTTAAAAAATCTGCTCCACAACCTATGGAAGGGTACTCGCAATAATTTTTCCTAAACTTTGGATCTGCTTTTGGAGGCTCCTCCTAACCCTATTTGATTAGATCGGAGAGTTCCATACTGAAACTCGACTTTCTACTTCCAGATCTCGCTTCTCTGGGGCAGATCTCCCTCGCACATTACACATAACATATTGTCTATCTGCCTATGTATTCTTGGTGGAACCCACTCCTTGAGCTCCACAAATTGCGGAGCCATCGATCCATTCTAATTTGGCCTTCTTTTTGGACCGCCACATAATATTTTCCTTTCTCACTATTCAATCCAGCGAATGAATGATTTGTACTAAGGCAATCGGAATTATCCCATATCTAATTTTCTAAGACTTTAACTGTTTCTCTCCAAATAGAGTTTTCCTAACAGTGCTTCCTAAAGGGGCAAGTCAAGTGGAATATGGTGCCAGACAGTGTGAGATGTATAAACGGAAAAAAAAACATGAGGAAATTTCATATCGTCTTTTTCTACACCAACGATATGCTTTGCAATTAATGTTCTTGGGCCCTACCCCATGCAAGCTAAAGTTCTCCCATAGTACCCTGAGTTCTCAGAGGGTTGACCAATAGTTCCTCCAAACCTTTCCCAAGCCAAGACACCATGTGCATGTGGTCCCGGTTACTAACATAAGACCTTAAGATTTTGGGTACCTATCCAGTGTATTTTGGTGACTTTCATGAAAGCTCTAATGAAGATCTTCATTTGCAAGTATTATAATGAGAACACAAGCGCACCTATCAAGAAGTTATCCAATAATTGAGTTTTCCAAAAGTCACCAAAATACACTAGATAGGTACCCCAAATCTTAGGGTCTTACCCTCACCGGACCTGGTGTTGTGGTGCCTGTGTCCCTCTTTTTTTCTCGCAGTAAAGTTTCTCCTTTGCTTGTGTCAAAAAAAAAAAATGTTAAATCTTAGGGTCTTATGTTAGTAACCGGGACGACATGCACATGATGTCTTGCCTTGGGAAAGGTTTGGAGGAACTATTGGTCAACCCTGTGAGAACTTAGGGTACTATGGGGGAGCTTTAGCTTGCATGGGATAGGGCCCAAGAACATTGGTTGCAAAGCATTTCATTGGTGTAGAAAAAGGCGATATGAAATTTCTTTATGCTCTTTTTTTTCCGTTTATACATCTCATACTCTCTGGCACCATATTCCTCTTGACTAGCCCATTCGGGAAGCACTTTCAGGAAAACTCTAATATATATATATATATAAACATGAATGTAAGGAACAAAACCGAGGCACCAGTATCGTCCACATGGTACCCCAATATCTCAAATTCCACTAAAATTCAGCCTAATATTGTGATTCTGAAAAGTGGTTTTGGCCATTTAACTTGGTTGACTTTTTATCCCTATACATTAACCCACTTCCGGGTTTTTAGTGGAATTCACCCAACAATAGAGTTTTCCTCAAAAGTGTTTCATGAAGGGGAAGTCAGGAGGAATATGGTGCCAAACAATATGAGATGTATAAATAGCAAAAAAAAAAGCAGGAGGAAATTTCATATCCCCTTTTTCTACACCAATGAAATGCTGTGCAATTAATGTTCTTGGGCCCTACCCCATGCAAACTAAAGTTCCCCCATCATCCACCAACAAGTTGGCAATTAGTATTAGCCGCCATTGTCATTTATAATAACCCCCAATCATCCACCTACCTTAGTACACTATTTCTAAAACAATTAACAATTAGTTTTAATCCCCAATCATCCACCTACCATAGTACACTATTTCTAAAAGAATTGATAATTAGTTTTAATTCCCAATCAACCATCTACCGTAGCACATAAATTTGTTAAGAAGTTCATAAAATGATATTAAAATAATAATGAAATAATATTAGAATAATATTAAAATAATATTCATTATATATAAATAATGAATATTTTATATTTAAAAAATATGTAATGTATGCCTAATATCTAATACTTCATTAGTATGTAAATAATATTTAAATATGTAAATGATAATTTATGAATACTCAATGAGTATACAATGAATATTAAATAAATATTTAATGAATGTTTCATGACTATTTTTGAAATATTTTTGAGTATTTAATAAATATGTAATTGATATTTACTTCATATTTCATGAATATGTATAGAATATTCAATGAATATTTGATGGATATTTAATTAATATTTGATTCACATTCACCTAATATGTAATTAGTATTTAAACAATATTTAGTTAGTTTTTAATATATATATTTAATAAATATTTACATAGTATATGGTTAATATTTAATTAATACGTAATTGGTATATAATGAATATTTGTGAATATTTAATGAATATAGACTACATATCATGATTTTAATGAATATTTTAATATTTTAAAAATATAATATATTACTTTTGTATATTTGTAAATTTTTTGAATATTTAATTTTGATATATATTCATTTATCATGATCCATGATTATTTAATGTTTGTTTTAAATATTTTACCAATTTTATTATTTTACCAATTTCATTATTTAATATTTATTATTTTAGTATCCAATATTCTACTTAATGAACATTTATTGTATGTTTGTTTATTTAATATTCAATTAGTTTTTATTTATTTTATACCTATGTTTTTTTAATTTTCCAATATATCTTTCTTCTCTCACTTTCCTTTGAATTCCAATTTCTTATTTTCCAATCTTATATTTGCAAATTCATTTCCTTCCATATGCACATTCTTTTTTTTTTTCTACTTTTGGGATTTCTTTTTTGTTCTATATCCACGTTATATTTTTTCCAATCTTTCTTCTGCAAATTGTTTTTTTTTTCAATGCACTTGTAACCTTCTTAACTTTGATGCTCGAAATGTGCACGTAATCATTTTTTATGTTTCATACACTAAAGGTCCACATGTAAAAAAACCTAAGTTTCACTATTTACTAAAATCGGCATTTAGTGTGCTAGTTGACATTTAGTGTATAGTTTTGTCACTACACTAATTGTAAAGTTGACAATTAGTGTATGGGTTTGCATTTAGTGTCCACTACACTAAATGCCATCTTTAGTGTACTGTAGTACAACATATGATGTTGTCGAAGGAACAATTTTATAGTCTCAACTCTGAACTGGAAGTCCAATTATTACTCGCAAATTGCCCTTTGTTGAAGTCTAGCTTATCCACAGTCCACGTTAGCAGCATGTTGGTTGAATCGTTCAAGTTTGTCATTGTAACTTACTCCTCATGATTGTACTTTTTTTCAGCGGACACCAGTGAACCGGGTCGGAGCAACCCCGCACAGGTCGGAGCAACACCAGTGAACTGCTAGGTCTCCCTCGCCCTTGAACCGGGGCATAAAATTAGAAAATCGGAATGTGTTGAGGGACGGCGCCCTAGCAGTTCATGACCACGCACTGCCCTCGAAACCTAACTTGACTTTTTCATCTTTAAATGTGGCAAAACCCTCCAACGTGTACATCACATGATGATGTGGACCACTCTTGGGGGCCGGGGTGGAATGACCTCCACAATGGGACTTATCCGAGGGGGCCACGAGGTGGTGGGGCCAAACCTAACCCCTATTTTGTTTTTGGATGGGGCCCTAATTACAGGAAGGGAAGGACTTCGAGGGTATTCAATAGCCGTAGGTCCCAAATTTGTCCACAAAAATCCAAAAAAAGCCTCTAGAACCCCAAAAATAAGAGGGCCAAAAAAATGATCCCATGCAATTAAGACGGGGCCACCTCGGATAAGTCCCAATGACGGGGTCAGTTCGCCTTGGGCCTCTTGGGGTGCCACATTGAGTGAATAATGACACAAAGAATAGTATAGGGCAAGAAGGAGTACACTGGAAATATGGCCTTTTTTTGCGGGTGGATACCAGATTCGTTGGGAGTAGTGGAAATCATTGGCATGTGAGGGTGTTGGTGGGGAGCCACAAACTGAACGCAAAGTGAAATCCTGTCGTTCAGGGAGCTACCAAGGGCACTGTAGAGGATGCTTTCACTTTGGATGCACATCAGTTGAAACATGACAGTCACATGCCAGTAAAAATGAATCTTCTTAGAGCATTGCTAGCGATCTTCAAAAACTTACTCTAGATTGGCATATGTTTAGGTTGCATGCAACTTTTTGCAGGTACAACTCTCCACCAATGCCTTGACACTATAGAAATTTCAATGTCTTCTTGGATAAATAGAGTTGTACGAGAAAAAGGGCCCTAATGCAATGTGCTCTTTCTTGCCTTGGACTGTTCATTGTGTCACTCTTTACTCATCATGGCGCCACAAGAGTGGTCCACTTCATCATGTGATGTACACGTAGGAAGGTGTTGCCACATATAAAGATGAAAAGGTCGAGTTGAGTTTCGAGGGTAGAGCATGGTTGAGAGGTGCTGGGGCGACCTCAAGACATTCAAATTCACTAATTTTATGCACTGAAAATCCCTTGTTCAAGAGCAAGGGAAATCAAATTGTTGGGGTTATTCCTAGGCTAAGGGTATTTTTCTTGAACAATCAACCTGCGAAGTACCAAGCTATTTTAGACGAATCTCTACTCCATTGATTAAATACTGTCAAGATGAACTTTTTGTGAATTTAACTATAAGATCTTTTAAATTTATATGAGATGATGTGGTAAATGTTTTGTAAACTTTGACCGTATAGATTTTAAGATAATAGCAGCCAAAGTAAAATATATTATTCCACGAACACTTGGTCCATTAGGGATTAATTATGACGAAGTGGGTTTCACTACAGTCACTAAAATATATGCATGAGAGCGTCCTTAATGCATACATTGTAAATTAGGCCATCAACTTCAATAGCAAGGAACAATTAGACAGTCTACAAAAATATGTGACTACTTGAAGGGTGTTGCACCTCAACCCTACCCTCTACATAGATCCAACCTTGCTCTCGAAATCTCTTTCGTGCCATGTGGCAAAACTTCCTCATTTGATGGCAAAAAACCGAGAAGAATCATTGAACTTTGAGCCAAAAGTTCATCATTGATGCTTTCAAGGGCCATTTTCAGGACTCACCATGCATTACAAGTTTGGAGGGTGGGAGCCATGATTTGAAGGGCCCTTAATGCCTAAAAAACCATTTTCCCTTGGAAGGATGTTTTCCATTTTAGGCAGGTTCCTACGGTCTAAATTTTGATCATGAATTTTTGAAATTTTTATGAAGATGCACCATAGTAGTGTAGCTTTCTAGAAATATAAATTTTTCCACATGGGACCCCAAAAAAGAAAGTTATGCTATTCTAGGGACAAATGTGGGGACTTTGGGCAAGTCCAAAATTTTGCTAGAAGTAACTATTGACATCAAGATTTTTCATGCATATAAAGAATATTACTATATTTGAATATGTCAAAAATTAATCCTTGTTTATAGTGTAAAAATAACTTTAACCGAAGTCAAACATTTTCACACATTGTCGGGCAAGGGGGAAAAAACTTTTTCTTGCACTTCAAATGTTATATTCTTTATATCTGAGCGGTGGATTGAAACCAAAAAAAATGGTATGGTCATAAATCATTCTATTTTAAGATATTATGGTTAAAAGTTCAAAGTTTTACTTTAAAATGTGATTTTCATGCCTCTTTATGATAGTGGCATTTTTGGACTTGTTTATTCTTGTAAATGCCTCAGTCCATTAGGGGTTAATTAACATCTAAAGGCCCAAGTGTACCTACGGGGTTCAATTTGTTTTTTCTTTGATTGTAATTATGTTTCAATCCCTACAGCCAAAATTTGCAAAATTTTAACCACAACATCTCATACAAATTTAGAAGAAGATCCTACGGATACATTCTCAAGAAGTTTATCTTGGGAAATTATTATCAACGCAATAGAGATTCCTCTAAATCGCCTTGGGCCTTAAGGGGTTCATAGAGGCTAAATAAAGGGTGCATTGAGGCAACTTGATGGTTGAGGGCCAAATATAGGGTTGGATTGATATTTGCAACAACCATTAATATAGACCTCTTTGGGGTGAGTTGACTCTCTCAAGTATGGCGTTGCTCCTGAAGATATATTTCATATATTTTATTTCATCCTACTTGGCATGTGATACAAGTCATTCAAAATTACATTATTCCTTTAAGGCTGAGCAACCCTTTTTGGGTCATTTTGACATGATAATCTCGATAGCAATTGCTACAGGTCACCTTCATGAAAGACAAAAACTATGAAAAAGAATTGGAGGAAGATGGGCATCCATTGAGACAATTGTGATGAAAATCGGTGCAAGCATTGGCGATCGACAATGATTTCCATCAATGGGGGTTGTGATGAAATGTACCCTATGCGTAGATGTTATTGTGCATGGTCTAGTTCACTTGAAGATTCTCATGGGCTTGAAAAGCTCATTGACCTTAAAGGGTTAATGAAGCATGTCTTGCCATAGTAACAAAATCAATACTAGACTGTCAAGAGCTTGAAGTTCTTGGTCTCAACACGAGAGCTAGAGAAGAAGAGCTAAAGAAGATGGGAACAAATTATCATCTACCATACTCTGATAAAAATTTGTGCATGGATAGTCTGAAATTTTCTGGGAGTGGTTGGAAGTTCACTACACTAAATATCATTTTTAGTGTAGTGTACACTAAAAGCAAACCTGTACACAAATTGTGTACTGGGTAATTAGTGTAGTGACAAATTAATCACTCAATGTCAACTACAACACTATTTGGGAATTCCACTTAAGATTGCAATATAAATTTTTCACTTGTGCACATTTAGTGTATCAGGATTTGAAGAAGATATGTGTACATTTTGAGTATAAGAAGCGACAAAGATTTAAGTACATTAAAAAAAAACAACATTTGGATAAAATAGAATTTAGATATGGAATGAAGGTGAAATTGCACCAAAAATTGATTTGGCAAATAAATGATTGAGAGTATATAGAACCTAGATATGGAATGAAGGTGAAATTGCACCAAAAATTGATTTGGCAAATAAATGATTGAGAGTATATAGAACCTAGATATGGAAGAAAAGTGGAATTGCAAAAATAGGAAATGTTTGAAAATAGAAGATTGGAAAAACAAAAAGTAAGATTTGAAAGGAATGTGAATTGGCAACTTTAAACATTTGAGAATGGAAACATGGAAAATGGAAACATTTGAAAATGGAAACCTTTGAGAATGGAAACACTTGAAAATGGAAACATTTGAAAACGGAAACATTTGAAAACGGAAACATTTGAAAATGGAAACATTTGAAAATGAAAACATTTGAAAATGAAAACATTTGAAGAAAAAAACATTTGAATATATACACATTTAAAAAGGAGACATTTTAAAAGAATTTCATTTGGAAAAATAAACAATAGAAACATGAAACATTTTACAAAGTATATGTTTGAAAAATGTACCTTGACAATTTGGAAAAGTAAACATTGAAAAAGTCAACCTTTTTCAAAAGTATTTTTTTGAAAAGGTGCTTAAATTTTAAAGTACTTAAAAAGTAAAGATTCAAGAAGATATCATTTGAGAAAGGAGACATTTGAAAAACAAAATTTATGAAAAGAGAAGGGATTTGAAAAGTAAGGGTTGACAAATAAAAGGATTGGAAAAGTAAGGCTTAGAAAAAGTAAGAGAATAAAATGTAAAAGTATGAAAAGTAAGGGATTGATAAGGTAAGGGTTTTAAAAAGTAAGGGATTTGGATAGTAAGGGTCAGAAAAATAAGAGATTGAAAAAGTAAAAGTTCAAAAAATATGGATAAGAAAAAATAATGGATTGCAAAAGTAAAGGATAGAAAAAGTTAGGGTATAAAAAAGTAAGAGTGAGAGAAAGTAAAGATTTGAAAAGTAAAAAGTTGAAAAAATGATGAAAAGGTAAAAAGTTTGTAAAAGTAAAAAGTTGAAAAAGTAAAAGTTGAAAAATGTAAAAATCAGAAAAGTAATAAAATAAATAAATAAATAGTTAAAAGTTGAAAAGTAAATAGTTGAACGAGTAGGAAGTCTAAAAAGTAAAAAGTTGAACGAGTAGGAAGTCTAAAAAGTAAAAAGTTGAAAAGGTAACAAGTAGGAAAAGTAAGAAAACAATTAAAAGTTAAAAGTTAAAAAGTAAATAGTTGAACAAGTAGGAACTTTACAAAGTAAAATGTTGAAAGGGTAAAAAGTTCAAAAAATATTCATTTGCATCACCAAACTATAAGAGTGATAAAATCTGCAAATGCAAGAGGGGATAATATGGGATTGAGAATGAGGGTAGGTAGTTAGTTAAGGCATGGCGGCCGGGTAGGTGGTTGATTGGGGGGTTGATTGGGGGTATCATTGATGATATTGGTGGCTAACACTATTTGTAAACTTATTCACGATTAGTGTGCAAAGGTAATTACACTATTCCTGATACTACACTAAAAGTGATATTTAGTATAGTACAAATATGGTTCTTTTTAACACCCTATATTTGACACTTTTAGGTCGAAGTGTTGGAAAAATTGGTGTAGAGTGTGAAAGTGTCAAATATAGAGTCACTGTGTTGAAAACAATCCCATATGTACTACACCAAACACTAATTATAGTGTTGATTCATAACTGATGTGGATCACCCATACTACTTTGTATCACGCATAGGCATGTCAAAATCTAATCGACTATTTGTTTTTAGCAACTGTGTGCCAGTTGTTGATTGGATGTAAATTTCTAATTAGTGTAGAAACTTGAACTACTTGGGTCCACTCAATGCTCATTGGTGACCGTAGTGTTCAATGTCAACCGACATGCTACGGTTTATGATCTGCCCAGTCAAAGTTGTGGAGTAAAAATATATCAAACTTGACAAGTACTGACTGCATGTTCAACAGAAAGAACAAGGCGATGACATGAGGCAGTCGACATGAGCTTATCCCTTAAACGTCAGTCGGGAACCGTATAAACATGACCGTATTTTAAAGTTTAGCAAGACTTACACCTTTGAATTGAAGAATCTTCAACTCACATCTTTCATTTGGGAGTTATTTCAATATCTAAACCTCATCATGTTCAAATATGACACCGTACATGTAGAATATAGTGGCCACCACCGGCACTTTATGCCGTTTAAGGGTAATCGAACTTGCATACGAAGGCTCATAGCAACGTCATCAGAATAGGCAAAGAACACTATACTTGTCAGTTTAATTCTTAAAGTGCTTGACTATGATTACTAAAAGGTATCTAAACTCCTAAAGTTCCTTGAGAGTTTCACACTTAAAACACTCACGTCCGGTTCATTTTTTTGGTCCTCCCATTTTGGGGGATCAGAAGCTTTTTTTGGCTTTTTTTATCACTAAAATTGGGGCCTACGGCCCCACTTCAGTGTAGGAGTCCCCCCTTGCTAAATTTAGGGCCCCATCCAAAAACAAAATAGGGGCCAGGTTTTGGCCCCACCACCTCCTCCCCCACCTGGTAAGTCTGAGCGCGGGGGATTTCCTGTCAAATTGAGTTCCTATGGTGTCAATTTCCAACATTCCTCTTTGAAATTTTTACTATAGAAGGGCATTACTAAGATCTTAATGGGAGATTTTTTTCTTCTAAATTGAGAATTTGATGAAAAAGTTGTAGGGTTTTGAATTTCAAATGGGGAGAGCGGGCACCTCGGGCACCTACAAAACTTATTTTAGGACACTTCATTGAATGTGAGATTTTCAATACTCGCAAGTAATATTATTTCCCTTTAAATAGTCAAAAAATAGTTCTTGTCTTTAGTGAAAAATAACATTTTTATTCAAGTCAAACATTTTCACGCATTGTCACTCATTGTTGGGCAAGGTACCAAAAAAACTTCATCTTTTCCACATAAAACTTAGAGATCTTCATATTTTTGACTTTTTATTTTTTCCACAACATTATGTGGTGTAAGCCTTTCTATTGACCATTCAGGTTATTAATCTAAAACATATGAAGTTCACAAAAAATTAAAGCGTGAATTGGCAAATTTTGAACCTCAATTCTTTGCACAATTATATTGAATATGCTACACCTCTCCTCTACCTCTATAAATTGGTGAATAAGGAACTATTATCATGCTTAACAAGATGGTAACGGATTTGGACCTTGTGTAGTGCAAAAATTTGACACCGAGTGAAGTCAAAGTCTGCTGATCCACCGAATGCAAGGAAGAAAATGAACCACTTTGTTAACTTTAAACACTATAATATTTCAATCAGTGCAGAAAAAGTTTATGAAATTTTGAGAGTATGTTGCTTAATAAGTCTTAATTGAGATCCTACGGTCAAAACTAGAAATGAAAGTATTTGTTTCCTTCTTTATTCAGTACACTAGAATCCTCCAATTTTGAAGTGTTTTTGGTGTGAAACTGTCACGGTACCCTAGAAATTAACCCTTAAACGTCAATCGGGAATGGTATAAACAAGACCGTATTTTAAAGTTATTAACCTTTTCATGTTTAAATACGACACCGTACATGTAGAATACGGTGGCCACCACCGGCACCTTCTAACATTTAAAGGTTAACAAAGTTGCATTCGAAGGCTCAGAGCAATGTCACGGGACGTGGCATCGAGGGTCTCTCCGTATCGTAGATTTTAGCGTAGATTAGTTTGTTACTAATCTACGTGTGTTTAGGGACGAACGGCGGCGCACCGTTTTCATCCGTGGATGATTTTCATCCACTTAGGGTTGTATGCGTGTGCGTATAGCGCCGCACACGTCCTTGACTTGACGTCTTTGTCAAGTCAAGCTTTGTGAGTGTGTTTAGAGAGTGATTAGTGAGTCCTTGCTTGTTAGTGATGGTTTGTCATTAGTAAAGACTCTACATTCTCTAGTTCCACTCGCACTCGTTGATTCTTCCTTCGTGGAGTGCGAGACGCTTGACTACTTGTGATTCATACATCTTTCACTTGACAAAGACCCTCCCACGTTTCTTGCTATAGTTCTCAAATTTGACATTGAGTGATTTGAAAAAAAATTGTGGGTACATTGAATTTACGAATAGAGCGCGTGGAGACGGAGCCAACGCCACCAACCGCGCCCAAATCGGACGATTTTTGGAGAAGTTGTGGAGATTGGAAGTTGTGGAGCAAGAAGTTCTGGAGTTTCTGGAGTTTCAGCAGTTTCATCCAATTTGCGATTTCTCATCCATTGTCGACGTTTCATCCGCTGCGCACGACTTCATCCATCCGGAGCAGTTTTCATCCGGGTACGCATATGCACAAAGGTCGCAATTCCGTTAGGGATCCTAAACCGTGCCGAAGTTCCCAATTCCGTTAGTTTGAGTGCTGAAATTTCAGGGAGTCCCTGGAATGAACACTTAAAATTTCAACTTTTGGAGTTTTACATATTTTTTGATTCTGATTGCGGATTTGAGTTCGCAAGGAAATTCTAACACTAATGACGTGAAGAAATTTTAGTTTACAAAAAAAAAAATATTTGGCGAGTTTTTGGGACGTCCAAAAACAATGTTATGTGATCTTTTAAAAAAAAAAAAAAAAGATAGTGCTAAACTTTGGGAGTAGATTTCAAAGGCATTGTCACTCGGATGTAAGTGACATTTATGCTTATAGTTAGGGTTTCCGCCATTTGACCTAATTTTAGCATTAGTTTGGCGTTTGTCGTGATTATTTACCAATGTATGTGATTTCATTGGATGGATAGTGTTTTTAAACACCACGGTCAATCTCCACTACTCCCTTAGTTTTAGACGTTAGGGGGGAACACTTTCAGTGTTTCTCTTTGATTTGCAGGTTTTGCGACTTTGAGGCATCCAATGCAGGCGTGTGCCAGTGGCGCTGTCTCTTTCATTTTCCTGCTTTTATGTTGTTGGGGGAGAGGATCCGGTTTTGATTTCTGGATTCTTGTGCGGTACCTCCCCCGTATTGCGGGCTTGTTGCCGGTGTTTTCCGGTGGCCCCATTTCTTGTTGTTCCAGTTTGTGATAGGGTACCGTAGGGGTGAAGTCGGATTTATGGCCGGCAAGACCTTTCTATGTGGGGGGATGTGGTTGGACCTGTGGTAGCCGGAGGTGATGACCGGTGATCCACACAGCTTGGTGATTTTGCAGGTGCAGGTTGCCTGTTCGTACCCTTACCCTTTAGATAGTACCCGTAGATAGATCCCGAGGTGGTTTTTGTTTATGGTGAGTACCCGGAGTCGGTATTACCGCTCTCCCTCACCAAACCACTCGAAGAGTGTTTCCACCACAGACTTTGGGCCAGGGTTAGATACCGACGAGGCTTTTGAGCCTGTTTCGGCGTTGGATACCGACCGTAGGCTTCGGGTCTGGAGTGTGGGCACGTTTGACGACATGGAGGACGATCACCGTCATGTCGTGCGAGACAGGTTCTCAGGACGGGCTGGGGGCATCTCCCTACCCGATTGGTGTCTCCGATTCCAAACTTGGATGAAGGAGAAGCGCCAGCGGACGCCGTCGTTCAACGATTCGTACGCGTTCGAGCTTTTGTCCCAGCATTTGGAGCTGGAGGCACTTCAGACATATGGGAGGTGGACCACGCAGCACGAGGCAGAGTTGCGCCCGGTTGAGGAGTATTGACGCCAGCGTGTGGAGTTGGTCACTGCACTCAAGGAGAGTGCGGTTGCCCAACTCTCGACTTCCACCGAGGAGCCCATGGAGGAGGAGAGTTTCCTCGGTGAGGACTCCAAGGGCAAGGGTGTTGCCATTGTGGGCAAACGAGCTGGCATGAGGGCCATGTCTCGTTTGGCTGTAGCCACACGTGCAGCATTGGTGGCGGTTGGCAACCCGCCAGCCTTCGATCCTTTGGCGTACTTCATGGCGCATCTGGAGGTGGAGTACAGGGGGTTTCGGCGCGATCAGATGCACCGCATCCAGGACTTCCGCCGTGAGAAGGAAGACACGCCACGCACCATGTACACACGGTTGGCACGGTTGGCGGCGGAGGCTGGTGATGTCTTTACGGAGCGCCAACTTGTAAAGATTTTTATCTCCAAGCTCGACAAGCGGATGGTAGAGTTGATCAGTCCGCATTTGCTCTTCCGGTACCACGGCAACGCGACCTTGGCTCAGGCGTTCGCCGAGGTGGAAGCGCTTGACCGGGCGTTGGGTGTGAGCGAGGCCACAGACTTGGTCACGTCGCTCATGGATGCTCCGAAGCCCAAGAAGCTTGCTACGGCGACTGGTGGCTTGGCAGAAGCACAACCTGAAAAGGTTGTGCATTGTTGGGCTTGTGGAGAGGCCGGTCACACCAAGGGGGACCCCAATTGTCCGAAGAAGAAGGAGGCAGTGGCGAGGAAGGCCAAGCCCAAGACCGAGGCGGCCAAGCTTACGGAGAAGACTGGGAGCAAGGGGAAGAAGCCTGTGACATGCTCTCACTGTGGCAAGCCTGGCCACAGTGATGAGAACTGCTTTTCTCTTCACCCAGAGAAGCGCCCAGGATCTTCGGCTGTTGGATCGGATGCCGTGAAGTCACTTCAATCCGAATTGGCGGAGTTGAAGAAGCAGATGAGCGCGATGGCTTCTTTGGGGCAAGTGGTAGACACACGGCCTGTGGTGACGGGTCATGGCTCATCTTCAGCCTTAGATCGCTACTTGTATGGCGCTTCGGGGGAGGTGGTGGCAGCGGTTGCCACTCGTGCTCAGACCATTACACAGGCGGTGGCACCCTCTTCCACTGTGCCGGGTAGTAGCGGTCGTTCACGCCATGCGGGTTTGCCGGACCACATTGGTCAGTCCCGGTTACCTCTGTCGTTCAGCATCGCGGATGCGGCTACTTCTACTGCCGCTCCCACTTCGATTCCGGTCCCACCGATTTCTTCCAGTCCTGGAGATGCTGTACATACCTTGGCGTATAAGGTGTTGCAATTGCCGGTGTTTGCTGGTGTGGACTTTCTCACACCGGATTTTCAACCATCCGGTATATTCCACTTGGCGGGTAGTATGTTGGAAGGCAAGGTGCCCATTCCGTCGTTGGAGGTGTCACAGGCAGTGACCGCTCCACCCATTGAGGAGGATTTGGTGGCAATGCGGGCCAAGTTGGCGGCGGAGGCTATTTCCGCGTTTGAGGCCAATGCCACTTCCGCACCTATGGAGCAGTCGTCCAGGGATCGGGCCTTGATCTCTGGAGTGGCTTATTTGTCTGACGTTGCAGCCCGGTCGGCACGGGAGCGACGCAGTGTGCGTCCAGGGGTGGTACGTTTGGTGAATGACGATGGAGTCATGGTGGTAGGCCGTACGGATGGCAACTCCACTCGAGCTACCCCCCTACGTGTTATGTTGGACTCTGGGGCTCAGCCAGTGATGATTGGCAAGCAGCTAGCCCAGGATTTGGGTCTAGGTGCTTTGGACCTCGAGCCTTGTCCATTCACGATTGTTACATCGGTTGGGGGCACGGAGAAGGCCATGGGCTACACCCGACATCCGTTGCAGTTGATGTTTGGCGTGGGATCTGGTCCATTATTCTCCCATGTCTCCCTTCAATGCGCTGTTACTGGCGCCACCAACTACGATATTTTGGTGGGCCAGCAGGCACTATATCCACTTGGATTTGGGGTGGATAACTGGACGGAGGAGGCCTGGATTAGGCCAGGGTGGTCTGCCGGTGATGGCAGGAAGGAGCTCATCCCCGTAGTCTTTGCAGCTAGCGCGGTGACTTCGACGACAGATGCTATGTTTGGGTGTAGTGCTCTGGCATCAGACTTGCCGTGTGCTTCTTCACTTTTGGAGGAGACATATGCATTTATGTCTGTGCACTATAAGAAACCCGTGTTTTTTGTGACAGGGCAACTAACGTGCAATTATGTTTTGTGCAGCATCCGGCACGTCAACGTTGACGTCCAAAAAAATCCGTTATAATTGACATGCGAAAAACATGACAAAATCTCAAAAAACAAGCCCACGTTTTTTAAAACGTCACAAAAACTTGGGGGTTGAAGGTGTTAAAAATCTGCCATGTGGCTGCCACGTCGCGTCCACGTCATCGCCACATGGACGGGCAGTGCTACATCCCCAAATTTTTCATCCGGGCCCTTGGTAATGTGGCCCATGATGTGGCGCATGACGTGGCATACGATTGTGACTAGGCTTGCATACGTGGACCCGCCATTTTCTGACGTGGCACCTTTAAAATATGAGGTGTCACTTTTTAAAATATAACGTGGCATGTCCAATCAGCATAGTTTAATGCATAATTAATTGTGGACAGTGTAAATTGGGACGTCATTTCTAACACGGTATGTTTTCTGTGACGTTCGTTATGACGTTTACTGTGACGTTCGTTATGACGTTTTTTGTGACGTTCGTTATGACGTTTTCTGTGACGTTCGTTATGACGTTTTCTGTGGCGTTCGTTGAGATGAAGGTCACCAAAAGCAAGCACCAGGTCAGCAAAAGCAAGTGCCATGTCACCAAAAAGAAGCGCCATGTCACCAAAAAGAAGCGCCATGTCACCAAAAAGAAGCGCCATGTCATCAAAAAGTACCGTAACACAAAAAGTTTCAAGGGTAATTCAAATTCATCCAAATAGATGGATGAAAGTGAATCACTCTTGATTCAAGTGTGATGAGATAGGAGAGAAGGCCTTACATATATATACAATGGGATGCACAAGTGGTGACAATCCATATGGGATTATTGGATTTGTCATGGTGTTAGCCTCGTGTTAGCATAAACAATAAAATGTCACAGTAGACGTCCATCCAGACGTCTGTTCCAACATCCTCTTTGCCTACGTGGCAGCTGATTTCAACCTTGCCTACGTGGCACAAACATTTTAAAAAGAATCCAATTTCTACCTTGCCTACGTGGCTCAAACATGTTTTTTGTGATGTCAGTAACGACATCCACGTTTTTTGTGACGTCAGTAACGACATCCAGGTTTTTATTTTTGTAGGGGTCAGCCCATCTCTACTGTATTTTAACCACTGGGCAGTGTTTTACGAGAGGTTGCAGTAACAATCTCGAAGTTACTCATAGTGAAACTAAAACCCCCTTGCCGACGTGGCACTGTCACCTTTCTGAGGACGTTGTCTAAAACATGACTATGTTCACTAGGATGTCCCGCAAAACAAATACGTTTATGCTAACATCTCTGCGTTTTTCCTGCGTTTTTTCCATGTTTGGTGCAACATCCACGAGAATCCGAGAGCCCAAGGCTCGGCCCGTTCGCAAAAACATGTTTTGAAAAACACACTTGATCACAGCTAACGTCACAAAAATCACGGGTTTCTTATAGTGGTGGTGGAGGATTCACGCGAGCACCCACCATTGGCGATCCCTGCCCGTCATTGCAAGGATCCGCTTCCGCCGTCGGGGACATCGTTGGAGCTCACTTGTCGTAGTGGAGAGATCGTGGATGCTCTTGATGCTCCACTGCCTTCAGTGGACTCTTCCACTCCGTTGTTGGCTCGTACTATTCAGTGGCGACCACCGGATGAGGGTATTACCCTTGTGGAGTTATTTGCTGGTATCGGTACGGGGCTCGCGGCTGTGTTGGAGGCCGGGCTCAAGGTACAACGGTATATCCACGTGGATAGTGGCTTTGCAGCCAACCGTGCCGCTCACCATCACATTCAGCGTCTTCTGGCGTTGTATCCAGAGCAGTTACCATCTTCTGCGATTCGAGGGTGTTTTGGCAAGTTGCCACGTGATGTGACGTTGATCAGTGAGGATGATCTTCGCCGGTTAGGTCACGTGGACTTGGTGATTGCCGGATGGCCTTGCCAAGGCCATTCACGGGCGGGAAGTGGACGTGGCTTGGATGATCCACGGTCGGGTCTCTTTGCGGATTTGCTCAGGCTCGTCCAGTGGTGGATTACCCACCAATCGACACCACCGGGGTACATTTTTGAGAATGTTACCCCATTGGGGAATACACGGACGAAAGTGCGTGAGGATGGGGCGTACATCCATCACCTTCTTGGTCCCCCTACGTTTGTTGATGCCGCAGCGTTGGGATCTTACGCCCATCAGCCACGTTGGATTTGGACCAACATGGCATCATCCACGACGCTCACTTCTGCACTTGCTCAAGTGCAACGGCCCGTGCGCCGTGAGGTCGATGACATTTTAGACGACCACCGTGTTTCCACGGAGGTTACGAAGGATGATGAGCCACCATTGGCGGTGGTCAACCGCGTTGGTTTCACTCGGGGGGCATTTCCCACTTTGATGTGCTATCCAGGCTCTTTTGCCTTCAGGTCACGCAGTCCGGGCATGGTTTGGGATTCTTCTTCCCAAACTTTCGAGGAGCCTTCTGCCGATGAGAGGGAGCGGGCGATGGGCTTTTTGACAGGCACCACCGCCCCACCGGATATCTCTGAGGGCCAACGCCGTTATTTGTTGGGTCAAGCCATTGACCTCAACACCCTTGTTTGGATATGTGGCCTCTGTTTCGCCGCTCAACGCCGTTCGAGTGACCATCCACGCGTGCTGGGGGCAGACTCTGATGGTCAGGGGGCAGCGGTGCCACATCTCACAGAGATCGAGGAAGCGGAGTTGCTTTTTCGTTTGAAGAGGCATGCAGCTGAAGAGCTTCGTGCTCAGCGTGTCTTTGCAGCCTTGGCAGAGGACTTTGGCCGTGAGGATGCTCGGGATATCTTTTCCCAGTTTTATCATCACGACACGGGATTTTCTATAGATCCTGTGAGTGAGGGGTGTGGGGGCATTAATGCCCTCTCTGCTACCAAGTAGCAATCACCGGCCGTGCCGGTACGCGGTGAGTCTTCTACGGTGGAGAAGGAGACCACGGAGTTTGATGATTGGCCTTTGGATTTGGGGCCACATCTTACTGGTGCCGAGGCACGAAGGGTACGAGCGTTTATACGTTCGTATCGTAGTTGTTTTGCCCTTAGTCTCCATGATTTGGAAGGCTATAGAGGCAAACCAATTCACATTCAGTTGGAGGATGACCACCCGATCTTCCGACGACCGTACAAGCTCAGTCTCTCTGAGAAAGTTGGGGTTCAAACTCGTTGTCAGGAGTTGTTGGACGCCAGTTTGATTGAGCTCTCTAACGGCGAGTACGCTTGTGCCACGGTGATGCCATCGAAGAAGGACATCTTTGGCAACTGGACGGAGAAGCGGATGTGTGGGGATTATAGGCCGGTCAATCGTAAGATCAAGTCGGATCGGTATCCCATGCCTACGCCAGAGGAATTGTTTGATGCGGTGGGACACGCCAGAGTATTTAGTACTCTGGATTTGCGGTTTGGTTACCACCAGTTACCATTGATGGTGGAAGACCGGGTGAAGACCGCGTTCTGGGGAGTTGATCTGGATGGGAGAGATCAGCTCTACCATTGGAAGTTTCTCCCATTTGGCGTCAAGAACGCACCCGCTGAGTTTCAGAGGGTGATGGACCGGGTGTTGACCGGTTTACCGTTTGCCCGATGCTACATTGATGATGTTATCATTTTTAGTAGCAGCCCACAGGAGCATGTGAGGCATCTTCAGGCGGTGTTTGAGAGGTTACGGCAGTGGGGATTGCGCTTGTACCATGGCAAATGCAAATTCTTCCATGACCGGTTGCCATACTTGGGACATATGATTGTTCCAGGAGGTCTTGGCGTGCAGCAGGCGAAGGTTGACGCGCTGCAGAAGATCCCAGCCTCAATCGACGTGTCGCGGCTCAGAGCTTTTCTTGGCCTGGCGAATTACTATCGCCGGTTTGTCAAGAACTTCAGCTTGATTGCCAAGCCGTTGACTATTCTCACGGGGAAGGATCAACCATGGACTTGGGGACGGGAGCAGCAGCAGGCGTTTGCTACTTTGAAGCTGAAGCTCGGTTCAGCGCCTGTACTGCGGCGTCCAGATGCTACACGGCCTTTCCACTTGCACACAGATTGGAGTGCAGTAGGATTGGGAGCCGTGTTGACTCAAAAGGATGATGAAAGACGGGAGTACGTTGTGGCGTTCGCTTCTAGGAGCAACAACAATGCGGAGTCCAACTATTCGTCCTATGAGGGGGAGGCCTTGGCCGCGGTTTGGGCCATTGCTCATTTTAGGCCCTACTTGTATGGGCAGCGTTTTACTTTGGTGACCGACCACCAGCCTTTGAAGTGGCTCATGGAGTCTGACAAGCTTACTGGCAAGCTTGCCAGGTGGGCTTTGTTGCTCCAGGAGTATGATTTTGAGGTTGTACACCGGGCGGGCATCACGAACTTGGATGCAGATGGTCTATCTCGCAATCCAAGTCCATCGGAGGAGGATTTGACTGGTGCCAGGTGGCATGGGGACTGTGACAGGGAGTCAGTCCCGGGGTGGCATGCAGCAGCCTACCTCACATTGATGTCTGGATCCACATCGACGTTGCCTGATATGGCAGCGGATGAGGAACCAGACAAGGCCCAGGTTGTTAGCGACGTGTGGGAAGACGTTCCAGTCTTGCACAAGCTGCAACATGGCACACTTCCGCCCGCTCTTTCGGCCATGGAGCGCGATCGAGTTGGACACCGGATAGCGAGGTTCCGTTGGGAGAACGGCCTTCTATTTCGGTTGTGGCCGGATGGAACTAGACGCATAGTTCCCAAACCGGATCAGAGGGCTTCGTTGGTACGGCAAGTACACGAAGACCTTGGTCATTTTGGTGTGCGGCGGACTCATTCGATGTTGCGCAGTCAATATTGGTGGACCGGCATGTATCAGCAGGTGGCCATGTACGTTTCACGGTGTGAAGTCTGTGATCGGGTCAGATCCAGCTTCAACACATTGTCACCACAGTTGCAGCCTTTGCCCATCATGGGTTTGGGCTACCGTTGGTCTCTGGATTTTTCCGGGCCACTTGTTGTCACCCCACGTGGAGCCAAGTACGTGTTGGTGATGGTGGAGCACTTCAGCAAGTGGATTGAGCTTGTGGCATTACCACAGAACTCCTCGGAGTTGGTGGCCATGGCATTCCTTGACCGGGTGCTCGCTCGTTTTGGAGCCCCAGCTGAGGTGTTGACTGACCAAGGGCGTGAGTTCCTTGGTGCTTTCGAGGCTTTGTGCACCAAGGCTTTGATTGACCACCGTACGACTTCTAGAGATCATCCGGAAGCGGACGGTTTGGCGGAGCGTGTGGTTCAGACCGTCAAGCGTGGACTACGGAAGTATGGATTACTTCAGGGTGGCCACCGTGATTGGGATCTGATGATACCATGGATCGCCATGGGATACCGGTGTAGCCGGTAGGCCTCTTTGGCCGCTTTCAGTCCGTATCAATTGTTGTACGGACGGGAGCCGATTCTACCCAGTTCTGTACGGGAGAAGTTGGCCCCAGTTGTGGACTTGGATGATCCAGAGGTCTGGATCCAGTGTCTACGTGACCGAGCGGAGTTCTTCAAGCGGGCCATGCCAATGGCCATGGAGAATTTATCCATCGCTCAGCACTGCGACACATTACGGTACGCTCGCATTCGCAGCGGCGCTTATCGACCTCAATTGCGTCGTTTCTCCACTGGAGATTACGTTTATTTGCAACGTGAGGCGCCTACGACGTTAGACGTCAAGGCCGGGCGCACCATTCTTCGTGTGAAGGATGTGTTGCCTAGTGGCATCTTGTTGCTGGAAGGCAAAGATTGCCGGGAGTGTCGGGAGCACTCCAAGAACTGCGCGCCCTGCCATTTGCCCATTGATGGCTCCGTGCATCCTGAGTTGGCCGTTGTGCCACAGGGTCTTCCGTGTTATGTGTGTGGTGAGAAGAAGGGTGCGGCTACTATGTTGCTTTGTGACCATTGCGAGCGTGGTTGGCATATGGCTTGCTTGACGCCGCCTCTCTCTACTCTACCGTCCGGGGATTGGACTTGCCGTCGTTGTCGGAGGTCTTCGAGTCACGTTTCACCCGATGAAACGGCTTGAATTCCTCATAGACTTGTCATTGTGTGGTGCGTTGCCATCCAGTTTGAGTTCCTGGTTTCGGTTCAGGGATAGGCAACGTGGAGATTGACTAAGGGATTGGCAATAAAATTGCCTAAGGCGATTAAAGATGGGGCTCACATTGCACCCGGCCTACCATCTCTTTGTTACTTCTTCATATGCTTATTGATTCGATGACGGTGACATCTTTGGCTGGATGCGTACAGTTGTTGCAGCGACATCACCGTGGTGTTTAGTCTTATTAGTGTTGTTTGGTCCTAGCTGGATAGAGGGTCTCTTTATCCGCTAGGGGGGGCACTTGAGGGTGTATTACGTATACTTGTTTTAGTGTATGTTTTTCGTTTATTTAATGTTGGTTAGGACTCTCGATCTGTTGTGGTTATCGATCTTTCTTTACACGACAGCTGTCACGGGACGTGGCATCGAGGGTCTCTCCGTATCGTAGATTTTAGCGTAGATTAGTTTGTTACTAATCTACGTGTGTTTAGGGACGAACGGCGGCGCACCGTTTTCATCCGTGGATGATTTCCATCCACTTAGGGTTGTATGCGTGTGCGTATAGCGCCGCACACGTCCTTGACTTGACGTCTTTGTCAAGTCAAGCTTTGTGAGTGTGTTTAGAGAGTGATTAGTGAGTCCTTACTTGTTAGTGATGGTTTGTCATTAGTAAAGACTCTACATTCTCTAGTTCCACTCGCACTCGTTGATTCTTCCTTCGTGGAGTGCGAGACTGGAATTATATAATGCCGAATCTGGAATTATATAAATGAATTTATTTATACATTCATAAATAAATTTGTAAATAAATGATTAAGAAAACATTTTTTTATACAATCAACAATATTTTAGATTCCACCTTGTCCAACATCACGAACGAACTATAACTTTTAAACAAGAACTCCAATAATGATTCTGTCTACAGTTCGTATTCTACTTTTATATATATATACCATGTTTTAAAATAAACAAGTAATAATAAACACAATAAAAGCAAGTAGAAGAATTTATATTAATTTCAGTAAATCAGATGCCTTCAATGATAGAGTTTTCCATGACGGCTGATATTTCCAGGCTGATTGTATGAATTTCAACAGTTAACTTCCCGAAAGAGAGTCTAACCAGCTGCTGCCGTTCCTCGAAGGCAGTTCGCAGTATCTTATTTGTTCATGTGCTTGTATTGTAACAAAATTTTGGGCACAAAACAAACAGAGCTTGAAATGCAGGAACGGAGAACCATTTGTTTATATGATTGAAGGCAATGAAAATGGTCTCTTCATCTTCTAACTTCGGAATCTAGGATGCATGAACGAGTCGGAGTGTGTAGCACCGGACGCCCACATTAAGTTACAAGGAACCGGAAATGGGACTCCAACACTTACGTTGCCTATGCCCATCTGTCCATTTTCATAGGACACAGCACCAGGTCTTCCAATGTCAACACTCGTCAGTCAAAAGTTGACCCAAAGTCCAAGCCTCGGAAGCCAATTTCAATCAGCCACGGTTGACACGGTTCCATCGACAGTGATGTTGGCCCACGTCCTGCCACCCCAGCACGAAAATAATGATCGGATCCTCATCGAACCCGGATCACGAGTACGAATTGTTGTACTTGCTCTCCGGAACTTATAAGTGCCGCTCAAATGCACCTCAAACTCACCATTCCAGTCCCCTGCTCACCTCGTCGATGAGCTGCGAGTGCCAGGAATCGATCATCATCATCCAGCGGAAGCAGCGGTTCTGGGGTTCATACGCACCGGACTGGTCGATCGTGATGGCAGCTCCGAGGATCAGGATGCGAGTCGGCTTCGGGGCGCTCATGCTGTGCCTCTTGTTGCAGGCAGCCGCGTCTGCGGTGGTGCCTAATTGCTCGTACCCTGCACTGTACGCTTTCGGAGATTCGCTCACTGACACTGGCAACTCCATCGCTGCGTTCCCCGAGAAGTTTGCCAACGCCGAGCTCGACCCCAACGGCATCCTGTTCCCCATGCACGCTGCGGATCGATACTCCGACGGAAAGCTCCTCGTCGACTTCCTCGGTATGTCGTCGTTAGGGTGCACATGATCGTTTGAAGCGACGAGTTTAATTACTACGAGGCTCATGCTGAACTTGATTCTGAGTGACGAAAACAGGGTGCTAGTTGTGGTGATCAGGATGAGAATTCTAATCACTTGATCGTTACTAGTAGAGGGCGGTGCTTCCAGGCATGATTGTGAGCTAGTCGGTTTGGATGGACTGGTGCAGGCCGAGTGTACATGGGAAACAGAGTACTTCGAAGTAGATCTGGTTTGCTCTGTCTGGCGATCAGGCTGAGGACTCTCAAGTGATTAACGTGTAGAATCTAGACATTTAGGCCTGTGTCGATGTTTGCCAGCAGCTGATTGATTTGGATGATCTCGATTGGTGCAGCGTTCGGGCTGAGGAGGCGGCCCATCTACGCGGTGCTGAGAGGAACAGCGGGTGACTTCACGTACGGCACCAACTTCGCGGCGTACGGCGCTCCGGCGAGGACTGTGAAGGTGTGGTACAAGGATGACGATTTCAGCACCCCGTTCTCACTGGATGTGCAGCAGCAGTGGTACGAGCGCTACAAAATCCGACTCTGGTTCTACGAGTCTCCCGTATACAACCCCAACGGCAGTAAGTGGATCACATCACTTCGGACTCCAAATCTCACTGGATTACAGATTTGCACCGAGTCCTCATCCGGAATGAATGGGTCAGTCTGAGATCATTCAAAGCCGAGGATGTAATCTTAACGCCAGATTCATGTTGTCACTGAATCAGGACTGGTGCAGAGCTTGCCGAAGCTGGCCAACATTAGCGAGTCGATGTTCCTGGTGTGGGCCGGCTACCACGACTACTTCTTCAGCCTGTACGACAAGAAGCTGACCGTCGCGCAGACGTCGAAGATCGTGCCCGATGTTGTGGACGCCATCGAAACGCTCATTGAGGTGAGCTCATGCCCTCAAGCTCGCCAATCACGTACACCAGTCTGATCAAACATGTGACCTGACTGATGACAAATTGTTGCAGAAATTGTTGACCCCTGTGTACTACACTCCGCCCGGCTTCCCCACATTCGTGATGCCCACGGCCACCGAGGTCCTGGTGGTGAACCTGCCGCCTCTGGGATGCATCCCCGCCTTGCTCACGCTGTACGGCGGCCCCAAGGCCAAGTACGACGGGCACGGCTGCCTGAGCGAGCTCAACAAGATCACGACCGCGCACAACAAGCTGCTCGGGAAGCGCATCGAGGCGCTCCGGCCCAAGTATCCCAAGGCCAAGATCTACTACGGCGACGCCCACGGCGTGTACACCGACATCCTCAAGGACACCAAGAAATTCAGTAAGTGAACGCTTCACTCCGGCTCTCAGGTTATCATTCCATGTGCACACGCACTGACCGAACTGGGTCCCCGTTATTCTCCAGATGTTTCGGATCCGTTGAAGGCGTGCTGCGGAGTGGGGGGCGACTACAACTTCAACAAGGACGTCACCTGCGGCCACGCAGGGCTGGTGGAGGGCAAGTTCGTGAACCTGACCATGACCCTGCCCCTGACGCCGTGCCCCAACCCGAAGGGCCACCTGAGCTGGGACGGCATCCACACCTCCAACACCTTCAACGAGGCGGCGGTCAGGGCTTTCCTGACCGGGAAGCACATCACGCCCGCGGGCGGGCTCGGCTGCAACCCGGACTTCTTCTTCTTCCCCTTCTCAACTTAAGCGCGAGCGAGGACTTCCCATCGATTTGCTTCTCCGCGGATCAACTTCTTGCGTTCTCCGCGCGTCATCGTGTGTCCCACTTTGAGAAGTTGCGTTGTGAGATTGCTGAGTATTTTTGGTGGCCAATAAGGATCGTGAACCCCGAGAGTCGTGGGTCCGTGATGGAAGGGATTTAACCCGCTTCTAATGTACATTTGTACCTGTGAATCTGAGCAGTGCTTTTTGAAGCATCTCGTGGTTCTGTCAACTTGTTCAAGTGCATCTTGTTTGGAAGTCGTGGAACTGCTTCTCTGCTGACGAAGGAGTGGTATGGCATCAACTCCTTGAGCACCTCCAGATAAACTCAGAATCTGCGAGTGAAGTGCTTCTGTCGAGGGCCACTGGCCTGCTTGCGCTGTCACCAAACGGAGGTCTGGATCGGACGTCTGGTCCTCAATCGTGGACCCTAGCTTAGCTTTGCCACGTCTGGGTTTTTCCGGATGCGGAATGAGACAAGGCCTTGTAATTCTTCTTGTTGTGCCCAATCTGTCCCTCTCCCGCCCTCTGCTGCACAAGACTAGCCGTTTATCGCGTCCTTTACTCATTCCTCCCGCCACTGATGTTGACTTTCAATCATCATCGTTCTACGTTACTTGAGCGTTTTCCTTTGCACTTCCCGCACTTGTTTGTTTATGCGGTTTAACCAATTTTAGCGTCCAAGATTCGTCCTCTCGAAGCGTATCGAAGGCGGGGCTTCTATTTTGTCTGTAAGTTCGCTTTCCAATACAAATCAGTGCAGCACTCTCCTGCATATCATGGGCTCTTTAGGGGACCGATTACTTTCTGCGTTGACAATTCACACAGAAAGAAAAAGAGGAGGGCTGATTATCATGACTTGCACGCTGATTTAGTCCTATTGTCAATCACCGCCGACGTGTGGGAAGGACGAATAGAGAAGATCTATTACAATCTGCACAAACGAAGGGCCTCCTCCTCACATGCCTTCTCCATATCTAGGCCGAGCTTTCTACATTATACAGTCGGCTCTCTATAAATGTTACCTCTATAAGTGTTAGAATCGCATAAGTGTTACTGAAAATCTCGCTCCCGAGAAAAACCTCAAAATTAACACTAGTAAGTGTTATATGTTAAGTGTTACAACATGTTCCGCTCCCCCCTTTGTTAAAATGATTCTGTAAGTGTTATATTTGGCAAAAACATCATAATAGCACTTGTTTCTAAATTTTTAAATTACTTCACATGAATATATACCATATCTTTTGTGGAACTTGAGAAGATTTGTCCTTTTAAAAAAGAATCTGTTAGTATTCTTCAAACAGAATCTAGTGGGACATCGCATGCCATATTCGAGAAGGGTATCGCAGGCCATATTGTGAGTTTTTATTTTTATTCATTTATTCATTTGCTTTAAAATTTTTGGGTGTGGTTGTTTGCCACATGCAAGAGGCATGCCGTCGACCCCATCATGGATGCATGGCCTGTCAGGCTGAGGTTTGATTGTTGGCTGTGACTTTTTTTTTAAATTTTTAAATTTTAAACTTCCAGATGGGTGCATGCTCGTCAAACGTCAAGTCAGAGAGTGTCAATCCAAAGTCATGGGGAATGGTTTGGATGAATTGTCCATTAAGGCACTGATTTGGTGCACAACACTCAAGAAGAGGCATCTTTGTAGAAACATCCTCACATCAACTCACTTTTGTATTGCACAATGTTATGTTCTTTCTCAAGCCATACTAGTGTAACTTAATATGTTCAAACCTTGGGTTTGAATGAGCTTGCAATTCTCTAGAAAATAGACCATGTTTAGTTACCGTCTGGCATGTGCCACTTGGGAACATATGTGGTCACATCTGTAAGTGTGCATAATTGAATGGTTACCAAAGTGCCTAACATCAGTGTAGGTATTTGAGTGGTACAGTAGGTCGCTCCTACTTTTGTAAGTCGCTAATCATTTGTGGAAGGTTGTTATTGTTGTGTGTGTGATTGACTTGGTAGTTGCAATTGAAGGTGGCAATGGCGAGGAGTCGAGAATTCACCTTCAAGGAAAAGCAAGATATTATTGCTCATTATGAAAACTCAATGTCAACAGGGCACAAAATCACTCAAAGGGCGTTGATGGAATGGGCCAATTCCAAATATCATACTTCTGTTTCAGCAATGAGCATAGGTTGACTACTGAAGAAGAAGGAGTCAATACCTAAGGAAGGTGGGATGCACTTGGATGGGATGAAGCGCTTGAGGAAGGTATATTGTCCAATAGTGGAGCTAGCCACTTTCAAGTGGATCACCGCAATAATAGATCAAGGTGCAACTTTATCTGATGACTTGATTATAGGTGCAGCCAAGAGGTTTTATAATTTGACACCAAGAGAGTCAAGCGAGAAAGTACTCAATTTTTCGTCTGGGTGGGTGAGCGGTTTCAAGAAGAAATTTGATATAAGACCCATCACGCGACATGGAGAAGATGCCTCTGCTGACAATTCAACAGAAGCTCTAGTGAAGATGGAAGAAATCAAGGCGCTCGTGGCTTTGTACAATCGCGATGACGTGTTCAACATGGACGAGACAGGCCTCTTCTACAGAATGGAGCCAAATCGTACTCTCGCTACGTCAAGATTGTCGGGAAAGAAGAAACATAAGGAGCGTATCACAGTAGCGCTCATTGCAAACGCGACAGGTACAATTTGTCTGCCTCCACTTACCATCAATCACTACATGAAGCCGCGTGCCTTCACCTCAAGACATATTCATGTTCCTGAGAATTTAGGTATCGGTTGGGCTGCTAACAAGAAAGCTCGGATGACTACGGAGATCTTTGAGCGTTTTATGTTGGACTTTGATAGAAGGATGATATTAGCGCAGAAAGAGAAAGTTCTCTTGCTCGTTGATAATTTCTCAGGTCATCAGATATCCAATGTGGCATCACGGTTGGAGGTGACGCGGTTAGAATTCTTGCCACCTAACACCACCAGCCGTTTTCAACCCATGGATGCGGGCATTATTGCTTCTTTTAAGGCGCAATACCGTAAACTAATGATTTAATACCAGATAGATTGTCTAACTACAAACGAGGTATTTATAATAGATGTCTATCAGGCTGTAATTATGGTTGTGAAGGCATGGCATACAGGTGTGACATCGTCAACAATCGTGAATTGTTGGAGGCATACAGGCATACTTTCAGTTCTTAGTGATAGGGAGAGAGATGTACTTGAGAGGGAGAGATTTGCAACAAGGATTGAGAGTGAGGCTATTGAAATTGGACGTTTGCTTCATCGGCTTTCACTTTTATCTTTAGACCTAAATGATAGCGATGTTATGGACGCTCATGAGTTCATAAACTATGAGGTAGACTTTGATTTAAATAATCCCTATGAACCTACTGAGGAGGATATCCTAGACATGCTTCCTTCCGAAGACTTGGAGATTGTTGAAGATGAGGTTATAAATGATGTGGTAGACGAGGTGGTTGGATTTGACAGTGTTGAAGGTGCACTTCATATTGTGAAGAAATTCCTTCAGCAAAGACCACGTGATGTTTCATCATGCATCAACTTGGTTCAAACTCTTCTGCAAGATGTGGCAATTGCCCGTATTGAAGATACCCATCAATCCACTATGGATTCTTTCTTTGATACAGCTTAGTTTAGTTGAGTTTAGTTGAGTTTAGTTGAGTTTAGTTGAGTTTAGTTGAGTTTAGGTGAGTTGAATTTAGTTGCATTATGGTTTATATTTTTCGTATTTTCAGCTTTCATATTCTCTATATGTTATGGATTTTTCTTTGAAGTCTTACAAGTGTTATTTCCATAAATGTTATTAATCATCACTATCAAGTTTCATAAGTGTTATTCCTTTAAATGTTACTAACCATTGGTATTGTATTCTATAAGTGTTATTTTTGTAAGTGTTACTAATCGTCGGTATCTAGTTCTATATGTAATAAACGCATAAGTGTTATAAACGCATAAGTGTTACTGAAAATCCTCCTCCCGAGGAGTACATTTATAGAGAGCCGACTGTATTGTTCGTGCACATGCCCCTCTTGTTGCATGTCTACTAGGGTAGTTTAATTCCCTGGAATGCATCATGAGAGGCAAAATTATGTCCTTCAGAAGTCAAACTTACTTCTGGAAATAGTCTGTAGAGTCACTTCAAATCACTCCAGGCTGATATTGATTGAAATTTCTGGAAGTCCAAGAGTGCTAATTTGCTTTTCTGTGCTTGGCGACTTTGGATGCCAGAGTAACGTACTTCAAACGAAGATGCGATATTTAAGTAAAAATGGACTTTAGAATGAAATTGGGGAAAGTTGTCGCATGAACCTAGAGCAGAGAGCGGGGAGCGGGGAGCAGGGAAAAGAAGAGCAGGGAGCGTGGATTCATATTTTTTTTTAACCGGAAGAACTCTAATAGGTGGAAGTAAACACCATATGGATGATCAAGGTCCTATCACCGTGAAAGTGGGTCTAGGGTTTAGGGCGAGTTTTTTGAAAATAACAAAAGAATATTGCAAAAATAAAATTAAGTTACAGTGCAGTTTCTAAAATATGAATGCATATTTCTGGCAGAATAAATATATGCAATTAAACACATCGATAAAGTCAGAAATTCTAATTCCATCCTCTACCATCAATTCAGCTTAAACTTTACTAAATTTTGTTCTAATCATGTATCTATATAGTCTATACAATTAAATTATTTTAAATAGTAAACTAAATGATGACTATTCACGGTTGATCTTAAATCATGCAATTTGTCAAAGTATATGCGAAAATACTTGTGTAGTACTCAGTAAATTTCAACTATTGCAATCCTATTAAATAGAATGGAAGGATGACAACAAGAAACTGTAAAACCAAAGTAGTGGCCCTTGTAGTCTCACTACTACATTATAAGTATATATATATATATATGACGTTTATCACCGTAAAGTCACTGGCGAAAGTCAAGTCACTAGACAAGCACAAAATAGTGTATTGATATTACTACCTAGAAGAAGATGAAGTTGAAGTGCCGTCGTTGAAAGTAATAATAGATTCATGAGGAGATAATGAACTCAAACTGGTAGAAGACTGCGAAGAGTAATCACAACTCACATCTCCACTCACAATTGAAGGCTGTAGAACCGGAACATCTTCTACAGCTGACACATCCATAAATTCTAGTACTCTAGGATCTCCAGTGAAGCGAGAAGGAGCGATAAAAGTTGGCGAGGTGAATAAAGATGCTTGAGCCAACGCCTCTACATATGCTGGTAAGTGAAACGACTTCTCCGGAGTCAAAAACAAACGATCAGAAAGGATGCGTTGTCGATCTCTAGGTGTCCTCACACGTGAGCTGTTGAAACAAAATTCACAAAACCAAATGAAGATCAGAAAAATATACCAAGATTACATGAAAAATGGTTAGTCTAATAACTAAAATTCAAGATGCAAGACTTACGCACAGAATCGGTTTCATGGAACAATATCGATCATAGGCTTGTCTTCCTCTATCAGCTCCTCATCATCATCAGCACTTGTCTGCCCGACATTAATGCGTTGCTTCTTCAAGCCGTCGCTCACCCTTTGGACAAGAAGCGGCTGCAAAATAGAGTTAAAAATCTCTCCATCATCCTCCAACACCGCAACATGGCGACCGGCCTTACGACAAGCATGAATGGAGGCACTTGTAAATAAAAATGCCAGTTAGATGAATTAGAGAAAACATCCCAACTACACCTAAGAGTTTATATCAGAATAAGTAACGAAATGACAACATACTAGTTGAAGCAGTACAATCTAGCACAATGTCTCCAACATGAGTACTCGCTTCAATAAGCATCTGAAGAAGAATGGGGTCCTTCTCCCGTGCTCCTCTCCATGGAATAGTGTCCCGAATAAGTTGCGAGTCTTTTGTAACGAAATTGTGCAGCACATCATCAGCCACAATGTCGATTCCGACGGCCTTCAACTCGTCAACTGGTTTCAAAGAAAACAAAGATGGTGCGGAGTTTGGGATATTTCGAACTAACAACTTGATGCAAAATCGAAGTGTCTACAAAGAAAAATACATTAAAAAACGAAATGACAAATAACAATTCAAATCCGAATACAAGGATTTAAATATCTGTACAACTTAGGGTACTTACAATTTTTGATGGATCCTTGGCACTTGTCAAACGCAACCGATTGACACCCATCCACTCCTTGAAAATCTTGAAATGATAAGCTTTCATAAAGCCCTTCAACTTGGAGTTCAGACTTTGATCATCAGCATGAAAGAGAAGTAAGCCGCCATCGTCATGAATGTGATTCTTGGCAAAGTCAAAAATCAAACCCACAAAGCTCTCATCCAAAACATTCCACGCCGGAATAGACGTGGAAATATTTGGAACTGGCAAGTTCTCCGGAATATCCACAACCATCAAATCAACACCAGAAGTCTTCTCTGGACGACCTGAAAAATGTCGAGGGCGATCAAGCTTGTGCTGGAATAAAAATAGTAATTAGATCGACTATCAATTAATGAATGGACAAAAATATAACAGAAATAATGAAAATAAAGTACCTTATCAACGAAGGCCTGCAAGTTTGTCCATGCCGATGGAAAAGACTTGAACTTTGAAAGGTGTGCATCAATGGACAGCAGCGAGGCATTAATAATGCACTCATCGACAAATTGTGTATCTTGCACAATGTCTTTAAGTGCATGGGAAGTACCTTGAACCAACCGTGACATTGATAGCCCTGCAAATGAAGCATCTCGCTTCAAATGCAGACGAGATAAAGAATCTGAGGAGGTTGGACTCACACCAACAGTTGAGGGGCTATCTCCTAGAGTGCCAGATCTTTGTGAGCCAAGAGCTACCGCCTTTGCCTCTGCCTCCTTTGCCTTTGCAGAAGCCTATTCGGCAGCCCTTTGAGCTTTCTCTATAGCCCGCCTTGCTTTTTTTTTTCCTTTGATCTTCTCTCTCAGCCTCCTGGGCGCGCTTAGAAAGGACCTTCAACTGCTCCTTCCCAGATAATGTACTCCCGCCAGCGGTGTCCATATCCTCATCACTGAGGTCAACAGTGGTTTGAGTAGTGGCACCAACTACTCCAGATACCTCGGATTTGTCATGAGAAGCCATTGCCGCTTCCTCCTAAGATGGACAAAAAGGCTTCGTGCAATCGAGATACCAACATCCATCATGTAAATGCAAAGTTGACCATGATTGAAGCTGAGTAGGAGTGAACATACAATGCGATGAGTTTTTATCAATCCATGTCTGAAGAAACAATGGAAGCTGATGTCTCTCAAGGGCACCCTTAACAAAGAGTTTTTTCATATAATACCTGAAAGTTACAATAATACATTTAGATAAATAAATTAAAGGCAATGATTTGTAATTGATATCACTAAAATACCCCACTCACCTCCAAACAACTCGCTTCACAGCCAAGTCAATATTCTTATGGTTCTTAAATTCCTTTGACCTTGAGAATGTGGTCTTGCTTCTTAAAAGTGTTGGAAAGGCATGCACCCAAAGTTTAACCCTCGATGCTTCCACATACTCTTGTGGAGATCGAGGTCTCTCCGATAGGTCCAACTTCAGCGGCAGCTTGTCGGCTTTAAGTACACTCTTGAACTCCTCAGAGATGGCGACTTCAAGCTACAATGATCAAATTTTGCAACATTAACTTGCTCAACTGGGTTGAAAGCATTTTATGAACGAACTGATTCCAAAATATGATGAACTAAATTCACAGAAATTAAGAAATTTGCTAAACAAAACTTACTCCGACCCAAAAGGATGCCTTGTTTAACCACGAGTCTAACTCCTTATCGCTGAATCCTTTATGAGGAAAGTGGAGAGCTTCCCTAGTGGCATTGCTAGAATTCCACCACTGAAGCCATCGAACTTTGAAATGGGGTGGGACATTGGAAGTTGCAATCAAATGTATCTTATCCAAAGTCATCTCTGGCTTTGAATTCGAACTCCAATGCTTTGTAATCTGAAATTATAAGAAGAGAAAATATTTGAGTAATCTCTCTATGTAGGTGTATCACTTCAAATGAAATATCAAATATATTCAAGAATCATATTTACCTCTTCAAGGAACTGGTCACCAAGCTTTGGATTTGCAACGGCCAAATATGTAGACCACTGACCCTTGTACATCTGAATTTTTGCCTTTGCTGCACCTCGCATAGAAGTGGTAATCTCAGAGTCAATCCGAAGTTCCACAGAAGTATTATCGTGGTACACTCTGGCAGCCTCATCTGATGCATCAGCAATCTCTTGTTGAGGTCCAACAGCAATTGATAAAGAGGTGAGAAATGGTATAACTCCATCTCAAACATAATTAATAAGTAAGGATATAAGAAAATACCGGTAAATGCATACATTTACAACCAAAAAACTTGAAAGTGAAAATACTTACCCGAAAGAGTAGAGAGACAAACACATCGACTGTTAATGGATACCATGACTTCCCTCTCCCAGGATTAGCCAAGCACTTGTGATAATCCTCTGCAGTCAACAAATCCTTGAATGATTCAAGTGGTTGACTTCCAATCGCCTTAATTCGATGGAGCATGTGCACGAAGTTGGTCTTGACGTGTGAGTTTTCTCTGGCTCTACACAAGGACAGTAGAATCATAAATCAAACAATGAATCTAGGATGCAAGTACCGAATGAAGACTGCAAGGTTTGAGTGAATGATGCTCACCTATTAATATCGTGCATAGCATGAAGAGCCAATCCGACACTGCCTTTGATATCCAAACAAATGCAATCCACGGAGATGTGCCAGTTTACATCAGCATTATGCATTCTCTCAATATATCCCATCCATGCCTTGAACCGATGATTTCCATCACATATGAAGAGTTTACGATTCTTCAAGAAGCTCAACTGGAGAGTAGCCAAAAGACTTGACTCAAAGCAATCATTGGCTGTGTTCCACAAAGGGCCCCATTTTTCTTTATCCTCCTCGGAGACAAAGGACTCCTCACCGAGGTCATTGGAAAGAGAAACGTAAAACACGGTAGATCCAGGACGATATCCATGAGTAAATTCAGCCTCCAACCGCTTAATATCCGACTCCAGTGTGGGTCGGACAAGTGGCATATACACAAGCCTGCACAATGGCACATCAAAGCGAGAGGAAGCCTTGGGTGCAATGCGTAGGCTGTCTATGGCAAAGATACAATTTACCCTTTGGTATTGACGAAGCTCATCTTTGTTAAGATGTAGGTGACAATCCACGTCATCCGCCATCGAAACATCCGCGTCCGGATGTGAACTTGTGCCACCAGAGAATTCGGGTGATTGGGTAGACCGTTGAGATGATGACGGGTCCATGACCTGAATTTTAGGTCATATCAAAATTAGTTTCTACGCAACACAATTCGACATAGGTTGACAATATAATAAGACGAGAGCAAAGGCAAATACCAGACAAGAATCAACCTCAACCTGAGAACTCTATCCAAATTATAGGCAATCCATACATAGTTCAATCCATACACAGTTCAAATGGGTATGCATGGGCTGCCAAAAAGTAGCGTCGGCACCGACGCTACTCCGGGAGCGGCCATATACTCTTTTAACTTTTTTCACGTACTCCAGCGCCTCCTCGAAGAACGGGCTCCCTTGGCAGGGTGAAAGCCTCGGGACCAACACAGTTGCCAGCAGCAACGGTAGCTCAGACAAATTCTCACTACCCGCGTCGACTACGGTCGCCACCCTGGAACTAGCAGCCGCCGCACATCGGAGAGGACGGCAACCCTGCAGCAGCTTCCGGGGGGACTGGCTGGCAACTCGCAGCGAGGATCTACTCGGGAATGCTCTCCAAAGGAAGGGATCGCGGCACTGGTGGCGCTTCACGGAAAACTACTTCACCGACGTGTGCGGCAGAAGTACTGACCTCCATTCATGAACCTAAACTAGTACAATGTTACTAGGCTAATGTTGACCAATATAACTCGTACAATTTGAAGATCAAACGAACATCACTATGATGAACTAAACAAAAAAGAACTTAACGGATCCATCCAAAGTTCACCTCGGTACCATTCATTATAAACCAAGGAACCAGAACATTTAGTCAAGTGACACTTTCATTGTTATTATTGTATAAATGTTTGTGCTTTCAATCCGGAGATGATTCAAAATTACTACGTCGGCACCGACGATCATGGTGGTGCTTCTTTTAATCGATTCATTTCAACAAAATATTCTTACAATGAAAGCAGAATCAGCATCTTGACGGAACATTAATGTGAACTTGGACCCTCAAAAGCATTTTCAATAATCCGGAGTCATTTCTTGGGCATTTCTGATCTGCTAAGGAAGATTGTCGGTACCGACGAGCCCATATGAGGCTGACTAATGACCATGAGAAAGAAATCTTACTAACCAGATGATCTTATTTTAAAAGAGAACTACTCATTCAATGAAATAGGAAATGTATCTAATGCGATTAATCAACTGAGTTCCTCACTGAAAAAAATCAGGAAGGCAGGTGCGTTGGTGCCGACGCAGCGGTTTCTACTTAACGCCCAGGATGTTTGAAATGCATTCAACTCTCACATAACAACATCTCCCGGACGAATCAACTCGTATATCAACCCCAACTGTCATAACAACCATAAAATTTGGACTGGAGTCGTTATGCCTTTTGGTGAATCGTGCAACAGAATGATGGAGAACATTCAGCGTCGGTACCGACGCTGGATCAAGAAATTTGAATGATACATCGCTAGCGCAAGAGGCCGTGCGATTCGACAAGTTATTATGATTCACCGAAATATCGGGCAAGCCTGCATCGGCCTTTTATCTAATGTATACGTCCCTTCCTGGCGAGCCGGGTCAAGAGTCTGTGCACGTATTAGCTCTAGAATTACTACGGTTATCCGAGTAGCAAGGTACCATCAAAGCAACTATAACTGATTTAATGAGCCATTCGCAGTTTCACAGTACAGTAGGGTGACATTCAAATTGGCGTTTGGGCAATTCCAGGGATGGTGTCCCACACTGCTGCCAACTTTGACGCCCTCCACAGGGCTAAAAAATTGTTCTTTAACCCTGAAATTTTGGGAACAACATCACCTCTATGTTAAAAACATGCATATCAAATTTCAAGTCCAGAGGACTTATAAAACAAAAGATATTAAAAATTAACCACCATGGGGTAGCTGTGAGAAAAGTTTCTCAACCGCCAACTTTGACACCATCCCAAGGATTGAGGAAATTTTTTTTGCCCATGGAATTTTTGGAGTGAGAACACCTTTATGTTGATTACATGTGTGGAAATTCTCAAGTCCAAAAAATGCACAAAAAAAATCACATCCCAAATCTACCAACATGTGTAATTGTGAGAAAAAAAGGGAAAAACCATTTTACTACTTCCAACTTTGACACCCTCCCTAGGATTGAGGGTTTGTTATTTCAACATGAAATTTTTGACACATGATAATCTTTATGTTGATAACATGTGGGAAAATTTTCAAGGCCAAAAAATGTATTCAAAAGAAGATATTCAAAATCTACTAACATGGGGGTTAGTTGTGAGAAAAGTTTCACAGCTGCCCACTTTGACACCCTCCCAAGAATTCAAAAAACTTTATTTGTCCATGAAATTTTGGGTATGAAGTCACCTTCACGTCAAATACAAGTGTGGAAAATTTCAAAATCCAAAAGATTTACACAAAAAAACATATACCAAGTCTACCAACATGTATTGTTGTGACAAACAAAGGGGAAAGTTTACCACTACTTCCAACTTCAACACCCTTCCCAGGATTGAGTTTTTGTTGATACATAATGAAATTTTGGCCACAAGATCATCTCTATATTGGTAACATATGAGATAGATTTCAAAGCCAAAAGATGTATATACAAAAAAAAATGATTCCATATCTACCAATGTTTGTAACAATGAGAAACTATATTGAAGGGGCATATTGAGAATGTCAAATTATCTTTGACACCTCGTACTCTTCATTGATTTTATTCATGTGACTAAGCTACCAAACATAAATGCATCTCGAAAAGATCAATGAAATCTATATGTAGAATTGCGGAGTTGTTTTGTGTAGAAGAATCCACTTGTCATAAGGTTTGGTGTGCATTATGCACGTATGACGAGTTTTCTCCTCCAAATATCTGTTGAGCACTATGTAAAGGAAATGTTGTGTGTATTTTGTCATGTGATTTGTAATAGAGTGAATGTTGAGATGGTATTGAGAGTGAATGTTGAGATGGTATTGAGTAGACATATTAGATATGGGCTGAGTGTTGTTGACTGATTGAGTAGACAAATCACATATGGGCTGATCCATTGAGTGGGCATATCACATATGGGCTGATCCATTGAGTGGGCATATCACATACGGGCTGATTTATTGAGTGGATATATATATTTTTTTTTTTGAGTGTTGTTGACTAGTTTACTGAGTGTTGACGAATCACATGTGGCATGAGTATGTCCAAGAGTATTTTTTGGTTCACTCAATTGATGCACATGCCATGGTTATCATCTAATGCACATGCCATGGTTATCACCTAATGCACATGCCAATGTGAGTGTTATGTTGTTGATTGATTTATTTAGTACACATGCCATAAGCTGAGTCCTTTGTGTTTACTGAATTATATAATCCAATTGCCATAGGTTGAGTGTTATATTGATTACTTATTGAAGAGCATTTAGTATTGTATCAACATTATAAAAAATAGTCTATAATGTCAATTTCAGATGAAATCCGTGCTTGCATTATAGGTTTGAGTGAGGGAGGAAATACAAGAGTTCAAATTGCAGCCATTACTAGAGTTTCTGTTAGAACAGTTCAGAGGTTAGTAAAAACGTTTAAAGAAGATGGAACTTATAAGTGCAAACCTTGCGGTGGAAGTCACGCTAAAAAACTTAGTGAGAGAGATGTGAATAATATTGTGCGTTATGCAAAAACTCATCGTCGTTCCTCGGTCTCAGAGATTACTAATATGTGCCGTACTCAAGTGTGTAGATGTACTATTCAAAGGGTATTACATAAAAGTGGTATTTTTAGTCGAATTGCAGTCAAAAAACCTTTCTTGACATCCCATCACATGTCTCAACGGTTAGCTTTTGCTCAGAAGTACCATGGATGGAGTCCAAAAGAGTGGGAGCGTATTGTTTGGACAAATGAATCTACTTTTGAGATTGGAAAAAGTTCTCGGCAAATTCATGTTTGGAGAAGTGCATATGAGCGTTATTCATCAAGTTGTATAGTTCCTACTTTCAAAAGTGGACGGACATCTTTGATGATTTGGGATGCATTTGCTGGAGGACAAAAGTCACAACTTGTCTTTATGCCAAAAACTCAACGTTCTGCTAAAGATTTTGTTGAAGTGGTCTACGATGGCGAATTGATTCATTTCTTGAGTAGACTTCCAGAAGGAGTGCTAATGGAAGATGGTGCACCTGTTCATCGTAGCAAAACATGTGAAGAATGGAGACAAACCCACCAACTCGAAAAGCTCAATCGGCCTGCAAACTCTCCCGATCTCAATCCAATCGAGAATGTCTGGAGGATGCTAAAAGATGTTGTGCAACATGGCAAGGAATGCCCTAGAAACTTAGAAGTGATGAAGGTAGTTCTTGAAAAAGAGTGGAATTTGGTTAGTGGTACAAAGCTCCTTCAACTATGTCATTCTATGCCTTCAAGGTTACAAGCGGTGATTGATGCTAATGGAGGACATACACGTTGGTAGATATGGAATAATTTTTTTTGTATATACATCTTTTGGCTTTGAAATCTATCTTGTATGTTATCAATATAGAGATGATCTTGTGGCCAAAATTTCATTATGTATCAACAAAAACTCAATCCTGGGAAGGGTGTTGAAGTTGGAAGTAGTGGTAAACTTTCCCCTTTGTTTGTCACAACAATACATGTTGGTAGACTTGGTATATGTTTTTTTGTGTAAATCTTTTGGATTTTGAAATTTTCCACACTTGTATTTGACGTGAAGGTGACTTCATACCCAAAATTTCATGGACAAATAAATTTTTTTGAATTCTTGGGAGGGTGTCAAAGTGGGCAGCTGTGAAACTTTTCTCACAACTAACCCCCATGTTAGTAGATTTTGAATATCTTCTTTTGAATACATTTTTTGGCCTTGAAAATTTTCCCACATGTTATCAACATAAAGGTTACCATGTGTCAAAAATTTCATATTGAAATAACAAACCCTTAATCCTAGGGAGGGTGTCAAAGTTGGAAGTAGTAAAATGGTTTTTCCCTTTTTTTCTCACAATTACACATGTTGGTAGATTTGGGATGTGATTTTTTTTGTGCATTTTTTGGACTTGAGAATTTCCACACATGTAATCAACATAAAGGTGTTCTCACTCCAAAAATTCCATGGGCAAAAAAAATTTCCTCAATCCTTGGGATGGTGTCAAAGTTGGCGGTTGAGAAACTTTTCTCACAGCTACCCCATGGTGGTTAATTTTTAATATCTTTTGTTTTATAAGTCCTCTGGACTTGAAATTTGATATGCATGTTTTTAACATAGAGGTGATGTTGTTCCCAAAATTTCAGGGTTAAAGAACAATTTTTTAGCCCTGTGGAGGGCATCAAAGTTGGCAGCAGTGTGGGACACCATCCCTGGAATTGCCCAAACGCCAATTTGAATGTCACCCTACTGTACATCACAAATGTGTGGTTGGGAAACATGTGGTAGGAAAAAATGGGACAGAGCTGCGGATAGAAATTACTCGCAATTGCTAGAACATGCAACTGGATATCTCCGGATGAAATCAGAGTAAGAGTCCAATACTAAACTGTTTCATTATAAAAAAGTGTCATACAATAAATAAAGGGTGGCCGTTGCTAAGAGGCGCGTGTAATATACGGAAAATCGATTCAACTATTCTAATTTAAGTGCTTTACAGATGCCCTCTACCCGTCCAGTATGGTGTCTCCCATAAGTTAGATAATGAACTATAGCTTTTCTAGGATTCTTGAATGGATCTAGATCTGCAACATCAACACATTTGGGCCACAAATAATGCCTTTTTTGAGGATTAAATGAAGCCTTCTTGAAGATGTGGAGAAACCTAACATAGGTGGGCCTTCGAGTCTGTTTGCTGGCATAGCAAAAAAGAATATCTGATAAGATGTCTGGGGGCAATAACACTTGGGCCGCCTCCATGAGCATATCTGGACGCATAGGAGACCAGATCTCAACATTGAAATACCGCAGTAGTATTCGAATAACATCTGCCGTGTCATCAAAGGAAGGCAGCTGCGTGGAGCAGGATTTGGCCGAGTCAAGGACCTCGTCCGAGCAGAGGGGACCGCGGAGAGATATGATTATGACCTCCAAATAAGAAGGCAAGACCATCGAATTAGAAATAGAACATTGGAATGAAGAGAAAATACGGTAGGAGGAGTTCAAGTGATAGGAATTCGACCGGAGATCTCCTGGTGCCCCTCCCAGATCAACGTTCGGCAGTTGAAATGGTAAGGAGAATACTCAAAAGTGATCGCAGATATTGGAAGGTGAAGTTTAGATGCAAGACACTAACAATAACAAATAAAAAGAAGGACCTCAACAAATAACGTTACTGACAACAACATTTATCTTCAAAATTGAATGGTCAAAATCCCACAGACATCCCTGACTTAACATTTACAAAGCATAGAGTTTATAATATCCAGTATAATTCATAGTTCTAAGGCGCCGGAATTATGCCTTTCACCACGGACCGGGCTTCTTTGGAATTTTTGTCTACTGGATATTGGCAAACATCAAAGGATGACGTCTAACAAAGTCGGGAACATCTTCACTTGACGCTAGCAGTCCGGAGAGCCACGGGAGAAAAATGGTGGACAACCAGGTTTCATTCGACAACCCAGTCCATGATGGCGGATGAACTGCGCTGAATGGATCGTTAAAGACGTTCTTTAGTGGAGTATCGTCCACAAGCAAGACATCCTTGGGAGACCTGGGCCACGCCTTGGTGTTATAAATTGACAGGTCCTTAAGGAAAATTGGCTTCGTTGGATGGGATGGGAGCATGTATGATGTTTTCGTGCAATGGGCCTACGTCAGGATTGTGACGCCTTCCGGAAATACAACACTTTTCTTGTGCAACTCCTTGATAATATCCACAATATTCTTTTCCACCACACTGCTCCAGAATGAGACAGTAGCCATCTCTCCCACGAAGTTCAGGAGTTCAGTGGAACCAGGCCTTACTTTGATGTCTCTCGGTTGTCCTTGTTTGAATTACCCCATGTGTACAAGAACTCCATTTAAGTCAAACACGACATGATAAACCCGATTGGATGTTACTTGATCCTCGGTTGGAGGCTCTCGGACAATCGTAGTAAGCTTCGTCGAACCTGAACCCAAAATACGAGTACGTAGACTGAGATGAGGAAGTTGTTCAGCAAAGTGAAATTTCAATTATACATATAGAAGTTTTCTGCACTCACAATCCAGAATTGCTCGATGGAAGAATGAGCACTATATAGATGATGGCACATAAGTATGAATGTACATATTAGGCACCTGGGACAGTAGGTGGAATATCCCTAGAAGTCTGAACTACACCAGCGACTTGAGCAGTCTGTGCGGGGTTTCTGTCACCGACATCCTTCGACTGTGTTGATCCTGCGGACCCCTGAATACCAGTAATAAAGTGGTAAGAATAAGGTCTGCATCGAGTGAACTGTCCTTAGAACAATGAAGAAGGTTTGATGGACAAATAACTATTCACCTTATCTTTCTGGGCCCTTGTTCGAATTGTAGGTGGAGGAGGAGGAGCTTTAGCCGCAGGATTTTTCGCAATTGCTTTCTTCTTCTCTTTTTGAGCCAGCTGCCCGTGGCTCCGCGGAGGGCTGCGCAGAGGGCTCATAGCATGTAATTCACGCGTCTGTTGCGCCGACGCCTCATCCATCGTTTGATCGGTGTCACGCAACGTCAAGTCCTCGGCACTCTTGCACACAAGCTCCACTTCTGGACGCGTCCTCGAAGGGTCGTCCAGCGGGAGATCTCCGGGTGCTCGTTGGGTGTCGTCGAAGTCCAGGTGATCGGACATTGCCGTGTCATCGTCCCGATCTGGCGAAGGAGAACGTGGCATGCCGGAATGCCAACTCGATTCCTTTTCAGAAGTAACCAGTCTAGCGTCCGGAGTAGAGTTGCTTCTTGAACTAGGCGAGGCTTGCCTGATAGGAAAAGGTGGTTCATCAACGTTTACCTGTATGGGGTCGACAGGGGTGCATGCACCGATGATCCGCACGGCTGTGGCCAAGGACTGGAGTCCAATGTTGGGTGCCGCTGATGAACTCGATTCATACCGCACATCAACTTCAATCATCGTGGCATCAGGCGTCTGCGTCACATTGACGAAGTCAGTGTGAAAAACATTCGGATGCAATACAGAAGAAAATGATATGAGACACCCGGAGATCTCCGGTTCAAAGTGGTCCTTGTCTACCGGGTGAACTATATCTGAGGATGGCCATGAGAAAGAAGAGCCCTAAAATACGGAGGGCATTCAAAGCATATGAACACCTGGAGATCTCCGGGTCATGAAGTTTTCTTAGCTGTTATACCTCGCCAGTGTAGTTCATCCTCGACATTGCCCGTGTTAGAACACCAGCGCCTGGGGTTGACCCAGTGATGGCAGTCTCCTCTGCCTCATCGGCAACGGCGTCGGGTACGTCGGCTAAGAGATTCAAGTGGTACTTGAATATTTCTTCTGCGTAGGATTCTGCCTTGAGTTTGGCATCTTTGCTGCTCACAATCTCGAGGACCCGTGCGTCGTGAGTCTGCAAGATAAAACCTACGTAAGGCGTTATCCAAAACATATAACTGAAGACGGACCAGAAATCTATAACGTTGAAGTGCTTGGGAAGGATGTCCTGCTTACCAATCCGAGGTATGTTAAATGTGGTCCACCATGGACATTGACGACCACCATATCCTCTCTAATGAACCCCGTGAATAGCAAATCGAGGACCGAGATCCTTAGCTGTGGGACACCGGTTTGCTTCCAACGCTGGATGGTTTCTTGATGTTGAGCAGCTGAAAAGAAGGCCTGCATTTTGTCCGCGTGGACTTTGTAGAGCCTCTTGAAAGACTGAGCAGGCGTCTCGCTTGAGTCGTATTCATACAGGAATACACAATACACTGCCTCCTCCACCCCAATTACTGGGGTTGGAAACCAATCACCTGGGTGGGGGAAGTAGTAGACCATATGCGTCGCCCACAATTTCACCTTGCCCATGGACTCTCTCTGCCGAAGACTGATGTACCTCTTCAATTCAACGAATCCCGCGACATCGGTGATAAGAGCGGACGGTGATGTGACCCTCATCCTCCCGTCCTTCGTGTCTACTTCCAGATGGTCGAAAATGGTTCTGAAGTCCAACGCATCCAGGACCTGTGCACGGCATATGTCGTCTTTCACGCGATAGAGGAAAAAGAAGTAAAAGTGAGGGTCATTGACGTTACGCCACTCTTGAATGTCCGGCATGATAAGTACTTCGGCAATCTCGCCCCCTCTCTCTGGCATAACCCTGCAGATGTATTTGGAGTCAAAGAGGGACTTGTCATCCATGGGTGTGGCCTCGGCAGCATCTTCAACGATGTGTTGACTCCAAATAGACACAAGGACGTCTGGGGTGGGGTTGGTCTCCTTGTTGATTGCCTTCAGTCGATCCTCAAGCCAAGCTTTACCCTTGGCAGAGTGATTAGCGGCGTCCACCCAGGACTCGAGCTGAACCCGTCCAATATCCCACTCTGCCGCAAAGGCGTCCCACTGCTCCTTCGTGTAAGGGACAAAGTCAGCAGCCTTCGAGGGAAGGGGGTGCGACTTGTAATTTAACATCAGTTCATTCTTCATTGCCCGGATTCTCTTCTCCCTGTTCGCCGCGTTTTTGAGTGTCTCGGCCTGCCCTTTCAAAGTACCTTGGTTTGCCGCTTTGGAGGACTTCACACAGACCTTCTTTGCGAGCCCTAACTCCGCGAGGTAGTCAAGGTCTTCAGCGCGCATTTTATAGAGTGGCTTGAAGTCGTTTTGCACCAGAGGCTTCCGCTTCAGCTTAGCTGGGTAGCCCGTCTTCCCGTTCGAGTCTGGCAGGAATCCAGCGACGAATGTCCTATCGATTTGGATCCACTTCTGAACCACCGCGTCATCCATCTCGAATAGAAGAGGGACCTTCGCGTCTTTTGGGTCAATTTTGCCGAGGTGAGTGAAAACCGTCGGCACCATTTGCCGTTGGAACGTCTGCAATAATATATAACTCAGTGTGTGAGCACCCGGAGATCTCCGGTAGATTGGATTGGTTGCTTGAAGAATCAGCGCATTGATAAAATTGAAATTTATTCAGGCGGAGGATGTAGGCTTACCAAGAATTCGTCACATTGTGGACGACCATAGAGTTGGGGGGCGGGTTTTCAGAACTCAAACCACTTCACTCTGCACATTTGCAGCTGCTCGGTAAAACTCTGCTCCTTCCGCAGACCCGTCAGATCTTGGTTCAGAGCGCGCGAGAGTTCTAGCAGGGTCATGTCTTTGGGGTTTGGTTTGGTCCGAACCGGGATGATAGAGAAGTGCGATATTTCTTCGAGCGTCCACGTTGATGGCAGTTTGTGTGACAAGATCTTGTGCGCCTCCACAATATGTTGACCACCAATTATGTAAAAGTGTGCCGTGTCTCTAAGGCAGTCCTCCTTTGTCGGTTTGGTCGTGAAGAACTCCACCTTAGTTCCGTCAGGTTTATTCTTCAGTGGCAGGACTCGAATGTGAATCTCAGGGGCCGTGGCTTTCGAGGACGCACGAACTGCGTTGATGATTCCTTCGAGCCGTTCTTTCTGGATGCCCCTGTACACTAATCCTCCAGGGGGGGCCCTATGTAGGTTATTGAAATAAACGAGCTTCACGAGATCCTTCTTCGTGACAGGGTCTTCTACTGTCAAAGGCTTATTCTTGAGTATGTAAATGTTTTTGAACGCGTCGTCGAGAACCTTGCCAATTGCTTCAACTTCAGCCCGCTTCATTTTGGCGAGGTCAGCCTGTGTGAAGTTCAGGTACTTTTCGATCGCGAGGCTAGGCTCATCGGCCTTTGCTTTCTTTCCCTTCTCCGCCCGCGACGAGGAACCTGGGGTCAAAGTTTTCAAGGTGGTCTTGCGTTTTCTTCCCGGGGTTGATTCTGGTGTCAAGGACAAAATGGGTGTCGGGTCTGGAACGGGCTTTCGGGACTTCTCTTGTGCTTCTGCCATCCACTTCCACTGCTCATTAACGTACTCAGGCCTCCATGTATCACCTGTAGGAGGGCCATATAAGAAGTTCTCATTCTGACATGTCGCCGCCATCTCATCCGAAATCTTAGATGTCTCCAGAATCAAGCCGTATATGAGAGGCTCGGTGGATGAGTCCACGTTCTCCTGGACGACAAGGAGGCAGACCTCGTCATCAAGACCCTGCATCTCTAGAACCTCGAGTCCAATGTCGGGGTGTCCCCGTTTGCCAATCCGAAGTTGGGGGACGTATATCCAGGGTTCTTCAGGGGTTTTCAAGAGCTTCATTTCCCACTGGCTAATGCTCTCTCGGCATTTGTAGACGTAGCCAACATTGTGAATTCCTCTGTAGACAAACTCAGGGAGCCAGAACTCTACAAACGCCCCAAGCTTCCCAGGACGACTTTCAGTCGGAAGTGTGGTTGTCCACGAATCCCTGCAAGATGAGTTCGAAAGAACACAAACACAGTTAGAAATCACTGCAATTAACCGGTAACCTATGGGGAGTCCGTCACTCAAAACCGGTTGTATTCCTAGAGATGGATGATAGAAAACAAGCTTCTAAATCAATTAACTACTGCCCCAGCTAGCGGAGGTCTTCGCACAATTATCAGATCTACAGACACTTGAATGATCTTAGATCGCTTGAAGTATCTTGCATGCGCTCAGCCGGAGATCTCCGGTTCGGCAGGCAAGATCTGTAGCCGTCGTGAGGGGGTATCGAAACTTACTTGAAACGTCCCAAGAGGTACAGCTCTATGTTGGATTGTGTGCAGCAATGGCGTTCGTTTTCGATTAATTCCATTGCGAAAGTATTCGGAGATCTCCGGCTGATTTGTGGAAGTCGTGTGCATCCGTCCAGGAACGATTCGGGGCGGATCAGTCGGATCCATTTCTTACCTGAACCGGAGATCTCCGGATGATGACCAAAATGACGAGTTTCACGATATTCACATGTTCATATGCGCGTATATGCACTGCTTCGTAACGTCCGGAGATCTCCGTATATTTCCAAGATTTACTAAATCTTGGAAAAGTATTTAAGACTCATCAGACCTCGACATTATCCGGAGATCTCCGGCTGATTATTCGAACCCGTATTCCGTTCGGGATGCAACCGGAGATCTCCGGCTGCAGCAAGTACAGAATAACATTGCACTAATTGCTACTGACCATCACGCGTATATTCACATTCATTCACAGAGAAGTCTGACATACTACTCTGGAAGTTTTACATACTCATAATTCATGTTTCAAATTAGAAAACACAATGAGACGTATCAAATGCTCACACAATGCTTTCAATAACCGACCTTACACACAGGAAATTGAATCTGCAAATGTTCCGATGGAACGCCAAATGTGACGTTTGTACATGGATTACTCTTGTCATTAAATCAAACCGGACTCGAAAGACTCAGTATGGACAAGCACATTCTAACGTTTGTATAATATCATAATCACACGCATATACATGAATTGAAACACACTTCTGTTCATGGGACATCAAAAAATGAATCGACTATAGCCTAACAGATATCTGAATTCTAGTACTCATCTTCTGAGGTTTCTATTCATTATTCAAGTGTACTTTATTGTCATACACCCGCTCGGAATCAAATGAACAAACTTGAATCACAATCAAATAAAGAATCCACACACGGTCGCTCGGACACAGTGGAAACAGTTCAATGTTGTGGACTTACCGGTCTCCTTTCCATGAAGTCTCACTCGACGTTCCAGCTCCAGTCGCCATTTCCCAACCTCCTCGAGGAACTCCTCAAGATCGAAGCAAATTCACAGCTCTGAATAACATCAACATGCAACAACTCAGCTTCACAAACTCTACAATTTTTTAGATGCCCTAGAATTTAAGGTCCACATCTGATTGACAAGATTTCCGCGAAATAAATTTCAACACTGCTCATTTACGGATAACATGCTCATTTACACGCATAACATGCATAACATGTTCGTTTACGGACCTTCTATACTGAATGCACTGAACACCAGAACCCTATATCCTAAGCCCTACAATTCCGCTTCAACGTCTAACAACATCAGAATTACTCGACTCTCTTGAACCCTAATGGCGCTTACCGAACCCTACACCTACCTCAGTGCCGATTCTAAGCAGTCCTGGGCAACTACGATATTTGATGACACTGAATTTTCATCTGTGAGACAGTACATACCTCTTCACTGACCGATTTGGCGCACCCGTTCGTCGTGGTCGTTCGTGAAGACGCCACCCTCAACCGCAACGTCGTTTCCGCTTCGTTGGTGAACCGAGGCGCTCGCTAAATTTAAATGCCTATTTCAATATCTCTGTTCGAGTCCTGCTCTCCGACCTTCAGTCCATATCCAGAAACAACCTCTCGACGATATGCTCAGTGTCCCTCACTTTTATCAACACTCACCTCGCACAGTGCACACCGACAGCCTCTCACAGCGCACACCGCCCTAACCTAATGCGTTGACGCCTATTGCGCAAACCACGAAAAAAACCCCTCCCGCCACTTCCGCTCACTACCTACGACATTCCAAAGACAACACCCATAAAAAAACAAGGAAGGTTTGATGCTTGGAGTTCCCCTAACCTGATATGGACAAGCTGGACGGCTCAAAGGGTGTGACAGCTCATGATGACAGTGGGTGAACTTAAAAATCAGCTCTAATCACGTACATATACAACGTGTACATTTTACAATCATGAATTGTCAATGTCGTGAGCGTGCGTGACAAGACGTATTGATACCCGGATTCCTGGGTATTACATATGGCTACAGTAGATACTCGGGTTCACCAGGTATTAGAGTAATCATTATACTTGAATTTAAAACGTCATAAGTGAATAAGCTTAATCTCCTTCTCCGTTACTCTCCCTCCCTTCTTTCCCTCACTTGTTTTTCTTAATTATGTTTTGCTCTCCCCTCCTTCTCCATCTCCATCTCATTTTTAATCTTGATTCTAGTAATTTTTAGACTCCCCGTGATTTCAATAATTACACATTCTAAAATTAAATAACTACTCTCAAAAACAATCCCGCACTCTTCCTCGCTTACTCTCCCTCCCTATCCCTTATTCTCCCTCACTTCCTTACTCTCCCTCTCCATCTATTTTCTAATTTTGACTTTTTTTTTTATTCCCTAAATTCCCCTAGTGGCATATTCTAAAAATATAATCTACTTTAAAATAAATCCCTCCCTTACTCTCCCTCTCTTACTCTCCCACTCTTCCTTACTCTCCCTTGCTTACTCTCCCTCCTACTTGTTTTTAATTTATTATACTCTTACTCTCCTCTCCTTCTCCATCTCCATCTCTATTTTCCTTTTGAATTTTATTTTTTTGGATTTCCTTTCTTTCAATAAATTCACATTCTAAAATTAAATAACTACTCTCAAAAACAATCCCGCACTCTTCTTCGCTTACTCTCCCTCCCTATCCCTTATTCTCCCTCACTTCCTTACTCTCCCTTTCCATCTCTTTTCTAATTTTGACTTTTTTTTAATTCCCTAAATTCCCCTAGTGGCATATTCTAAAAATATAAACTACTTTAAAATAAATCCCTCCCTTACTCTCCCTCTCTTACTCTCCTTCTCAATTATTGTCCTTCCCTTACTCTCCCTATCCCTTGATTTTAATTTATTTTACTTTTACTTACCCCTCCTACTCAATATCCATCCTTGGTTAATAATATTGTACTATTGTAATAGTATAATGATTTTTTCTATTCTATTCTATTGCATTATTAAATCATGCATAGGTTTCAAAGAGATATATACATTGTTGTTACCTTTCTTAATAATTATTTTGTGATATTAAAACTACATTAATGGTTGAACTAATGCGTTGCAAAGCAAGCGCCAACTCCTAGCCATACTACTAAAATCATAATTTGCGCAATAAACCACGAAGTGAACTATCGCGTAGTCAACCATGCTGTGAACTACAAAAACGCTACTTGAACCGCGGTGTCAACTGTACAGTGAATCATTCCACCTTTCATTTTTTAGTATTTTGAAATATAAAAAATACATAAAAATGGTTGGGCTATTGCATTGCAAAGCAAGCGCCAACAGCTAGTCTACTCTAAAATTAAATCCATTATCCTCCCTCTCTTCTTTATTCTCCCTCTAACTAAATTATAATGTATCAAAGTCTTAAATAGTTAAAGTTCAATTATCGCTAAATTTTCTTACACGCTATTGAATCCAGTTTTTTTTAAAGTTATAGTTATGGATAAATTTAAGGTTATAGTTCATAGTATCAATAAATTTCTAATTTATAGATTTAAAGGTGATATAAGCCCTCGACCTTCATGAACCCAGAACCTTCCACGGTGAACCGTAAACCGTGAACCCTTAACCTTCAACCCCAAACCGTGAAGTAGAAACCCTGAACCCTAAATCGTAAACCGTAAACAATGAATCCTGAACTTTAAACCCTAAACCCTAAACCTAGACCCTAGACCCTAAACCCTAAACCCTAAACCCTAAAACCGTGATGAGCAATCCAGCCTTACCAAGGAAGCTGTACCCGTTTTCATAGGACCAGGTTGGTGTACTTCCAAAAGCATCTGCTCAGTTATTTAATTCTGCACGTATCTTCAAAAGTAGACAAATAGCTTCTATTGAACTAGGAAATTTTGGAGATATTTCACATTGGAAACGAATGTCGACGTTCTACTTGTGTCCTGTAGTGTCAGTTGAACAATACTACACTAATAGTTTCATTTAGTGTAGTGGACACTAAATACGAACCCATACACTAATTGTCAACTACGCAATTAGTGTAGCGACAAAATAGTACACTAAATGTGAACTACTACACTATTTGTGAACTTTTGTAAAGATTGGAATATTAACTATTTTACTCGTGCACGTTTAGTGTATTGAAAGTAGAAGAGAATCATGTGTTCTCAAAGGTGAAGAGAAAAAATATAACTCACTTCCAAAAAATTGGAGAAAACAACAATTGGGAAAAAACAATAATTAGGAAAAAACAACAATTTGGGAAAACAACAAATAGGAAAAAACAACAATTTTGCGAAAACAACAATTAGGAAAAAACAATTAGGAAAAAACAACATTTTTGAAAAAAACAAGAACTATGGAAAAACATCAATTCGGGGAAAAAAGACAACTTACCTTTTGAAAAGGTAAACTTTTGAAAAAATAAGCTTTCCCAAATGTAAACATTTGAAAAAGTAAAGATTTGAAAAAGTAAACGTTTAAAAAAGTAAACCTTTGAAAAAGTAAACGTTTGAAAAAGTAAACGTTTGAAAAAGTGAACTTTTGGAAAAGTAAACGTTTGAAAAAGTGAACTTTTGGAAAAATTTACTTTCGAAAACGTGAACTTTCTCAAAAGTTCTCTATTTCAAAGAAAACTTGGAAGAAAGTAAATTTTTGAAAAAGTTAAGTTTTTAAAAAGTAAGGATTTGAAAAAGTAAAGTTTTGAAAAAGTAATTGTATGGAAAAGTAAAGTTTTGAAAAAGTAATTGTATGGAAAAGTAAAGTTTTGAAAAAGTAAATGTTTGGAAAAGTAAATTTTGTAAAAGTTAACTTTTTAAGAAGTAAAACTTGAAAAAGTAATATCTTGTAAAAGTAAGCTTAAAATAAATAAATTTCCATGAAGTGTACTCCGATAAAGTTATCATTGATAAAGTAAATTTTGATCGAGTTAGCTATTTTGAAAGTACACTTGTTTGCAATTAGTACACTATTTGTCAACTTGTTTGCAATTAAAGTACAAAGGTAAGTACACTATTCGTGCCATTACACTAAATGAAACTTTTAGTGTAGTGGGCAGCAGTGGGCCGACTGTTTTCCATGGGTAGGGTATAATTTCATTTACAATGGTGAGTACAAGAAGTATAATACGATTACATTATACTGTGACTTAGTCCATGACGTGATACGGCCCTAGTAATCACAAAGATACACCATGGGGCATACTTCATCTTCCATTTTCTAATTTGCAGCACTCTGAGAACTAGATGGTTTCCTGACAATACGGTCATCCCATGAGTACGAGCCTTCCAATTATCTTGAGTGGAATGTGGCCTCGGTCGTGGGCACGTCGAAGAATGCGCACTATCATGATGGTGTACAGCAGTTACTATAATAGAGTATGCATGCCCAAGATTCGTTTCAAATTTGAGCGCCTGAATTTTCCCACCGGGAGGTGATGAGGAGGTTGATAGGAGTATCCTTCAACTCAGCTCTCATCATTTTTTGCTCTAGAGGTTTGGGATATTGTGGGAGCTGAGCCAGTTAGTGAGAGTGTTTGCGTGCGCGACATCGTGCTAGAATTCTGTAGGGAAACAATTAGAAAGTAGGTGTTCCAGGAGTGTTAGGTTTGTTTCTTCGTATAATTTCGTATCCGCATTCAATTTGATAGGAATGGTGTAGATTGTGTTTCATTCTGCCCTTAAAGTCGATCGGGAGCTGTCGTGTAGTGAGTCAGTAACTAAATCGTCTCCTAATTAACAAATAGATTCCGAGCGCCTAATATATTTCGACTCGAGAAGTAAGATGACGTGACTAATCGGGATGTGAATCCGAACAGTTCTCAAGGATTGGCGACTGAATCTTTCTGCCACACCCTCGAATATTCCGTACGGCCGATGATTTGATAACGACATAAATGCGATCCGGAGATCTCCGGCTGTTCTAGCCGTGACAGTCTGGATTCTGCCATGCACACATGCAGGCCACGGCAACTATCCCAAAAACATCTGGATGTCCCATTTTTCCGAGCCCAGGGTTCCCGGAGATCTCCGGCTATTCAAGGTCGAGATGACCATTAAAGGATATCACGGCAGCGTGGTTCGGGTGAACCGGAGATCTCCGGTTAGTTACGAATGGAACTTCTAGCTTCACCCTTCTCATCCTCACTTACACAAGTAGTGGACGTTGTTGATCATTATCGACTCATCCGGAGATCTCCGGCTAGACACACCCTACGATTTTGACCTTGGTTATTCAGTTCTAATCCACGTCCACTTATTCACGCACTAAGGCCATCGGCCACCAGCCGAACATCCACCGACGGAGGCCGGGAGAATGTCTGACTCTGATTGGTGGGAGAGTGACTCGGACGATCTTGCCATGGTCGCAGCTCAGTGCCCCGATTTCGGTCCAGCGGATTTTATGGAAGAAGATGATCCATCCGAAGAGTCTACTGGAAGGTCGGAGGTTTTGTGGTCAGGATTGTCCGTGAACCTCTTGAAGCCAGGCTCAGGCGAAATTGGAGAAGCGTCAATTGTCGAGGTTCACCCAGTTGGTCAGTGGCTTGGAGTTGACATACCAGTCGGTTCCAGTGAGTTCGTATTACTTAGACCAACGGCCATAACGTCCTTGGCGGAAGAATTTCCACTCATTCCCTTGCAACGCGGATATGGTTCACTTGTTCAAACACTTCGGCGGACGGTCCTGTGGAGAAGGGCGGATGGAAGATTCCAACCGGAGATCTCCGGTCCGACGAGTCCCCTTTCGTACCACGAGAGCGATGGGTTGGACTTGAAGTGCAGCGATTGGACAGGAATATGTTAGTACTCTGTTCTGGAAGAATCATGGCCTCGTTACCAGCGGATCATTTCCGTAGTGGATGCTTGGGAGAAGATAACATTGGTGTAACTGTCCTCGACGTTTTTGTGAGGGACACGGAGAGAATTATGAGTCATGAATCGTGGCCCATTCTTGAATGTTGTTTTCCTTCCGGGAGGTCTCTAAGAAACACATTAGATCATTTTGCATCCCTGCCTTTACAACCTGATTCTGGTGCTTATTTGGGGGATCGTGCAAAGGAGCCTTACCGCTTTATTTCCCGACAGCAAGACCTCAACAAGAAATAATCCTTGTACACCAAGAGGACTATGGATGATGAAATTCGCAAAGTCAGCTCGGAAAGGTGCTGTCCCAGACGATGCTGCCAATATTTTCAACAATCCCAGACTCTTTCTGTTAGACAGAAATTCTATGACAAATCCTTTGAAGACCGAAAGGAGTATGCGATCTCGGTAGGCGGGCAGTTTCACTCAATTGGCGGGGACCGGAAGAGAAAGTACGTCACTCTATTAGGAACGGAGGTCTGCTCCGTTGCATGGTACACGATCCATGGAATTCGGAAGTCCACGTTTCACTCGTACTTCGCACATTTCAGTAGAGGAATCATCAATGCAACTCACGGTAACAAGGGCATCAAGCGCCCACGGCTTGCCACTATACAAGCGATGGGGTCAATGACGTCGATTATTAATGACAATGCGGATCAGATGCCTCACCAAATGCGAAGTGTCGGGAATGGTCGGATTGACACTCTCAAGTATCTTCCTGCGGGAAACAATTGGAAGCAAATTCGAGCCAGCGTCAATGCTGTACGTTATTTGTCCCTACATAATGATATGGATTAGAACTCTCTTTCTTCAGTCAACCGAAGTCCTAGTTACCGAACCGGAGATCTCCGGCTGTGTCATCGTTGACATGAAATGACCTTTATTTGCTTTACTCTGTTCTTCGCACTGTCTGCTGGATTGTCTTTTTGAAATACTCTTCTCACTTGGTAATTATTTTATCTTGCAGACAAACGACTCCTACGGTCTTCTTCCTGTAAGTCAGTCCACAGTTAGTAGGGTTAGGAAGGAATTCTTCGGGAATGTTGCTATTAAGCCATCTGGAAGCACCTTCGCAAAATGCAGTGCTTGCGATGAATTCAATCAGTTCTTACTGACGACTCCAAAAGGAACGCCCGCTTACGAGCTATTCTATAGCAACAGGCAGGCTCACTTGAATCACCAGCAATCTTGCCGGAAGCTTTACATGACATGGAGAGAGGAGTCGAAGGCGAAGCCGTTGACCTTTCTTTGTGTCATTCACGACGAGATGGACACGGCGAAGACTGCCCTTCCTCGCATGTGGAGGACTACTAAGGCGACATCTGGTCTTGGACAGCTTCCCATGAATGTCAGTGGAATGGTGGCTCACGGTCATGTCGATGGAGCGTATGCTCACTATGCTCCTGTTTTATGGCCTGGAGATTTGAACGCCACCATCTCCTCTCTGGCAAAACTTTTTCGGCGCCTTGAGGGAGCACCTTTACATGAGACACGCGCGCTCTTCGAGCACCCTCCTCCAAACTCGATGTTCGCGGCGCTCATGAGGGGAAAGAGCAGGTGCGTCGATGCTTTAGAGCCCGTGGAGCCGAGTGCTTTTAAGGGACCGAAACCTTTGCCACCGAAATTGTTTCTATAGCTTGACAACTCAGCGAAGGACAACAAGAACCAATACTTGATGGCATTCTTATCACTGCTAATTGCTCGAGGTGTTTTCAAGGAGATACAGGTTGGCTTCTTGGTTGTCGGACATACGCATGAAGATATTGATGCTTACTTTAGTCATCTATCGAAAGAACTCAAAAAAAGCAGTACATATATTCTAGCGGATTTGATGAAGGCATTCATGAAGTCACAGAAACTAGCCTTCATGCCGGAAGTTATCCAAGAGGTCGCCGACTTCAAATCGTACGTCGATGGCTATCTATGCAGTGGGGCAGCACGTCTGGTGGGACTTACTGATATGCATCTTTTCAAGTTCTTCGTTGACAATGACGGTGTTCCGGTCATGAAGTTCAAAAAATCTGCCGTTGACGCAGAGTGGTTACCCATGAACAGAGAGCCGATAAAACTTTGGAAGGTAGATGACTTCGGACGTCCCATGCTTCCAACAGGATCTCCCAAGCCCGTTCCTTTCAAGCCTATATGGGGTAATGAGGAGCAGAGCCCTGTTGGAAACCAGGATGTTGCCAGAGACAAGGCCAGGAAAGCGACGGAGAACAAAAACTTTATAAAGACAGGGCTTCGGAAGTACGTTGAGTACTGGGCGTCCAGAATGACTAAGTGCGCAGGGTATGCGGACTCCATCCGCCCATATCTGCAGTATTGGAAGGATGTCATCAACGAGCTAGACAAGCCACTTCCCCAGACGCCTTCCAAACTCGAAGAGGGATTCTGGCCTGCCCATGATTGGAGAGGCCCTCATGAGGGAGGTGAAAATCTTCTAGGACTGCTTCCACAACCAGAGGATGTCACTCCCGAGGATGAGATTCTTGAGCCTTACTGCGGACCCGCTAATGAAGCCCCCAAGTCCACTTTAATCCTTGGCGTGACATTCGTCGTGGCTCCTGGGTTTTAGTAAGACCTAGTGATCCTGACATCTATCATGTCTGGCAGGGAAGAGCAGTTTCGGAGGTCGTCAGGGAAGATGGTAATGTCAACTACGGGAAATTCCTCGTTAAGTATTGGAAGCCTGATAACAAGCAAAAGAATCTGAAGAGGAAGTATCAGGACTGTTGGGAAGCCACTTGGGTTGCGGACCAAGAGAAGCTTGTTTGGTGTCATGTGAGTTCCGTGTTGTTTGCGACCTGGTCAAGCAAAGTTAACCAACTTACGAGGTCCATTCCTCGGAAAATGAAAGAAGCAGCGCTTGTGAACTTAGAGAAAGCTAATGCCGCTGATCTCTGATACGTTGATCAGTCCCTCTACGTATAATTCAGTTATGTGAAACTCTCTTTGTGAAAAATCTCGTCGAGCTGCTAGGTCCACATCGTAGAGCACCGGAGATCTCCGGCTGTGGACGCTTTTATTTTTCTGGGCCCGAGTTCGACATCCCTCCTTTCAGCTCTCGCCAATCATCGTGAAGAGGACCAAAAGTGTGCTCTTTCATTCAATGTAATTTGGGTACATTAAGGAGTGATAGAGTTACTGTAGAGTGGATTCTGCCAATGGTATATTTTTGGACCCTCACGTCTCTCCGAAAGCTTATCGGAGATCTCCGGCTATGGAAGTTATATTTTGTGGACCTAAGGATGTTCGTATATTGCCATGTCTTAGTCGGTGATATCTAGCCGGAGATCTCCGGATAGGAGATTCACATCCCCCATTCTCAACAATGGGGTTCCAATTTTGAGCTTCCCAATTTTGAGCTTACCTAGGTGTTCTGAATAGTATTGAATCATATCCGGAGATCTTCTGTGACTTCGATACTGCATTTCATTTTACGATGGATGTTTCAACAATGTATCAGAGACCTTTTGGTTATTCCCTTGGCTGGTTCCTTCTTAGATTTTTGACATGCCACAACTAAAATGATAATACGCGGTCAATTACACACTACATATCAGTTGTACGAGGACCTTCTTATCATTGATGTGATGCTAATGGTTGGCGGCGGAGATTGTACTTCGCACATCACATTACGACAGCACGCTTGATGCGTGGCCTACCATGTTGGTCATTCGTGTCTGTGGAAGCTGCCTTTATTTCTATCAGTCTCGCTGTTATGGCGACTTATATCAATGACTCATCTTTTACCTACGCTTGAGAACTGTAATTAATGGGTTGGTAGGGAGGATAGTATAAGAAAGGGTTCAGGTCTGCACCAATTCATATGTTTTGTCTTTCAACTTGTTAGTTTTGTTAGTCCATAGCCAGGGTTGAGAGACAGGAGATGGCTTTCGCAAGTAGGAAGAGGGAGAGGGAAGAGTCTGATTCGGTAGACCGGAGAGTTTCACGAAGGATGGTTAGCGACGCTCAGGGTTCGGAGAAGGGATGAGTGCTTCGCTTTCAAGTTGGGTACACAAGGGCGATAGGTTCCAATCGGCGTGTTCGGGACGAATTGGAGGAGGACGCTCAGAGTAAATATGTTCCAGAGGAGGAGGACGGCAGCGACTATGAAGCGGAGGACGAGAACGAGGTCGACTGTGATGAAGATGAGACTGTCTTCGGAGGTCGTTTGGTTGAAGAAGAGGAGGACGACGACCCATGGTATGATGACGAGGAGGAATCTTCTTCGGAGGGCGGCTGCAGCCCATTTCGTGACACAGGGTCTGATGTTGATTCGGACATGTACGCGCCGGCGCACTGGAAAGATCTTTAGAAGTCTTCAGAGCTAGTGCCAAGATAGGTATTGGTCTTTCATCCAGGAGTTTCACTGAGGCTAGTCATTGCTGTCTCGTAGAGTTGATCAAGTATGTGATGGTCTTGTAAACGGACTCCTTTCCGAAAAAGCAATTTTGTTTATGAAAATTGACCAAATGTTTTCTGCTTTCCCTGCATTCGACCGGATATCTCCGGCTGTTTTAACGGCATCCATGAAATGTCTATGCCTTCTGCTCTAAATTCATTTTCTCAAGGCAATCCCTAAGTACTCCCTGGTAAGAAAATCGAGTCAGTAGGATTTTTGTCGATAATACCGTACCTCACCTTGAGCAAGGTTCTATCACTGTAATCGATTCGTATCGTCTGACTGAAATCATCCGGAGATATCCGGCTGAATGACTAAGATTAATTTTATTTGTATCCCTCTCAATCTCTTTGGTGCCACAATTCTACTACACTGAAATCCTTCTTCCTTATTTCTGGACTTTGCAAAGTCCAGAAATAGTTAAATATGGCATAAACCCGAAAGCAGTTCACTTCATTCTAATCAATCAACTAACTCAGTATTGACTGAAATTCTAAATTTCAACACACCATCTCAGCATATCAAGATGGCTAGAAAATCTGTTGCATGCAAGCCATTCACTGAATTATAACTAACAGAAACCAAGGCAATTTCAAGCATAAGTATGCTAAGGGGGGTACAAAATGGGTAAAAATAATATACTCCATAGTATGTTAGTTTTGAAGCCCTTTGTTAAATTGTTGTTGAATGCCAACCGTCCATTTTTTAGGTGTGGAGAAATCGTAGCCAACAAAATGTCAGGTGAATTGAAAATCTCTTGAACAAAGTGCTGATTTTTGGGACTTTGTATTGTCATAACACATGTTGTTCAATAAGTGGCCAAACCCTTTCCCGAGATGAGAATACTGCATACTACAAAGACTGAAAATATACCAAAAATACTACGCAGTATATCAATTTTTTCAAGGCGCCGAAAACTAGGTTTTGAAGAAAATTATGGAAAAACAAAATATTTTTTAAAACACTTTATATTTTAAGATAGATTTTTGTATGCTAAAGAAGGTTCAATAAGAATTTGGAGCAAAAATCAACATTTAACCCCCATTATAAGCATTTTTGACAATCAACCCATTTTTTGTTGTTATAAGCAAATCAAAGTCTTGGATCATGATTTTTCATTTGGAATGATTGAAAAGAACATGTTTTGCATGTAAATTGAAAGTTTTGTAGAATTGTGAACTTCAGGTCTCCCACAAGAAGTATATTTGTATACTTTTTAAAACTGTAACAAGTATATAGTAATTACAAATATACTTCTTCTCATTGAACTGTAGACCGCTTTCGTGAAATTTTTTGATGTGTGTAATGGCATGAAAGTCAGAAATCACATTTTGTAGACCAACATCTAAAATCCAAAGCAAATTGGGCATGTGACGCGAAGGAGAAGTTGTGACATGGGAAAAACCGGTTTGTGACAGTTTATTCGTACCACCTTAGCATACTTATGCCCTTTCCTGGAAATGAACTTAGTGAAACCAAGAAGCAGCTCACTGAATTCTAACTAGAATACTACCATAATTTTGAATGAGGAATGTGACATTCAACATACCTAAATACAAGGTCTGATCTTCTTCTTGCTAGTATGTCGTGAACGCTGTCTACCTTGCTCACCTAAGGAGCTCACAAAAGGTCACAGAATATCGCACCTCATTGCTCCTCCTCGCGTGCACACACACCTCTTCAATGCGCCTCTTCGGTTCAACCTGTCTCTAGTAACGACAAAGCGCTCTCCAGTTACGAGCACGAAGATGAGAATGAAGAACACAACGATGGACCAACCTCAAACAAAGACAGAAGAGAAAGAATAGAGAAAGACCGCAATGAAGACGTCAAAGGCGATGAGGAAGACAGCAAAAAAAAACCACAATAAATGAAAACGGCTATGGCGAAAAGGAAGAGAGACTATGGCGAGCTCAAGCAAGGGAGGAGGAAATGAGAATGAGGATGGGGAAGAGGAAAGTGAGCGTGGCATGTGAGAGTGACAGTAGACTAGCAATCGATTGCTGTAGGCTGAAGTTGAAGTCGTTCACTTCCTCATGATGTTTGAATACTTATGGCAACGAGAAGTACTTCACCCGGTTAGTACTCAACACCCGGCTCATACTCAACATCCAATATATGTATCCTAAACGGTGATTGGTTTTTTGTTGTGTTTACAACCAAAGGCATTATTATCCTACAGTTAAAGAGAGATTGAGCTACAAACTCACTTTCACATAAACCCTAGAACCCCTAAGAAACCCTAAGAAACCCTGATTTGCTCAAAACTCCTTATAAAACCTCAAATCACGTCGGATTTTATTGGCTAGGTCATAGTTTTTACATGGCAAAGTCTCTCTAATACAATGTGACCTCAAAACCTCTAAAACTCCTCAAACCCTAATTATGTCTAAGCTCTAACTCCAAGTTGCAAGTAAGAGAGAGAGAGAGAGAGAGGGAGAGAGAGTTTCCAAGCTCCCCCTCCATGTGCACCAAACCCTAACTGAAGTCATCCGGCGGATGAACACCGGGTTGGATGGAAGTCATCGAGCTGCCCAAGTTCATCCAACTGACGGATGAAATTAGTCAGGACGGAAATCATCCGTCTGGCCAAGTTTCATCCGGCCAGCCCAGAAATTCAACCGGTTTTTCAAAAAAGAAAAATACTACCCGGGTCTCCTAATCCTGGTTCTCCGCTTAACACTTACAAACACAGGGCCTTCTCATAAACTCCTAAAGGCCCAAGGCATTTTCTCACCAAAGACTCATAAATATTGTTCATTCTAGTGCAATGACTAAGGTAGGAAATAAAACTTTATATTTATCCTTTTGACCGTAGGATCTCCATTAAGACTTACTAAAAAACATACTCACAAAATTTCATACACTTTGACCGCACGGACTGAAAGATTATAGTGTTAGAAGTCAAAAAAATTGTTCATCTTCTTCCCTACGTTGAGTGGATCAACAGACTTTGACTTCACTTGGTATTAAATTTTTGCACTACTCAAGGTCTAAATCTCTTACCATTCTGTTAAGCATGATGTTAGTTCCCTATACACCAATTTTTAGTGGTATAGAAGGGGTGTAGCATATTCACAACAAGTATGCAAGGAGTCAATTCACAATTTATTTTCTTGACAATTTGATATGTTTTAGAATGATAATCTTATCGGCCAATAAGAAAGTTTACACCACATATTACTGTAGAAAAAATAAAAAGTGAAAAATATTAAGATCTCTAGGTTTTATGCAGAAAAGATGAAATTATTTTCTGCGCTTGCCCAAAATGTCTAAAAATGTTTGACTTCAGTTAAAAAAATACTTTATACACTGAAGACAAAGAAGGCAATATTTTCTACATGTAAGGAAAATCTCAATGTTAATAGAGACTCTAGGCAAAATTTTGGAGCTGCTTAGAGTCCCCATTTCTAACTTAAAGTGCTAAGCCCAACTTTCAAACCATGAATCCAATAAAAAATTAAATAATTAAAATTTATATATATATATGTATATTTATATCTAATTTTATTTTTTTGATGGAGCTCATATTAGGGACAATCAACTATAAAGTTTTTTTCAAAATGGTTTTTTTTCCAATTTAAGGAACGTGCCCGAAATCAAATTGTCCCCCCGAGGAACACTTGGGCCTTTAGGGATTAAGCAAGCAAATGTTATTTTCTTTCATGCACGATCACAAAAGCAACAGTAATTTTTTTAAGGGGACAAACACAGGTAGTGGCTGATCTTTTGGTATTACGATTCGAGGGTCTCAAATAATTGCGTTTCAACTTCTAAAATAAATAATTTAAATTTTGGATAAAGAAAAAAACTTATAAAGAAAAACATGAAAGATCAAGCATCCCAAAACCCTCGAATTCTCGGACCCTATACCCTGGATCCAAAACCATAGACCCTAAACCCTGATCCAAAAACTAGAGATCCTAAACCCTGACCTAAAAACCATAGACCCTAAATCCTGGACCTAAAACCCTAGACCCTAAACCCTGGACTCAAAACCATAGACCCAAAACCATAGATCCTAAACCCTGGACCCAAAACCATAGACCCTAAACCCTGGACCCAAAACCATAGACCCTAAACCCTGGACCCAAAACCCTAGATCCTATACCCTGACCCATAAACCATAGACCCTAAACCCTGGATCCAAAACCCTAGACCCTAAACCCTGACCCAAAAACCATAGATCCTAAACCCTGACCCAAAAACCATAGACCCTAAACCCTGGACTCAAAACCCTAGACTCAAAACCCTAGACTCTAAATCCTGGACCCTAAACCATAGATCCTCAACCCTGGATCCAAAACCATAGACCCCAAACCGTGGACCCAAAACCATAGACCCTAAACTTGGACACAAGCAAAGATAATTTATTTTTACACACACAAGCATAGGTTTTTCATTTTTACACCACATATTTATCCCAAAGCCTTTAAAAATGGGGATAAATCCATACGACTCTTATCTCATTACCACCGCCTCAATCAAGAAGTCATATCTAATTCAATTTTCATTGGAAAATTATGAAATCACTTCGGTTGGATTCGGTATTTCTTACGGTATCGCTACAAAAGAACAAGCAATCAAGCAAAGGGGGTTTCTTTTAACGCACAAAAAGCATTTAAAAAAAATAAACCAAGATTATTTGTTTTAACAATGAAAGGTTTTCTTTGATCAAGCACACAATCAACGATTTTCTTTATTCACACAAACAATTATTATGGTAGTGGCTGATCTTTGTGTATTATGCTTCCAAGAAGAAGAAGAAGAAAGCCGACCTCCGAAGGTGGCCGGCGTGAGTAAAGTGTCTGTTTGTTCCACTACTAAGACCATGCCCACTGGACAAGGAATTAGTTAGCTGGGACTACTTCTCTCTCTCGAGGGTAGACACTATGTCAAAAAAGCCAAAAGAACCTCAAACCAAACAACCAACCAACGATCCACTAACCAAGCAACTAGCCAACAAAACACCTATTAACTAAGCAAGCAGTCCAAAACATAAAAGCCAATTTAATCATAAAAGTCAAGGCGGGGGAAGAATTTAAGGGGGGTCTTGTGTATCGGGGAGGGCTTGGTTGTTTTCGATTTTGCGTTTATGTAAAAGAATGGACATGGCATGTTGAATGGCTATGGTGTTAATGTTTTTAAAGGTGGTTTTTATTGTTTCAATGGGTATTTTGAAAGTATCTTCAAGAGTTTTCATAGATGGGATAAAGGTAGTGGCATGAGCGCCGGCCGTGATTACAATGAGGGGGTCCACATTCCAACCAAGGGCGATGATGTCTTCAATGAGGGGTTGGTATTTTTCTATTTTGTTTTGAATGGTTTCTGGGGAAAATCTGTCGTTGCAGTATGTGAATTCAATGAATTGGATAGTGTAGTCTTGGTTAATGTGATCGGGTGGTGGGTCATTATATGGTAAACCTTTGGCACAAAGAATTTCTGGTTTGAGTCTAGCATTACAATGACATCTTTGAGTCTCACATGAGCATGGGAGTAGCCAAAGAGGGACCGTATTTTCTTGTGGATTGTTATTAAAGGTGCCGGCGTTCATTAATATGAAACATCTTGATTTATTGTAGGAGGTGATTAGCTTTCGGACTTCCCATACCGCTTTATTATGTCTTTTAACAATTAGGGAATGTATGTGGTGATTTTGGCATTTGAGTAGAACATGAAGCCATGTATCGGGGTCCGTTGAGGGGCATATGGGGCATGTTATGGATGGGAATCTTTCTATTCCAAAGAAGAGTTGTTTGCGAGCGTTTCCCATATATTGACCCGTACAGAATTTGATGAGGCATATTATTTGTGAGTCTGAAATGATGGGGTTTTTCCAAAAAATTGTAGAGAGTTCATTGTCTATGTCGTTATTGTTGGTCCATTTTTCTATGTTAGGAATATTTTCCGAGATTGTGTCAAGGTTGTTGTAGAGGTCTTGTTTTTTGAGGTATTTGCCCAAAAATCTGATTGGGCCTTTGTTGGGGGTATCTTCTTTGGACGGCCAATCTTCTTTTTGAAAGTAGTATGGGGTAGCATGGGCATGTTTGTGTGGGTCTTTGGCATTTTTGTGTGTTTTTTCTCGGCCTTCTTTTGCTAGTTTATCTGCCTCTTCGTTGCCATCAATATTGGCATGGGCTCGCACTTTGTGGAGGGTTGTGATTTGTGTTCTTTTTTGTAACATTCGGACCATTGATATTAATATGGTTTGATCGAGGTGACTGTTGTGAAGAGTAGGGTGTGTTATTTTAGTGTTTAGTAGGTAAAGTGCGTTTATATAGTCGGTAAATATATGTGCGGGTTCATTATTGTATTTTGTTGTGATGATTTGTAGTGTTTTGTGAATGGCCATGAGTTCTGCTCTAAGTATATTTTGTAGTCCATGGAGTCTTTTGGCAAGCTTGATTTCCTTGGTAGAGTTATAAATGCCATAGCCAACTTTTTCTCTTCGCCAAGATCCTGGGCTAATTTGTTCGGGTGGTTTAAATGAGCCATCAGTGTAATAACTATGTGCGGGGTTAAATTTTGGTGTGGTATGATTTGGATAGCTTGGGAGGGGGGGCGGTGTGATATGGTAGTTTAGTGTATTGTTAACATAGTTTAGTTTTGACCATTTTTTACTTCGGTTAACGGGGGTTTGTATAGGTGTTGGTGGGGTCAGTTTTGTATATAGTCTTTGTATGTTTAAATTGTCCGTTATGGAGGTAAGTTCGGCAAGTTGCTCTAGGCTGCCAAGGGTTTGATTTTGATGATGGGCACATAGTATTTGTAATGTAGATGGCTCGATTCGGGGTTTTTTTAGCTCGGGTGGGATATTAGGTTCTTCGTATGGTATTGAGTCTGCCTCGAATATTGCAATGATATGGGAATCTGGAAATGGGTCTGAGTGTTGGTTGTTGTTTTTGTACCACTTGTTGTTTGGTGTGATGATGATTGTACTTGTGTTATTTGGATCATGTTTGGCGGCAAGTCTAGCCCAATGTATTGCTTGTTCCATTTCCTTCTCGTTGTGGGGGTGAGCTATTCCCTTACCGGCCCATTTGTAGTCAAAGGCTTTTCCCAGGGATCCAAATATTTTGTCTCTTTCAAATGGTGAGTAAAATTTTTTTAGCTTGGTAGAACATGTGACCGGGGAAGAAAAATATGATTGTTCGATGTTAAAGGATGAGATTAGTGAATCTAAGATGGGTGTGGGTATTGTGTATTGCGCATTTTTGAGGGGGTCATTTTTTTATATTAGGTATTTATACCATTGGTAAAGCCAGATTAGTTCGGTTTCAAAGGGTTGGGTCACTAGTTCGATGTTTGTAGGGGTTTGTAGTTTTGTATTGTATTGTTTCCATAACCATTGGAGTCGAGTGACGGGGATAGTGTGTAAATGTCGGCCATTTTCTTCGTATAGATGTGCTTGAGTGTTATCCATTTTATTTGTGTTTGAGAATGTAAGGATATCATTTTTGGGGTTACATTCTGATGTATGGATTTTTAAGAGTGGAATAATTATAGGTGGTGTTACAGATCTTGTGTCTGGGGATTGTTCGTGGGGGTGGTGAGCTAGAATGATATCCGAGTAAATTTTGTTTTGAGTTTTTTGGTAGTATTGTTTTAATTTTTCGATGTTGTGTGTGGAGGTGTTGGTGTCGTGTCGTGGAAAGAGGGCTCTTTGGGGAAGCCATTTATTGTATGTATTATCATTGTGTTGCCACTGGCATAGATATTTTGTGTAGGTATTTTGTATATTATTTGTGTCTGTGTGTTGGATGTGTTTATGGTGTACGATGTTATTAATGGGGTATGTGGTAGGGCTTTTGGAGATGTATGTTGGGGGGCGAGGGTGTTGTGGATGTAGGGGGTTAGGGGGGTAGACTGGTGGGGGGATGTTCCTTGGGGTGATGTTGTTGTTGGTGGTGATGAATGAATCTTGAAGTATATAGGAGTATGGGTGTATGTTGCAAGGGGTATGACATGTGGTGGGGCATGTTGGGTGGCAAAATAGTTGTTTAGCAATGTTTAGAGCACTTTTTAGTAATTTGGATGGGGTGAAGTGGTAGGTTTTGAAATCCTCATTGTTCATGATGTGTGTGTCGTTAGGTAACGTGATTTGACTTAGTTCAAAGATGTTTTTTGAGAGGAGTTTTTGTAGGAGTTTTTGGGAGAGATGGGTATTGAGTGTGTTGTGATTTAATGCTTCTTGTTGCCATAGCATTTCTAGTGATGTGGGATTGATGAGAAAGTTTGGGAGTGTACTTTTAAGGTGGATTTTAGCTATGTGTTTTAATAAGAAGAATGTTCGTGTTATTGGTGATCTTATACAGCCACTTTTTTTGATTCTGGGTATGTTTTCGGCTCCTCCATATTGGGCGAGGACATAATGAGTTAGTCCATTATATATTTTCCCAAGTCTACCTTTATCATTTAAGGCATTTTGGAGTTGTTCACCTATACATCGGAGATATGCGTTTTTAAGGGAGAAAGCTTCGAGCCCAAATAGGTTATGTGGGAGTTGGGTGATTGCATTTGACATACATTTTGGTAGTCCACATATGGTTTTTGGTATGGCTATTATTTTCTTATCAAGTTTATTGATTGCAGGCATAGAGTATGGTACACCATAGAAACTGTATGCCACACTCGGACGTATTACGGTGTCGACCATTTTTATTTTTTGTTTCATGGTGGCCGGACATGTTGTTAGTTCTTTGCATTGTTTGATGAGTTTCATTATTGTAGCGTGGATTTGGATTTTCCATTTTAGTGATGGAACAAGATTTGTTCCTGAATATATATATGGTTCATTTTGGTGTAGTATAGGGATCGGTTGATTACGGTAATTGATGTTGGAAGTTTGCATTAAGGCTTTGAAAGTGGTAGGGTTTAGTTTGGATTTGTTTGGGCATCCGGTAGCGGCACATTTTGGGACACCTACGTCCATTCCGGTCCATTCGCAATATCTATCAATTTTATTGAGTTGTATTTGGATGGATTTAATTTTATTAGTAATTGTGGCGAGGTCGTCCGCGTATGCGGCAGAGTTTATTGTGACTTGTGATGTGCCAAAAGTGTATCCATTGTTGCCTCGTTCTAGCCATCCAAGTAGTGGTTCTAAAAATATAATGAATAGATATGGGCTGAGGGTATCCCCTTGAATAGTTTCCCTTTGGATGGGTATAGGTTTTGTTTTCCCGAAGTGTTCTCCAATATAGCAGGTGGACGATTGAGAGTAAATGTTTCCAACAAGTGTAGTTGTATCTTTTGGGTAACCAAGGTCCGTCATTATTGCTAGTAGTCGGGCATGATCTATTGAGCCAAAGGCATTTTTAAAATCCACGTATAGTATGTATATATCTTGGTTTGTAAATCTTGCGTCTTCTAGTGCGGCTATTATAGTTTGTATTTGTCTAGCTGTACTTCTTTCTGCTCTGAATCCTTCTTGACTATCGTGTAGGATTCTAAATTTTTCACCGTATGAGGATAGTATAGAGGTGAGTGTACTAGTGAAGAGTTTATATATTGTGTTAGCTAGTGCAATTGGCCTGTGGTTAGATAGTATAGATGGATCTCCTTTTTTGTATAGTAGAATTGTTGTGCTTGTTTTCCATAACGTTGGTATTTGTTTTTGTTTATAGCAGTGAGAGAAGAATAGGAATAATAATTTATGGAATCTTGGGGGCATGTTTTTGAGTATTGAGTTTGGTATGCGATCTGGGCCGGGGGCTTTGTTGTTACCAAGATTCCGAAGGCATGTGTCGTATGTGGCTATGTTAAAGTATTTGTGTAGTGGGATTTCTAGTTCACCTCGTTTATCAAGGGTAAATCCATCAAGGTCATGCCATGGGTATTGGCGTACTGCACATGTGCATTCAATTGGATGTTGTGGTTGGTAATTACATGTTGGTATTGTCGGTCTATTACTTTTTGTTTGTTGGTTGACTATTTAATTCGCGATGTCTTCTGGGCTAGTTAGAATATTGTTGTGTTGATCTATGATACAATCCATTGGCGGGGATTCCTGGTTTTTAAAGACATTCCTGTTAATTTTTTTGGAGCTAATTTCGTACAGTTGTCTATATTTTGAGATGGCTTTCTTAATGTTATCTTTGGCGTATTGTGAGGTTATTTTTCGGGCTTGTATGTTGGCCTTTTTTGCAATTAGTGCAATATCCTTTATCCATGTATCGTGAGGTAGGTCCGGAGGTGGCGGGGTAGGGATTTGGGTGTGTTGTAGAGCTAGTAGCTCAGTGCATATGGGATGGTTACGCCATTGAGGGTTGTTTTTTACAATTCTAATGGTTTTTCTTATAACATGGTATGTAGCTAGGTGTTGTTTCCAAGTTTTAGAAAGTTTGCGGGGGAGATATCCGCCTTGTTGAGAAGTTCTGTTTGTCATTTTAGGAATTGGGTGGGCTCTACAAGTTTGTTCTAATGTGTCAGAGATTTTATTGATGAGTTTGTCTAGAGTGTGGCATGCTTCTTGCCATTGTATTTGGGATAGTTGGTTGTTGTTTTCAAGGGTGTTTGTGAGAGAGTCTATTTGTATGGAGTTTTCTTCAAAGAATTTTGTGTTGAAATTTTCTATATTGTCTTTTGGTATAGGATTGAGTATGCGTATTGTATCATTGTTTGGTGTTGTGGGAATTCTATTAATTAATGTGTTGTCTGGAATGTGCAGTCGTATGGGTGAGTGGTCCGAGTTGAGAATATCATCTTTATTTGTTGTAGAGGTGTATTGTGTATTGTTGCTTGTGTTTATATAGAATCCATCTATTAGGCTCCAATCACTGTAATTATAGCCACCTTGTCTAGAGAATTGTGTATCGGTTTTGATGTAAATGAGGTTTAGGCTTTCTGTGAAGCGGTGCCATTGGTAATCAATGTTTTGAGGGGGAGTGTTATGATTTCCATTTTGGCGACCTATTAGTGCTATGTCTCTGTTGAAGTCTCCACATAATAGGTAATATGTGTGATTGGGGTTATTATTAATTTGAGATGTTATAGAGTTTTGTATGTCTATGATATACCTAGTATCTTCGGGATGGGATGGCATGTACATATGAAAGATTAACCATGGTTGTAGTGGGCGGTTAGTGATTTTGATTATTTGAATATAAGGTGATATATGCATTGGGATGGGAATTTTGTTGATGTTGCCCGGGAAGGCATATTTTTTGTGTATTAATGTAAGGAGGCCACCTCGGCCGGGTGTGTATGGTCTCCGTTGTTGGATGCATCTTGTAAGTGCATGTGTATTGTTAAATATGAGTTTATAGTCTTGAAATATGTTTTGTATATATCTTGTGGATTTTGTGGCAGATAATTTTGTTTCTTGTATAACTATGAGGGCTGGTGGCGTGGTTGTGTGTATGACCAAGTTTTTTAAGCTAGGTAGGGCAGTGTTTAGAGAGGAGGCATTCCATGTGATTATGGATGTATCTTCTTGATTTAGTCGGATGTTTTGATTTTGTGGAGGGATGTAGGGAGGTGGTGGTGGTGGACGGGTGTATTCTGGTATAGGGTCTAAGCATTTTAGTAGTTCGTTGATGAGATTGTTAGGGAGGTAAGGGAATTTTAGTTTTATAGTTTCAATTGAGGGAGGTATGTTTTGACTATGTAAAAAGTCATATATGTTCTTATGTATTGAGTTTTCATGTTTTATAATATTTTGGTTGTCTTCAAGAAACTTTATATAAGGGTGCGTAGTGTGAATGTGTCTTTCTGGTGGGTTTTGTAGGCTTAGTAGAGTTTGTAGGAGTTTATTGGTCCAAGTGGTTGTGTTTAAGTTTTGGGGGTTTAGGAGATGATTGCATTCATCTATGTGTGGATGAGTGGTGACTACTAAGGCATATAGGATGTGGGATGGTGGATGCATATTTTTTTGTTGTATGTATTGGGCAATGTTTGTGTATGTAGTGTTTTGTATGTGGTGTAATGTATGTGTGTTTTTGAAGAAAGGCGCGAAGGATTTTGTGATATGTTTATAGTCCGGTTGAAATTTTATGGTATTCGGTATGAAGTATCTTTTGGCATTTTTCTTATGTGATGTAGGGTGTGTTTTTAGTATGTTAGGCATGGGTCCCGGGTTGGTTTCTATGTCTCCGCTTAGAAGTAATAGTAGTTTTATGTGTTTGGGTCTGGTGTGGTGTTTTAGAGTACTTATTTTCTTTGTTATTCTTTTGTGTTTTCTTATGGTCTTGGAGTTGTGTTTTTTTGGGAGCTTGTACTTGTCCTTGTTCGGGGGGGTTGTTGTATTTGTATTTGTAATTATGGCTAATGTAGGGATTTTAGATGTATAGCGTGTTTTTGGTGTTTTTGTTTTTATTTCTTGGTTAGTGTGTGGGATTGTGTTTTTTCTTGTGATTATGGTGGTAGTTTTGTTTTTGTTGTGCGTGTTATGTGTAGTTGTATATTTACGTACTTTTTTTCTTTTGTTTGTGTTTGTATTTTTGTGTTGTTTTTTGGTTATATTGTGGTGCGGTTTTATGTTTGTATTTGTTTGTTGTTTTGATGTTTTGTGTATAGGTGTATGTATGTGTGCATTTATGTGTAAGTATTTATGTGTATGTGTTTTATTATATATATATATTTTTTGAGGTTGGCGGCTAGATTGGGTATGTGGTTGGATGTGGGTGATTATAAAGTTTTTTAATGTTTTTTGGAGGTGCATTAGTGTTATGTATTTTATATGGGGTTGTTTCGGATATTTCATGGATGGTTGTATGTGTAATTTGGTAATTGGTTTGTTGTAGTGGTAGAAAGTTTGTTGTTTGAGGTTTTGTGTGATTATGTCTTTTGGAGGTTGTGTGTTAGGTTTGGAGTTTTTTTTGATTGAGGATTTGATTTTCGAGAGGAGTAGTTGTTTGGTTTCGGTAATAGGTGTAAGAATTGTATTGTATTTAGAGTTGTTGTGTTTCTTTTGTGTTGGTAGTATTCATAAATACTAGTTTTTTGTGGTTTTTGGTTTTGGTTTAGTATTTATGAATACCAATGTTTTTGGTGTTTTTTGGTGGTGTTTGTAGCATGTTGTTTCATTTGTCAAAGCTAGTTTGACTGGTCCATGGAGCCTTCACCTCCTTCAATCATCATTTTGTCAAGGATGTCTGTTGTAAGTTTAAGTTGACCATACAATGCTCTCATCTCCTTGCGAACTGCATGAGCTGAGGCTTTGACAATCTGGTCTGCATAGGTGCGTGATTCTTCCACCATTGTGTTCTTGAAGGTAGCAAGTTCTTGTCTCATCTCATTTTTGGTGGCCTCTGCACTTTTAGTAATTGCCAAGTCCACGAGCTTGGTGATGTCTTTTACATTTTGGTCATTAGTTTTGGTGATGTTTAGGGCCTCGACCGTGTCTGCTATGGCAGTGTTAATGTTACCAAAGCCTAGCCTTAACAACTCCTTGTGACTTGGCTTGCTAGAGCCATCCATACTCCTAGGGTGTGGTGTGAAAGTTACATAGTGGCCATGCATCTCTCCGACCTTGTTTAAGAATTTTTTATAGATTGCGGCATTCTTGCATTCAATGTTACAAGACCCTTTACTCTTGCCACCCTCAGTTTTGAAGAAGAGTTCCACAATGTTTTCAGTTCCCATATGTTTTTGTATTGCCTCTTCTAGTTCTTTGAGTTTTTTCACTTTGTTAAGCCCTATGGCAATGAGGGATATGGCTTGTTTTTTAGCTTTGTCATCAGCCGACATTTTGCCTCTAGGGGCAAAAGTTGGAACAAACACTTCATTGTCCATGAAGATTTTTTCTTGTCTTATTTTTAAAGCTTGGTTTGGTGTTGTTGCTCTCACCCATGCAAAGTCTTGTTCCAACATTTTAGTGACACTTACGACCTCATAGTTTGAGCCTTTACAGAAGCCTTCATCCACAATTTCAAGGAGAATCTCATGACGGTCCTTTCCTTTTAATGATGGACTGTTAATTCGTGTATTAAGCATACTGAGTGGGGCAACGGTATCATATGATCTGCATACTTTAGCTCTTAGGGTTGTGTGATCAATCTTAAGGACAAATGGGCGATCCATCTACCTCAGGTGTCAGGAGGTGGACTTTAAGGATTCCATTCCATTTTTCAGAGTTGTGTTGACACATAGCAATGATTAGTTGGGACTCAGCCATGCTTTCTCCCAGTTTGATTCCCATTAATTCGAGCCTTGTTCTAGCGAGATTAATGATTTGATCTTTTGTGAGTGTACATTCTTTTATTTCGAATGCAAGTGCAATTTGGTAGTTGAAGGAAAAACCATGTTCATCCACCTCCAACTCACTAGGGAGTTGGGTGAGGTTGAAGTGGTTTCCTTCAACTCCATCCGAACGAACGTTATTCCATTCTTCTTGTACTACATAGGGAAATGAAGGAGTGGAGTTGATGATATCATCAACTTCATTTGCATTCAGTCCTAGTTGTAGTAGTTCTGATTTGGTTAGGTTGGTTTCTTTAGGTGCATTACGTCTTTGACCAAGTGCGTTTAGAGTGGCAAAGCCAAGCCAGTAAGGGATAGGGGTGTACACCTCATTGGTTGTCATGGTGGTGCCTTGGCCATGAACATCAGCATCCTCTCCAATTGCTGCATCCATGTCCAGTTGGCGTGTGGGGTTTGTCTCCAGCTCCATGTTTGGTATTTGAGTGGGAGTGGAAGTGTCCCTTCCTGATGTAGGAGTAGGTGTCATCCTGTATGTACAATAGCTTGAGTGTAAGAATTTTTGATTGTAGGTATTCTTTTTTTCCACTTGCCAACTCCCTTCCCACACAATACTGTGTGGGTTGTACATGGGTAATGGTGGAGAGTAGTTATGTTGCAATTCTAAGGTCAAGGTAAAATCCATTTGGATTCCACTTGAACTTGTATTGCTAGTTTGAATATCCCCACTAGTGTGGTTGTTATATTGATTACAACAATCCCTTGTTTGCATTTTTTGAGGAAGTGCAGAGGGTATCAATATTATGTATGTTTGTATGTAGATTAGTTTGAATGGTGTTGGCATGTTGATTCCTTTGCTCCAATTACCCTCACCTTCCCACACAGTAAGGAGTGGGCTGTGCAGGTGAGGAGTAATGGATTGGGATGCAAACATGTAATACCGCAATGTGTTTGATTTATGCATTACATAGGGTGAGTGTACATCAATGTTGATGCAACTTTTCCCTATATTGCAATATACTAGATGTCTTAGCACTATTGGTTCTTTCCTGGTTTTATTATAGGGTGTTATTTTTGAGCTATCTATGCTATCAATGTGTGTGCTTTGTGGAGTAAGATTTTGCCCCCATGTTTTATAATGTAGGCTACACATTTTAGTATTTTTCAAAAATGATGCAGTTTGGACTTGTTCTCTAGAGTTTTTAGGAGACATGAACCTCTTAGTGTTTTGTATGTCACATGTAATTATGGTTTTAGTATTAGCAACTCTATGGATGATAGGTATTTTTGTGTAGCAATTAATGTATATGGTAAAGTGGGGGTTCTTATTGTTTTTTGAGAACCTTCTAGTATTATAGATTGGTGATCTACTATTCATGTAATTTAGTCCAGATTTTGATGTATCAAAGTAGAGTTTATAGATCAAACCTGATGATATCACTTGATGCTCTCCTGCTCTACTTGGATTTTTCTGTGCTTGGTGCCAATTCTCCTTGTCTTGCTTGTGTTGGGGTCTTGGTTGGGGCCTTCCTTTTGTTATTGTTTGTTGTTGGGGCACTATCTTCCACTTGTTGCACGCCTCGTTTCGATCTTCTGGCTTCTGTTTGAGGTTGTTGTAAGGAGGGGTCGTTTTGTCGAGTTGCTCTTGGTTTGTCCTCGGTCGCCAGCGTAACGGCTGGTGTTCTAGTTCTGTCCCAGCTACACCCACACAGTTCCAACAATGCAAAGCAAGGGTATTTTTCTTATGGATTAAAGTGACAGGTGTAGATGATTTAGGTATGTTAGAGTAATTACAGTCGAGGACCCATTCAGCAAGATGAGTCTCTGCTTGTAGTACCCTGTCCTTGCGTATACAGGCAAATACACAAGTGAGGTGAGAAGGCTTACTTGTTGTAGCTGGGTTCAGTAGCCGGTAGCGAGCCCTGCTTGTATGTTGACTGCGGACCTTGTTTTTTCTTCGCACGAGTACAGTTCTCTCTGTTGCGATGCTGTTGTTCATGGGTGAGTTCGGTTCAACCTCTGAGAGCCACGAGGCTGGGGCGCTAGGTCTCTTGATTCTGTGTATTGTACTTGGTTGCCTAGGTCCGCTGAAAGCTATAGATCGCTGCTGCTTGTTGACGTCGTTACATGATCTGCGCGTTGGGACTAACAGCATACATGCAGCATTGTTGTTCTTTTTATCTTGTTTCCTACGTTCTTTTTGTATTAAGGTTAGTTTCCTTGCAGGGTGCAGGTTTTTAACTAGGTGATACGTGATGTGCTCTGAAGCATAGCATGCAGTATATAACACGTAGCTGAGCTTGTACTCAATAGAGGTTGCTGTACCTTTGGTCGCTGTGCAGTCCTTCCTGGGCTTGGCAGTGTAGCTGTGGTCCTCCGAGGGGTGCGGATTCGTTCCTTTTGCTTGTACGTACGGTGTTGATGTCCGAGTCTGATTGCTGGTATAGCAGGTGTCGAAATATTCTCTCCAGGTTGTAGTCTTCGGTGCTAGGATACTGGTGATCACATGTGGGTTTGCTTGTTCATTCGGCCACTTGCATGGTCTGCACGTCACGTCTTTTCTTCTGTTCTTGATTGAAGTCCCTGGTGCTTTCGTGATGAGCAGCTCTCCTACGTCTGTTGTGGCCTTGCAGATTCTTTGACAGTTTGCGCGTTTAAAGATGTCGAGCTCCTGTTGTTGGTGCTGGTCGTAATCCTTGAGTTGTAGCTGGTTGATGGTGTCGATTCTTGTTGTAGTCATGTGTGCTACGCATGACAAGGCGCATGCAATATTTTCGTTCTTTCTAATTTGTTTTATGGATTTTCTCTGTGTTAGGGTTAGTTTCGGCGTAGAGTGTAAATAGTTGTGTTGATAACATGTGGTATCATCAAGTTTATAGCATGTAATGTAGAGCGTACACCATAATGCAAATATGAAAGGATAGCTGAACTTGTGCGTGGTTAGGTTAGATTTACCTTTGATTTCTGTGCAAACGTCTCTAGTCTTGGAGGTGCTGGTGTGGTCTGCAGGCGGGAGTGGCGTTTTTGCTTCCAGCATGCTTGGTGTGTGTATCTGGTTCCTGTTGTAGGGGAGTGCACCTAGAGCAAGGATACTAACTTCTTAGCAAGAGGCTGCAAGTTTATCGTGACTTGCACGTGAATCGAACGCCTTTGCAGGTTAGTGCGGCAGTTTGATCTTTGATGTAGGCTGAAGAGCGTGGCTCTATAGTTACCAGATCTTGACCCTAAAGTGCAAATTGATCACGGTGCCCTATCCTTGTTGACTACAAATTTTACACGATTGTGACTTCTAGGGTTTCAAAGATGGAACAGGGCTTCACCGATGCAGCCGCTTCGGTACTCAGTCCTTGTCTAGCTTCGAGGTGGTTGCCCCAAGATCAGGGTTGTGTAGATTGTCTGTACTCAGAGTCTCATAACCAGTGCAGTGCACAGATTGGGGAAGCCAACACCAGCCCAGCCTCGCTCAGAACATCCTTCCTTTGCGATCTACGACCCTGCTAACAGGTTTACGAGGAGACGTGTGGGTAGCCGCGATTTTTTTGCACCTACCCCTGCCAACATAAGTTTGTTCCCTTGCCTTTCCTCAGTTCTAAGCTTCCACAGGATATCCACGAAAATCAGGGTTTGTGCAGAGGCCAGTCCTCTCTACACTATTCTCGCAGATCTGTAGTCCCCTCCCCTATGCAACTCTCACCAAGTCCCACATCTCACTTAGTTAGACATTCCTCCTCTCTTGGCCAATTCTAGGCAACTCCTTCTATACGGTTACAATTATCTATCTTATGCTTCCAGGTTCTAAATAGATTGCACTCTATCTTCCAAATTTAAATAATCTACATTTTGGACAAGGGGAGAAATTTACGATATGAAAAATATGAAATTCAATACTTTACATTATGGAAAAATATGAAATCAATTTGGTTGGATTTGGTATTTCTTACGCTATTGCTTAACAAGAAAAACAAAACAAGCATTTACCTCTATATATGTACATTATTTTACTTGTTGGAAAGGTATCATAGCATTGTTTTTGATGTACAATTGCAATGTTAGGTTTTTTTTTTTTTGGGACACAAGCAAAGGTATTTTCTTTTTTAGCACACAGAGCCTCTTTTAAAACAAGGGTATCTCCCATTTTTATTAACAAGCAATCATGGATTTTTTCTCACAATCACGGTGACACAAGAAATGGTTTTTTCATTCGGGCACAAACAGAGATAGTTGCCGATCTTTGTGTATTATGGTTTCGAGGTTCTAAATTGATTGAGATTCACCTCCGAAATTAATATAATTTAAATTTTGGACAAAGGAAAAAATTTGAAAAGAAATACATGATAGTCCAAGCATCCCGTAACCTTGAAATCCTTCGACCCTAAACCCTCGATCATGAATCCTGGACCCTAAATCCTAGACCTAGAAACCCTACCCAAGTGACTCGATACTTACATTAACCCGTAAAGGATCGGCGTTTTCCCAAGATGAAACACTCCAAAACTGCCAGTGACTACACTAAAAATCACTTTTAGTGTAGTTTACACTAAAAGCAAACCTGTACACTAATTGTGAACTGGGCAATTAGTGTATTGACAAATCAATACACTAAATGTCAAGTACAACACTATTTGTGAATTCCGCTTAAGATTGCAATATGAATTTTTTCACTTGTGCACATTTAGTGTATCAAGATTAGAAGAAGATTATGTGTATATTTTGAGTATAAGAAGCGACAAAGATTTAAGTGCATTCGGAAAAAAACAACATTTGGATAAAATAGAATTTAGATATGGAATGAAGGTGAAATTGCACCAAAAATTGATTTGGCAAATAAATGATTGAGAGTAAATAGAACCTAGATATGGAATAAAAGTGGAATTGCAAAAATATGAAATATTCAAAAATAGAAGATTGGAAAAATAAAAAGTTAGATTTGAAAGGAATGTGAATGGCAACTTTAAACATTTGAGAATGGAAACATTTGAAAATGGAAACCTTTGAGAATGGAAACACATGAAAATGGAAACATTTGAGAATGAAAACAATTGGAAATGAAAACATTTGGAAATGAAAACATTTGGAAATGAAAACATTTGAAAATGGTAACAATTGAAAAAATAAACATTTAAATAAATACACAATAAAAAAGGAGACATTTGTAAAGAATTTCATTTGGAAAAATATACAATAGAAACATGAAACATTTTACAAAGTATGTGTTTGAAAAATGTACCTTTAACATTTGGAATAGTAAACATTGAAAAAGTTAACCTTTTTCAAAAGTATTTTTTTGAAAAGGTGCTTAAAATTTGAAGTACTAAAAAAGTAACAGATTCAAGAAAACATTTGAGAAAGGAGACATTTGAAAATCAAAATTTATGAAAAGACAAGGGATTTGAAAAGTAAGGGTTGAAAAAGAAAAGGATTGAAAAGAAAAGGCTTAGAAAAAGTAAGAGAATAAAAAGTAAAAGTATGTAAAATAAGAGATTGATTAGGTAAGGGTTTTAAAAAGTAAAGTTTTGAAAAAGTAAGGGATTTGGAAAGTAAGGGTTAGAAAAAATAAGAGATTGAAGAAGTTAAAGTTCAAAAAATATGGGTAAAATAAAGTAATGGATTGTAAAAGTAAGGGTTAGAAAAAGTAAGAATGAGAGAAAGTAAAGATTTGAAAAGTAAAAAGTTGAAAAAATGGTGAAAAGGTAAAAAGGTAAAAAGTTTGTAAAAGTAAGAAGTTGAAAAAGTATTAGTTGAAAAGGTAAAAATTAGAATAGTAATATAATAAATAAAAAGTTAAAAGTTCAAAAGTAAATAGTTGAACAAGTAGGAAGTCTAAAAAATTAAAAAGTTGAAAAGGTAAAAAGTAGGAAAAGTAGGAAGACAATTAAAATGCTTGACTTCAGTTTACATGTTCTTTTTTACTAAAGACAAGAATTGTTTTCTGTCATTCTCTAAGAAGGTAACATTCTCTATATTATGTATGAAAAATCCCTTGTCAATAGACACTTTTAGCAAAACTTTTGGAGCTGCCCGAAGTCCCTATTTTTAATTTGAGTCCTACTAACTTTCAAACCATGAATCCAAAGATAATACGAATAGTACCTCCATGAAGCTCTTACCAAGTACAATCTAGGAATTTGAATTCTGTTGAAAAGGATTTTTTTCCGAATTTAGGTACATGCCCGTAATCGAAATTGTCCCCAATAAGGACAATTGGTCCTTTGCAAGTTAAACTATACTGGTTGATTATGTTTTACTCGGCGTAACTAATTTTTCCCCATCGTGTTCAGGGACAAAGGAAGATGATGTTAGTTACGGTGTAGGTCTTCCATCATTTATGCTATTGAGAGCGACGTGACCACTCTCTTTGGGCTGGAAGTCATGATGATTTTTGTTCCCGCCAACATGGAAGTTCAATACAGAATTCAGATTCCCGCACTATTTCTCAAAGACTAGATTGCTTTCATATTGCGTTAGAAGTTCTAATGTGGTTGCAGTCTATGAACGAGTTCTGAACTGTGTGTTGGATACTGTGTGTGATGTTAGTATTGAATGTGATGAGATTGAGCGCGGATGTTGGTGACTGTGAAGTGCCCGAGCGAAGAATTTGGAGACTGAAGACCATGACCGTGGTAGTCGGCGAGCGTGGAGCACTAAAGCGTAGAGATTGCTCTAGTAATTCTTTGCTGTTGTAGTTGGCTATGGTTGGTTGTTTTCATCACTCTTTATTGTTGTAGTTGGCCGCTTCAAACTGTAGCATCCAGCTCTGATTCAAAGCAATAAGGCGTTACTCACTTTGCGATTTAAGGTATGGTCCTTTTTGGCACTCGGTTTTTAGCATGCATTAAATTCATGGATGTCAGTTTGATTGTCTCCATGACATCTTCTTGCTCAATCTCTTCTCATTCAATCTTCTTGATCAATCTCGTACGGGAGCAAACCAAATGACTCACGGGTTCGTCCATAGACGTTTGTAACATGAACTGGGTTAGATACCGTAGATATGTATCCATATATCCATACGTATCCGTATTTCCATACGTCTAAAGGAGTTCTAGGAGTTCTGAAATTGGACGCGTACCCGATCTAGCAATGAAGAGGAGTCAGGCTCCGAATCTCCTACGAGGGATCGGGTGCGCCTCCGATATCTTTTAAGGGATTGGGTGCGCTCCCAATCTCATGTGGGGGATTGGGTGCCCCTCCGATCTCTTCCGGGGGATCGATTGCGCTCTCGTTCTCATGTGAGCGATCAAGTGCGCTCCCGATCACCTTCGGAGGATGAGGTGCCTTCCCGATCTCCCAGTGGTGATTGAGTGCGCTCGCGATCGCGACTCAGTGATCGCGTGCGCTCCCGATCTCTTAGTGGTGATCTGGTGCGCTCCCATTCCCCGGTGATAATTGGGTGCACTCCTGATCTCTCGGTGCTCATCGGGTTCGCTCTCCATCTCTCAGTAGGGGACGGGTGCTCTCCCGATCTATCGATGTTCACCGACTGTGCTCCATGTCTCTCTGTGTTGATTTAAACTCACATTTTCTTCTCCACTTACTTTTGTCATTTCGCAGGGATAATCGAATCGTGTGGAATTGTTTGTTCGAGCAGACCGTGATCGATGAATACTTCACCTACGCCCCTCATTGATTTCACGAATCTTCCCCTAGGGCCGCGCTCCAAATTTGTTCCGGGTAAGGCAGTCTCCCATGTCTACCTCCGTCATGGTGTGGTTGGAGAGGGCGTTGTCATTGAGGCTGTTCCAACCGGTCACTGGCTTGGTGTCAACATTCATCTTCACCTGGCCAATCTGACGCTAATTAGCGTTTCTAAGATCATCCTGGAGGCCTGTTATCTTCTCATGCACCCATAACAGGACGGCATCTCCGTCGTGGCTGATTTTGTTGGTAGGACAGCCCTTTGGATGGCAGAGTGCTTAGCCCTTCCATTGAAAAATGTTCTTGTTGATCTACATAGTGATCCTTCTTCTGAATCCCAAATCCCTCTTCATTTTTTACCTCAGATCGAGTGGGTGGGTAAGGTGGTAAAGCGGTATAATAAAGACAATAATCTAGCGGCCACTGGCAGGGTCAACTGCTCCATAGCTATTGAGCCATTCCAGAATATTTCCCTAGGGAGAGGAACGTTGGCGTTACGGTGTTGGACATTTTCATTGGGGATCGTGGTGACATCATGAGTCATCAGAGTTGGCCAATTTTGGAGTGCAAATTCGAAGGTGGGCGCGGTCTAAGGGAGACACTCGATCACTTCATTCGACTTCCGGAACCAGTGGACCCAAATGCGCACCTGGATGGTCGTCCCAAAGCACCGTACCGGTTTATCCGTCGCCGGAACAAAATTGACGAGAAGCTCGCCGCATACTCTAAGAAGACTATGGTGGAAGCGATTCCAACGGTCACTTCGGAGTCATGTTGCCTTACTCAATGCGTCCGCCTAATCCGTCCTGAGGACACCGTCCTAATCCGGCAGAAGTTCTCGTTGAAGAGTTTCGACGATCGACGAGATTATGCTAGATTTGTTGGAGGTCAACTCCATTACTTGGACCACACTCGGAAAAGACAGTATGTCACATTGCTTGGTCGGTATCTCTGTGCAAGAGCATGGTACAAGATTCACGGTATTGCAAAGTCCACATTTCACGAATATATTGACCAATATAAACTGGGCATCATCTCATCAACACATGGGAACAAAAGCGTCAAACGTCCCCGCCTTGATTCTGTGCAGGCTATGGGTTTATTTACAACAATCATCAATGAGAACGCTGATTAGATGCCTCATCAGATGCGGTAGACTGTGCCAAGGCGGATGGACACACTCAAGTTTCTGCCGTCCGGACATAGCTGGAAAAAGATCCGGGCCGACGCTAACGAGGTATTGCATTTTGTTCACGCTACTCTATTTAGCAAGTTCAAGAGAGATCGGATGCGCACCCAGTCTCTGGAGTCCGATCCTATGTTCCATGGGATTATTTAGCTAACATTTTCTTCACTTTCGCAGTGTATGATGACTTCATCGATTTGCACACGTGGGAATGCTTGAGTTGCCTATATTTCCGATTAATATATTCTGGACATTGTTGCAGACAAATATGGAGTTGGGGTTGCCGATGATATCGTAGTCAACTGTTAGTAGAATGAAGAGGGATCTCTTCAACAATGTTGCGGTAAAGCCGGTTGGTAGTTCTTTTGCGAAGTGCACCGTTTGCGACACTCTACAGTAGTTTATTAACAAGTCGGTGAAGGGCTCTGCGGAATATGTTTCTTTTGTGAAACAACAAACTGAGCACCAAATTCTTCAAGCTTCGTGTAGGCGTGTGTACCATCATCCATAGCTGGAGAGAGGAGTCCAAGTGCAATAAGGGAGAGATTCTTTGCATAATCCATGATAAGATGGATACAACGAAGACCGCAATCCCACATATGCGAGTTGCCACGAAGTTCACTGCAGCTCTTAGACAACTTACAATGAACGTCACTGGCATGGTCACTCATGGTCATGGGGACGGCGCGTATGCTCATTACTGCACTGACTTGTGGCCAGGAGACTCAAACTACACTATTTCATCCATTGCAAAATTGCTTCGGCGTCTAGAAGAACCATCCATTTGTGTAACGGACAAGCTTTTTCCTTACAAGCCGGCAAACTCGATGTTTGCTGCAATGCTGAGAGGGAAGTCCAGATGTATGGACCTCCTACCTCGAGTGGATACCGACCACTCCACTCAGGCGGTCCCTCTTCCAACAAATTTGTACTTGCAGTTGGACAACTCAACAAAAGATAATAAGAACCAATATCTCTTCGCATTTTCATCCATGATTCCATGTTGACTTATCGGGGGGTGTTCAAGGAAATTCAGGTTGTATTCTTATTGATAGGGCACACCCATGAGGATATAGATGCTTACTTCAGCCACTTGTCCAAGAAGTTGAAGAGTGAGAATACCTATGTAGTCGTTGATTTGATGTCATCCTTCATGAAGTCGTAGGATTTGAGTTTCATGCCCGAGTTTGTTCAAGAGGTTGCCGATTTCAAATCATTTGTGGAGGGCTATATACGTGATCGTGGTGACAGACTCGTTGGCACGAAAGATCAACACCCCTTTAAGTTCTATGTAGATGAAGACGGCTGGTCCATCATGCGGCATAAGGAAAATGCAATTGATGCACATTGGCTCCTTAGAAACCAACATGGAGTTCGGCTTTGGAAGGAAGATGTTGACGGGAGACCCATAATACCTTATGGTATCCCAACGCCAGTGTCTTTCAGGCGGTTGTGGGGAGACGATGAGCCTTCCAAACGTGGCAATCAAGTCAAGGCCAAAGAGAAGGCTGCAAAAGTGCTGGATAAGAAGTCTATGATTCAGTCTGGAATTCGTGCTTATATAGCATTCTTGGAGGGAGGGATGGTTAAGTGCGCCCGATGGAGAAAGACTATGTTGCCTTATATTGCTTACTGGAAAGGAATACTTGAAGAACTTGATAAATCCCTTCCTCCCACTCTAGACGTGTTGGCAGAAGGCTTTTGGCCAAATCATGATTGGGGAGCAACGGTTCCAGCTCCCTTGTGCCTCATTACTAATGGAGATGTCACACTTGAAGATCAGGTACCTGAAGATTTTTGCGGGTCGTTCAAGGAGAGATCGGAGGAAGCTATGAATCCATGGCGGCATATCATAGCGGGATCATGGGTCCTCCTCTGTCCCTCTGACTCGGATATTTATCCTATCTGGATGGGGAGAGCATGTTCATCTGTTGATAATGAGCAAGGTCACGAGGAGTACGGGAAATTTATCATTTAGTTCTGGGAGCCAAGAAACGCCATAAAGGAGCACAAGCTAAAGTATGCGGGATGCTGGGAAGCGACGTGGGTACTGGAGCCCGGTCGTCGTCCATGTCTTTGGGATTGTAACTACGTCGTATATGCCTCTTGGTCAACTAAGGCAAATCCGAAGATACGGACAATTCCAAAAAGGGACCGAATTGTAGTGCTAGTTAACCTCGAAGCTGCAAACGCAGCTGATCCTTGATTAGTGCGTTTTCTATCTCTCGTGTGCGGATCGGGTGCGCTCCCAATCTCGTGTGGGGGATCGAGTGCAAACTCAAGTGATCCTTGATTGGCATAGTTTTTTCCCAGCCAGATTGGAGGAGCCCTAGTTTTGTCCTCTTCTAGCTTGCCTCTATTAGGATTTCTTCAACGCGGTGGTTCCTAGTATGTCCGAGGAATTTGGACATTCATCTTGTACCTGAAAGACTTTATCCGAAATTCACAAGAGTGATACTTTTAAGACACACATTTTCACCATCGCCTTACATTGCATCCAAAAATAATGAAGCCTTTTTAAACACTTTCTGTTCTACTATAACTGATTGAATGCTATGAATGTGTGACGCTTTTACTTCCGACCGATTGTTCTTCTCGTCTCCCACTTCGGATCAGGTGCTCCCCCTATTTCGTCGTCGGGTTCAGGTGCTCCCCCAATCTCCCAGTCCGGATCGGGTGCGACTACGATGTTTCCGTCTAAAATGCATGTACTATGCTTCGTATCCTTTGTTTCATTCTTCCAATCGCTTCCGCTACTATCAACTTCTAATACATGTTTCATGTTTAACCCCTAATGGACCAAGTGTCCAAATTTGGCTTTTTGAAAAATCGGTCAGGTTCCTATGGTGTCAATTTCCAACATTCCACTTTGAAATTTTTACTATAGAAAGACATTACCAAGAGCTCAGTGGGAAAACAATTTTTCCTAAATTGGACATTTGATGAAAAAGTTATAGGGTTTTGAATTTTAAATGGGGAGGGCGGGCACCTCGGGCACCTCCAAAAACTTTTGATAGGACACTCTATTGAAAGTGAGATTTTCAGTACTCGCAAGTAATATTATTTCCCTTCATGTTGTCAAAAAAAAGTTCTTGTCTTTAGTGAAAAATAGCATACCAACCCAAGTCAAACATTTTCACACATTGTCACTCATTGTTGGGCAAGGTACCAAAAAAACTTCTTCTTTTCCACATAAAACCTAGAGATCTTCATATTTTTCACTATTTATTTTTTCCTCAACAATATGTAATGTAAACCTTCTTATTGACCATTCGGATTATCAATCGAAAACATATTAAGTTCAAAAAAAATGAAAGTGTGAATTAACAAATTTCGAGCCTCCACTCCTTGCACACTTGTTTTGAATATGCTACACCCTGTCTCTACCTCTAAAAATTGGTGTGTAAGGAGCTTAAGTCATGCTTAACAAGATGGTAATAGATTTAGACCTTGTGTAGTGAAATTTCTTGACACCAACTGAAGTCAAAGTCTGCTGATCCACTAAACGCAAGGAAGAAAATGAACCATTTGCTTGACTTCAAACACTATAATCTTTCAATCCGTGCGGTCAAAGTTTATGAAATTTTGTACATGTATTACTTAATAAGCCTTTATTGAGATCCTACAGTCAGAACTAAAAATCAAAGTTTTTGTTACCTTCTTTATTCATTGCACTAGAATCCATTAATTTTGAAGTGTTTTTGGTGTAAAACTGTCTTGGTACCTTAGGGGTTAATGCTTCAAGTCATCTGCTTAAATCTCAAGGAAGAGCCCCGTTGGATCGGGTGCTCCCCCTATACAATGAAACAACCCACATAGTATTAAGAAATATGCACATCATGCAAGCTGCTGAATTACAAGGGCACAGCTCCACTTTCGGCAACATATGATATCTTTTGGGCCCAACTTGATGAAAACACATGAAGGTTGTGTATGATAACATAATTTCATAAAGAGGTTATTCAATCACTCCGACCAGGTGATAAGTAATCTGCCATCCACGAGTATGTATATTTCTTCACATGAGCTGTCAACCACTGACCGGTGTTCGAACTGCTTTAGGCTGCAATTCGTCGAGATCGTCATGGATCTTGAAAAAACACCATGTAGCAATATACTAATATGGGGTAGGCTTCGACGGTACTGGAACCGGCTGTCCAAGCGTATTCAAAGGGCACGATACTTCACCATGGCTCCAAGAAAAACCATTTCGAAATGCCTGTTCCAAGTTACTCCAGGACTGCTAGGTGTTCATGTAGCAATATACTAATATCGGGTAGAACACCATATTCATTATATTGGGAGATTTCTAGGACTTTGAAAGGTATGAATGGTTTTCCCAATAGAAATTGTTTGTGCACATTCAACTCGACTCAAGCTGAATATGTACCCATATTGTACATACAGGACAAATTTCATTGTGTAAATTCACTAAACATTTGCATCTTTAGGTCGACTTAAGCTTCATATAATATTTTGGGAGGCTCTAAATCTCCCAATATAATGAATATGGTGTTGTAGGCTTCGACGGTGCTGGAACCGGCTGTCCAAGTGCATTGAAAGGGCACGATACTTCACCGTGGCTTCAAGAAAAACCATTACGAAATGCGTGTTCCAAGTTACTTCAGGACTGCTGAGTGTTCATGTGAGCCGAGTCAAGACGATCGCACCACTGGATTCTAATTACTACTTAGCCACTTTCTTAGGGGACAACTTTCTGGGCGAAACTGCCGAATGCCTTACGTAATGGCTTACTAGAAACTCAATGTTAGCATATTTCAAGTTTTATGGTGGTCAATGAGTCCCCGGAGGTCGTTCATCGCTGACACGAAAACGATTTAAGATGATTTGTTTCCAGTTTCTTTTTCGGTGTTGAATGTTGAGATTGATGGGCTTCTGGGATAGATGTTTGAAGAGGACGTGAGCGGTTTTGTGTTGAAAGGTTGAGCAGAACATATTTACAAGTAAATCTTGTTTTTTCGCCACCTGAGGTAGATGTAGTTCTGTTGCCAATGAATGATAGTTCATTATCACTTTCTTGCATTTCAATAAGACCAAACTAAATCAAATCACTATCCCTCCTCTTCCCCTCTTCCCTTGATTTGGATTTTTCTTTAACTCATAATTTTTCTATAAGTCGATTTCTCCCTTCCTCCAGAAGACAGTAGTCTCGTTTTGTATCCTTGTCTTAAGGACATTGATAATAGAAAAGTGACAAACACACTTCATTCATGCCGGTTCCCCTTCATGTACCGGAGTTCTCATTCTTATCATTTTGATCATATTGTACAACGTCATGGATTGAATATCTTGAATCATTCAGAGTCTACTATGCGTTGCTGAGTGTTGTATATTGTAAAAGGTGCATATACACAAGTATTGCTCAGTAAACAGGGCGGACATGCAACTTGTTACTAGCAATCCGAGTGAAATCATTGGATGAAAAAGGTAAAAATGATAGAATAAGGTTAAAACCCAATAAGTATGTGGATTTTTCTTTTCCTTTTCCCATGTTAAAAGATATAATAACTAGATGGAGAGGTTTGCAGAGTTCATTGAAAACTAAAAATGTAGGAAACCTATTGACATAACTTAGTGGTTATATTTCAATGGCTAGAAGAATCAAGTCACCAATCGGGCATGCCATGTTGGAGTGCCTTGAACGTTGAATCTCACATTGAACGCTCTCATAATAGAAAACAAAAGCTCTCGTGGAGCCGTTTGGTGCCAAACCCGTGCACGTAGGGCACGAGTTGGCCTTCCATGTTCCAAACTAGTTCAGGGCATAAACCCAGTTTGGTTCCTAATGAACCATTTCTTTATCCACTTGTAGTTAACCTTTTAACCATCATGTACGGTATCCAAGTTCATTTATACTTAAGTTCGTTGTGCGTCATACACTACCGTGTTGGAGACTTTCACTCTGAGGTAGAGGCACCCATTTCTGATCACTTAAGCCAGTTTGGGACTCAAATGACATAGTATGTCAAAAACATTTATGTAGAAAGATGCGGAATTAGGAATGAAACTCAACAAATATTGTTTCAAATGCAATCACAAATATTTGCGATTGATATAGAATTTAAAAGCCAAAAATCCGCCGGAGCCCATAATCAAAGTGTAGAGTAGGTGAGATTTGGTGCCCTCCATTGCCCAATGTCAATAAGAGTAAGAAGAGAGAAGACATGCCATAGATAACCAACTCATGGAGGGTATCCAATGCCAATTGGCCTTGTTCGACTTTCAGGGCAAGGCCACCAATGAGAGCTCAATTGAGGTGGAGCAACCCAAAATTGCATACTTCATGACCCAATGCCGATAATTACTGAAGTTTTTAGATTTTGAGTTATCGGTTTTGGGTCGCTTCCTGCACCATTCCATGCTCACTCTATTGATTGGAATTGGGTGGCCGATCAGAATTCGGTGCCTCTATTTGAACTAAAACCAGGGAGGGAGGTCAATATCTTCAGTTCCACTGAAATTAAGCCCTAAATCGTGACTCTAAACTATAGTTTTTGTTACTTGACTTGGTTGACTTTTTATTTCTGTACATTAAATGCTGAAGGACCACAGTTTCTTTAGGGGACACTTTGAGTTTCAATTGAGTCCCTCAATCTCAAATTTTGGCATAATTATTTGAGATTTTTTTTAACAAACAACTTTTTACTAGCTTTCCATTGACATAATTTTTGTAGAAATCCGACTTACGGTTCAAAAGTTACAAACAAATTTCTCGATAGCATATACAAATATTGTAGCAGTTTATTGTGACATATAACAAATAGTGTAGCAAAAAAAAAAATTTAACTAAATTCAATAGAAATTCAAGTTTCTATCCATTTAAAAAAAAGAAAAAATCCTACCGGAAAGGGAATGGAAATCTTTGCATCTACTATACGGATTTTTGAATTTCAAACATATGAAAAGGATATAGTATATGCAAAACTTGAAGTGTATTATTATTAATTCTCTGTACATAGTTGCATTGAAGGTTTTTTTAAGGACATCCTTTACCCCTCTTCTACTTCTAAAATCTCGTGCACATGTGCCTAACATGATCCTTTTTAAGTTAAAATTAAAAAAACACAACCTGTAGTGCAAATATTTGCAATAGAAGGTGGTCAAAATTTGTGGAAGGTGTTAAATATGACCTCAAGAAAAGTTTATGTCTCACTTCAAAGGTTGATATCTTTAAACTATCCATGCGGTCAAACTGAACAAATTTTTCATCACACTTGTACAATCCTAGGTTAGATAGGTTTCATTGGCATTTTGTGTTGAATGCATTGAAACTGGTAGTTTTCAGTGAGTTTGAGTGCTAAAATGTCACGGTCTAACCCACGTCCACAACAATTCTGTGAAACTCTTTATATCGTAGTAGGTAGTGAGCGCCTGCAGGTAGCCCCGGGATGTATTCGCATATGATTCGTCAACGAAAGAAGGCATTGAATCCTTAACCGAAAGAAGCTGAGGCCACTTACACAGCCATCACTCTGACCTGACTTCATGCAGTGATCCTAGATGATTGGTATGCATCTTTTCCGCTCTTCACAATCTGCACTTAAGCCCGCTTCTCTCAAGATGGTTTCTCATGTGTCTTGAATGAAGAGATGCTAAAGCAAATTTGATGGTCGTTAGAAAGTGCCGAGGGCATTGCTTTGTCCAGTTACTATCCCGCTGGGAAATAGTATTGTAGTCTAACGTTTGATCTTGGATGCGACGAGCACCAGGTGCTGCATGGAATGTACTTCCGAAAAGATTGCCTATCTTTGCACTTTGCACCTTATAAAGTGCATTTCAGGAGCTTCGGAGCAGCGATTTGTAGAGTATCTCCAGTAAATTCTTTGTTAGGTAGTACTTCCAGGCGCTTTTAATACTTCCAGGTAGATCTCGATTCCTCTTCATTTCTGGTACGGTGGATATATCTGGATCATTGAAGTTAGCTTTTCTTGCACCAAACCATCAGAAAAGTTGAGGCTTGTTGTTTCTGCTTTGGAAAAGAGAATTCCTTGCTTGCATTTTCAGCCATTTCTAGTATCCTGTACAAGTTTGTCTGTGATCTCGAAGACCAGAGCTCGAGCTTTCGTGCGGCAGGAGCTGAAACCAGGAGTTTCTGAAGAAATGTGAAGTTCGAAACAAGCATCTTCCCCAAAAAAGTCCAAAAAAACCCAAAAAATTAATAAAAATTAAGAATAAAAAAATAAAAAATAAAAAAAATAAATTGCTATTCTGAGGATTTTTTGACCGGGTGAGTCAGTTGGGTCTCAGAGGACCAAAAAAAAAAGGCTTTTCCACATTTTCAGTGAGTGAAGAGCGACATTTTGTGAGTGACGAGCAACACTTTTGAATGAAAAATGACAGGGTTCCTTGTAGTGCTTGTAAGTTCTTTCACCACTTTGATGGTCAATTCGTTTTGTATTTTTGATATAGATTCCATACTCAGTTTGCAATTTAAAGAAATAATCCGTTTTGGATACTAAGTGAGATGCTTATTAATATTTGCCGATGGAAATAAAGGCAATGGACATATTTTATTCGTGTGAAGAACTTGAGCAGCAGCAGCTTCTGACTACACTAAAAGTTTCATATAGTGTAGTGACACGAATAGTGTACTTACCATAGTACACTAATTGCAAACAAGTTGACAAATAGTGTACTAATTGCAAACAAGTGTACTTTCTCAAAAGATTATTTGATCAAAATTTACTTTATCAAAGATTACTTTATCGGAATACACTTTATGGAAATTTAATTGTTTTAAAGCTTACTTTTTCAAGAGATTACTTTTTCAAGTTTTACTTCTTAAAAAGTTTACTTTTTCAAATTTTAATTTTTCAAAAGTTTACTTTTGAAAAACTTCACTTTTCAAACTTTACTTTTTCAAATCTTTACATTTGGAAAAGCTTATTTTTACAAAAGTTTACCTTTTCAAAAGGTAAATTGTCTTTTTTCCCCAAATTGATGTTTTTCCCTAGTTCTTGTTTTTTGGAAAATATTGTTTTTTTCCTAATTGTTTTTTTTCCAAATTGTTTTTTCCTAATTGTTGTTTTCGCAAAATGTTGTTTTTTCCTAATTGTTGTTTTTTCCCATTTGTTGATTTTTCCAATTTTATCTTTGTAAGTTTTATTTTTTCTCTTCTTCACCATTTTGTACACATAATTCTCTTCTACTTTCAATACACTAATCACGCACGAGTAAAAAAGTTAATATTCCAATTTTTACAAAAGTTCACAAATAGTGTAGTAGTTCACATTTAGTGTACTATTCTATCACTACACTAATTGCGTAGTTGACAATTAGTACACGGGTTTGTATTTAGTGTCCAATACACTAAATGAAACTTTTAGTGTACCTCTTCACACAGAGTTTGACTTTTAGCATAAGTTTTGGATTTGGTACAGCAGAAATGTTGCCAGGATCTTGTGGGCAAATCTTCTTCTAATTTCAGGGACGATACAGCATTCTGCTACACGTGAAATTTTTTTCTTGAAGTGTACCTGAGCAGAAGCGGTGAGTTTAGCGAGTTGTTTGTACACCAGATGCAAGTCTTTCAACATCTACACTGAAGATGTCATTCAGTGTACACTAAATATCACTTTTAGTGCAGTGGACACTAAAAGCGAACCCGTACACTAATTGTGAACTGGGCAATTAGTGCAGTGATAAATCATTACACTAAATGCCAACTACTACACTATTTGTGAATTCCACTTAAGATTGCAGTATAAATTTTTTCACTTGTGCACATTTAGTGCATCAAGATAGAAGAAGATTATGTGTACATTTTGAGTGTAAGAAGCGACAAAGACTTAAGTACATTCGGAAAAAAACATCATTTGGATAAAATAGAATTTAGAATGGAATGAACACCAAAAATTGATTTGGAAAATAAAAGATTGAGAGAAGAACCTAGATATGGAAGAAAAGTGGAATTGCAAAAATAGGAAACATCTGAAAATAGAAGATTGGAAAATTTAGAAAATGGAAACAATTATAGAAATAAACATTTGAATAAATAAATATTTGAAAAGGAGACATTTGAAAAATGTTCATTTCAAAAAATAAACAATAGAAACAAAAAAAAATTTAGAAGTATATGATTGAAAAATGGAGCTTTTGAAATATGACCACATTGAAAGAGTAAACTTTTTCAAAATTATTCTTTAAAAAAAGTGCTTAAAAAATAAAGTACTTCAAAAGTAAAAGATTTAGAAAGAAAACATTTGAGATAGAAGACAGTTGAAAAACAAAATATTTGAAAAAAATAAGGATTTGAAAAGTAAGGGATTGAAAAATTAAGAGTTAGGAAAAGGAAGGGGTTGAAAAAATAAGGGTTTGAAAAAGTAAAGGTTACAAAAAGGAAGGGGTACAAAAGTAAGGGATTGAAAAAGTAAGAATTTGAAAAGGTAAGGATTTGAAAAAGTAAGGATTATAAAAAGCAAGGAGTTGAAAAAGTAAGGATTTCAAAAAGTAAGGAGTTGAAGAAGCAAGGGGTTGAAAAAGTAAGGGTTAGAAAAAGTAAGTGGGTGAAAAAGTAAGGGGTTGAAAAAGTAAGGATTAGAAAAGTAAGTGGTTGAAAAAGTAAGGGTTACAAAAACTAAGGGTTAGGATTTGAAAAAGTAAGGGGTTGGAAAAGTAAGGGTTAGGAAAAGCAGGGGTTAGAAAAAGTAATGATTTGAAAAATTTAAGGTTAGATATTAACCCCTAAAGGACCATGACTACTTTCGCTCTAAAACCAGTACAAAACTGCCACTGCCAAAAAGAGACATGAAAATCACATTTTAAAGTGAACTTTCAATTTTCAACCATAAGATCTTAAAATAGACTTCTACTTAAACATGCCGTTAAATTTTGGTTGCAATCCACCGCACGGATTGATAGATTTTAGTGTTTAGATCAAAACAATGGTTCATTTTCTTCCCTGCGTTGAGTAGATCAGCAGACTTTGACTTCACTTTTTATCAAATTTTTGCATTGTACAAGGTCTAAATCTTTTACCATTGTCTTAAACATGATGTTATTTCCCAACACACCAATTTTTAGAGGTAAAAAAGGGGTGTAGCATATTTAAAACAAGTGTGCAAGGAGTGGAGGTTCAAAAAATTGCCATTTCACGTTTTATTTTTTTGTGAACTCCGTATGTATTTGAATGATAATCCAAACGGTCGATATGAAGGTTTTCTCCACATATTGTTGTTGAAAAAATAAAAAGTGAAAAATATGAAGATCTCCAGGTTTAATGTAGAAAAGATGAATTTTTTTCCCCCGTTGCCCAACAATGTGTGAAAATGTTTGACTTGGAATAAAATGCCTTTTTATACTAAAGACAATAATTTTTTTTGAAAATTTCCAAAGAAGGAAATATTATTTAGATGTGTGAAAAATCTCAATGTCAATAGAAACTTTTGTGAAAAAATTTGGAGGTGCCCGGAGTCCCCATTTTTTACTATGAGTGGTACTAACGTTCAAACCACAAATCCAAAAAATAAAACAAAAATATCTCCACGAAGCTCTTATCAGAGGCTATATTGTATAAAAATTTCAGAGAAAAAGGATTTTGGGCATGTACCTACAATTCAGAAAAAAAATCCTTCAAAATATTTAGGGATTTATTTGCCGTAGGCAAATGAGGCATTTCTAATCCTTCAAAATATTGACGATATTTTGCAACAATCTCTTGAAGGTGTGGAAATAATTGATTAGTATTCCACATGCCATCTAGTCCTAAAGCTAAACGACATCTAATCATAGATTTACGAGCATAAGACGTATTATCACAATCTAATAACTGATTAACTTCTTCAATGGAATCGGCCGCCAATTGGAGAAAAAATCTTTTACCGGGATTAAGAAGTTTACCGGACCATTGATTGTCACCGTGCGGAATATTTTGCCATGCATCACTTTGAATGAGCTCCGATTTCTTCATTTCCCATCGCCTTGTCCACGCATCTTTAATCTTTGAAATAATAAAAGTATCCGCAGGTTGACATAGGTGAGTGGCACATGTAGGTAAATATCTTAAAACGGTTCTTTTTTGGACTAATACCTCCGCTAATCTAGGGGTTAGATTATGGCCCGAACAATTATCAACCCACACTATTTTTGTACGGTTATAAATGTCGGGTTGAAATGCTCGTGGTTCCTCAAAGTATTGAGGAAAGATGGATTGGTCCATCCATACTTTCGGGCCCATACGGTAACACACGCCGGGGATAGAATCTTCTAATCCACGGATAGGATAATTTCTATTTTCATTGCTAAATATAATCATGGGGGATTCTATCATTGCCCTACGTCCGCCCGAAATCCTAACAACCATTGTCAATGATTCTCCTCCCGCAACTATATCGGCATATTTTACCGAACAATCTCCACGAAATCCCAATGTTCTACCGTTGTCAATATTTATTGTGAAATGTGTCTCATCTAAATTTTCAACAAGATTCTCATTAAATTCACCGGATGCAAAACCTCGTTGCAAAAGTTCTAAATGATGAGCAACATTCATTTCTATTTGAGCTTCTTTTTCCGGGCTACATGTAAACCGACCACGTTGTGAAAGCAAAACTATGTTATTTGCATCCATAAAATGTTGAATCCATGGGTGTGTGATTTTATCTCTTATAGGTCTATCATCTTTGCGGTCCCGAGAGTGTGTAGTATAAGGAGAGTTTAACGGTAAAAGTATTGAGAGGGCAAGTTCAATTAGGAGGGTAGGAGAGAATTTTACCCCTGAACGCCTATATACTTCAAAAGATTGTAGCAGCAATGGGTAAAGCCAAAGGACCCATGCTGACCTCCTTGGTCCCCGTCCGGTTCTGGCTTTGTTGAGAAAACGCTTCCGTTTGCCCAAATTGCTGCGGGTGAATGACATGGCTTGATTTGTTGTAGACTTGACTGCTGGCGCAAGAGAATCTCGTTGGGCCCACCAACGCCTTGCACGGACGAGGTTGGTGGAGTATTTGCCCCTGAAGTGCTCAGGGAACTTGTGTACTGTACGGGCTTGCAACCCGGGGTTGCCACGCAACGATTCGCCTTTGATCATCCACGCGACAAAGTCCTTGCGGGTTTGTATAGTTGAAACCTGCTGCAAGGCTCGCGGCCGTGGTGCGCGAACGTCGCGCTCCATCCCTGAAAGATGAAAAACGGAGTTAACGTTCATGATTTCTATTAGGCGTTTCAACAGAGGATGAAAGTCATCCAGACCTACTAGTATGTGTAGATGGCGTCAATGGCGTGTGCAGATGGGATGAGGATGGTATCATGTATGGTGATTGATGGCACTGATGGTGTTGGAATTGGTACAGCTGGCTCGTCAATCTTGCTTGTTAGTGTCACTGTTGCTGTTCACACTGTCAGAAAACTTTTGTTGTTGCATCACACTGTCACTGTTGTAAGGACCTCAGTGCGTCACTGTTTCTCTCCCTATGTCATTGTTTCTCTCCTTGCCCGCATGCGCTTGTTTTATCCCATAACTCTTGCCTGCAAAATCGCCCCACCCCAAAGCCCTGAAGTATAAGCCCCCCCCCCCCCCCCCCGATCCAGCAGACGAACAACCTGAAATTATTTTGTGGCTAAAAAATCCCTCACTAGAAATTAAAAAATGGGCATCAGAAAAATAACTTCAGGGCATTAGAAAATATGGGCAGAAAATACCTGTGCACTATCTAGAACTTTGGAAGCATGGAAGCATAGGACCAACATGGAACCCTGAAAATCTTGCCTAACCCGAAGAGTAGATAACCCCAAGACCAGGCTCACCTTACACATGAAAACTCAAAGATGCAAAGTTTCCTGAATGCAACATCAAAGTCCAAGAGTGATGAAATCTGCAAAGGCAAGAAGGGATAATATGGGATTGAGAATGAGGGTAGGTGGTCAATTAAGGCATGGCGGCTGGGTAGGTGGTTGATTGGGGTTTCATTGATGATTTTAGTGGCTAACACTATTTGTAAACTTATTCACGAATAGTGTACAAAGGTAAGTACATTATTTGTGATCCTACACTAAAAGTGATATTTAGTGTAGTGGGACAAAAAGTGTACTTATCCTAGTACACTATTTGTTAAGGAGTTGGCAATTCGTGTTAGCCGCCATTGTCATTTATACTAACCCCCAATCATCCGCCTACCCTAGCACTATTTGTAAAAAGTGTACTTATCCTAGTACACTATTTGTAAAAAGGTTGACAATTAGTATTAGCCCCCTATCAACCGCCTACCCTAGCACAAAAATTTGTTAACAAGTTGATAAATAGTGTTAGTCCCCAATCAACCGCTACTTTGTATATTTTATGAATTTTTAATGTATATTTTATGACTCTTTCATGGATATTTGTATTTTTAATGAATATATAATGATTCTTAATGATTTTAAGTATATGTATAATATATTTAATGAATATTTCTATATTTACTATGTATTTATTGTATATCTATTTTTTTTCCTTTTCCAAAATTCCTTTCTTTTCTCACTTTCATTCTAAGTCCAAGTTCTTATTTTCCAATCTTGTATTTGAAGTTTCATTTTCCTTCCATATGTACATTCTATTGGATTTTCCTTTTGTATCAAACTTTCTCTTGCAAATTGTTGATTTCTAAATGCACTCAAAATCTTCTTTACTTTGATGCTCAAAATGTACACATAATCATTTTATAGGTTTCATACACTAAATGTCATCTTTAGAGTAGTTCTAAAATTTTCAAGCCTCACTCAGGAAGTCAAAGATAATTTCAACAATCCCTCGACTTAAACTATGCGTATCAATGTTGCAACATTTTAAGAATGGCAAGATGACCGAGCATACATTGTGATATTTTTTCAGTTCTTGGCACCCAATAATCTTTATTAGTGCAAGGTAATTTTTGTGAGAAATATTGTATATTGTATTAATGAATAAATGATGGAGCCACTATTTATATTTAGTGTCCACATGAAGTTACTAATTTGTGGATGTGACTCTTCATTAGAAGTCACAACTATTGAGTTAGCTAGTGTGCTACTTAATGTTTAATTGATTATGTCCAATACTCCCACTAGCACACTATTGAGATGGTTGATAATCACCATCGAAAAACTTCATTAGGTTTTCAAGTTTCCGTTGTCATCACGTAGAGGCACGGCATTGCCACCTCATTGTTGTTGACTCGCTTTGACTGTGCCTACGCTTGTAGTGCCATGTTTGTGTTTGCTTCTCCTCTTGCAATGGTCATGTATTCTTTAGCTGTGCATCAAGTTGATGCCACTGCCTTTGAGACTCACTGCCTTGTTGTTGAACTTGCTTCTATTAGAGTGTATTAAATCTGTGAATAGTATAGGCAAAGGGTGTGACCCTTCACCTTCATAAGGTGCAAGCCACACTTTATATAAATTGTGTGCATCTTCCTCAATGTAATATAATTATTCTTTTACTCATTCTATCATGGAATCAGAGCTAGCTTCACCTCCATCCTCAATACTTTAGTTCTTATTTTTTATTATTAAATTACAATTGATTATCTTTATAAGAAATATTTAGACATGCATCATGTCTCAATTCAATACTTCAAATCGAAGAAATGTTACAAAATTTAATAGTTCATACTTTCAAGTATGGAAACACAATTTAAGATTAGTTCTCGAATCTGAAAAATTATTTAATGTGGTTGATGGAAGTGAAATTCTACCCACCACACCACCAACCACCCCAGGTGGTACCATTACTCATACACCAGCCACTGGTGCTGCTGGAAGTAAAGATGAATGGTACACAAAAGATACAAATGCATTGGCAATTATTACTAATTGCTTAGAACTTAATCAAGTTTCACATATTACTACACTCTACATCAAAAGAAGCATGGGACAAACTCTATCAATTGTTTGAATCGCAAGATTCAGTCACCGAAATGTATCTCAGAGAACATCTTATGATATTAAAAATGAAGGATAATGAAAGTATGACAAGGCACCTGCATACATTCAAAACCCTTCTTGATTAATTATCAGCAGTAGGTTCTCCAATGAGTAATGAAGACGTTGTTTTAGTGTTAATGCGAAGCATGCCACTTAGCTACAGAAATTTCTTAATCTCCATTCGAGGACAAACTTTGAGTCTTCAAACATTAATTACCTATTTATTACAAGAAGAAATGATGATAAAAATTTTAGATAATGTCATTGAATCTTCTTCCTGTTCATCAGCTTTGGCCTTAAAAAGCAATAAACCTTGGAATAAACAAGGATATTCACAATTTTCATCTTGGCTTTATAACACTAAAAATTCTCAAAATTATCAAAATTATCAAAATAACAAGAATTATCAAATGTATCAATCTAAAAATCAACCGTCTAATTTTCAACTTGGTTATCAAAATAAAAATCAATCAAACTCAGATAAATTCTATAATCAAAAGCCTCTAGTATGTTTTTATTGTAGCAAGCCTAATCATCACCAACGAGATTGTCAAAAAAGGATTTATGATGAAACATATAAGACTAAAAATCCTAATTCAACTCATAATAATAAAGAATTATTATACATAGCAGCTTATAATACTTACCTTACCACACAAAATACTTGGATTGTTGATAGTGGAGCTACAAGATACATGGATTATAATCAAAATATATTTATTAACTATAAGACACTCTCCCCTGGTCAACAAGCGTACACTATTGATGGTACATCTCATGCTATTCAAGGCATTGGCAATTTTAAAATCATCCTTTCAAATGGCATTTAGAAAATTATTCCTGATGTCTTACATGTCCCTAATCTACAATGTAATTTATTTTTGGTAAAACAATTAGCTGAAACTAGAGGCATTTTCAGCATACAAGGTTGTACTGCTACATTATATAATTCTAAAACTCAACTAATTGCCACTTGCCATCTTGATAATGATCTCTACGTTTTGGGTCATTTTGTTTCTCATAATCTTGTCAATAATGTAATTGCTTCAAATACATTACAAGAAGAACAAGCATTAAATTCTACAAGTACAAACTTAATTATTAACTGGCATAAAAGACTAGGTCATGTCATTTTTTCAAGATTACAAGAATTAGTAAATAACAATTTAGTTGAAGGAATCAACTTTAAATATATTCAAGAAACTAGCCCTTTTTGTGAGTCTTGTATCATAGGCAAGCAATACAAACTTAGATTTCCAAAAATATCATATTTAAAAACTTCTAATGTACAATAGGGTGACATTCAAATTGGCCGTTTAGTAGTTCCAGGGATAGTGTCCTACACTGCTGCCAACTTTGACACCCTCCCCAAAGCTGAGAAATTGTTATTTTACCATGAAAATTTGGGGACAGCATCATCTTTATGTTGAAAACATGCATACCAAATTTCAAGTCCAGGAGACTTATACAAAAAAACTTATGCAAGATCTACCAACATGGGATAGCTGTGAGAAAAGTGTCACAGCTGCCAACTTTGACACCCTCCCAAGAATTGAGGAAATTTTTTTTGCCCATGAAATTTTTGGAGCAAAAACATTTTTATGTTGTTTGCATGTGTGGAAAATTTCAAGTCCAAAAGACCCATACAAAAAATAATATTCCAAATCTACCAACATGTGTAGTTTTGAGAAACAAAGGGGAAAACCATTTTACTACTTCCAACTTTGACGCCCTCCTTAGGATTGAGTTTTTGTTGATACATAGTGAAATTTTTGGCACAAGATCATCTCTACGCTGGTAACATGTGAGATAAATTTCAAAGCCAAAAGATGTACACAAAAAAGTTATTCCATATCTACCAACGTGTATGTCCTCCATTAGCGTCAATCACTGCTAGTAACCTAGAGGGCATAGAATGACATAGTTGAAGGAGCTTTTTACCATTGACTAACTTCCACTCTCTTTCAAGAACTACCTTCAACACATCTAAGCTTCTAGGGCATTGTTTGCCATGTTGCACAACATCTTTTAACATCCTCCAAACGTTCTCGATTGGATTGAGATCGGTAGAGTTTGTGGGCCAGTTGAGCTTTTCGAGAAGGTGGCTTTGTCTCCATTCTTCACATATTTTGCTCCTATGAACGGGTGCCCCATCTTCCATAAGCACTCCTTGTGGAATTTGACCCATGAAATGAACCAATTTGGCATCGTAAACCACTTCTATAAAATCCTTAGCAGAACGTTGACCTTTAGGCATAAAGACAAGTTCTGACTTTTGTCCTCCGGCAAATGCGCCCCAAATCATTAAAGAAGTCCTTCCACTTTTAAAAGTAGGAGCTAGACAACTTGATGAATAACGCTCGTATGCACTTCTCCAAACATGAATTTGCCGAGAATTTTTTCCAATTTCAAAAGTAGATTCATCTGTCCAAACAACACGCTCCCACTCTTTTGCACTCCATCCACGGTACTTCTGAGCAAAAGCTAATCGTTGAGACATGTGACAAGGTGTCAAAAAAGGTTTTTTGACTGCAATTCGATTAAAAATGCGATTTTTATGTAAGACCCTTTATATAGTACGTCTACGCACTTGAGTAAGACGTGCATTGGTAATCTCTGAGAGTGAAGAGCAACGATGAATTTTTGAGTAATGCACAATACTACGAACATCTCTATCACTAAGCTTTTTAGCGTGACTTCCACCGCAAGGTTTGCGCTTGTAGGTTCCATCTTCTCTACATGTTTTTACTAACTTTGTAACTGTTCTAATAGGAACTCCAATAGTAGGTGCAATTTGAACTCCTGTAAATCCTCCCTCACTCAAACCTATGATGCGAGCATGAATTTCATCTGAAATTGCCATCATAAACTTATAGAGTGCGTGATGCTAGCTACAGCAGTAGAGTAGGGGTTAGAGCAGAGCAAGGGGGAGAGAAGGGGGCCAAGGGGCTAGAGCAGAGCAAAGGGGGTTGCAGGATTGACACGTGACAATTGGCAGAGGAAGGAGAACAGGGCTGGAGCAAAGCAAGGGGGAGAGAAGGGAGCCAAGGCGTTGGAGCAGAGACGAGAGAGAAGGGTCGCCAAAACACAAGCCCATATGCATACATGAAAAATCGTTTTGCTCTTAATCACTCATCATGTATGCCCAATGTGAATCAACACTCATGCATCCCACAATACAACACTCTCTGTTTTGAGGATTGTCTCAACATTCAGTCTATCACAAATCACACACACCATTCCCTTTACATAGTGTTCAATAGATATTTAGAAGAAAAAATTTGTCATGTGTCTAATGCACACTTTATGGCCAAGTGGATTCTTCTGCATGGAACACCTCTTCACTTCTTCATTTAGATGTTATTGATCTTTTTGAGAAGCATTTATGTTTGGTGGCTTACTCACATGATTGAGTTCAATGAAAAAGCATGAGGTGTCAAAGATATTTTGACATTTTCAATATGACCTTCAAATTGATTATCATAGTTACACATGTTGATAGATATGGAATAACTTTTTTTATGTATGTCTTTTGGCTTTGAAATTTATCCCACATGTTACCAGCGTAGAGATGATCTTGTGCCAAAAATTTCACTATGTATCAACAAAAACTCAATCCTAAGGAGGGCGTCAAAGTTGGAAGTAGTAAAATGGTTTTCCCCTTTGTTTCTCAAAACTACACATGTTGGTAGATTTGGAATATTATTTTTTGTATGGGTTTTTTGGACTTGAAATTTTCCACACATGCAAACAACATAAAATGTTTTTGCTCCAAAAATTTCATGGGCAAAAAAAATTTCCTCAATTCTTGGGAGGGTGTCAAAGTTGGCAGCTGTGACACTTTTCTCACAGCTATCCCATGTTGGTAGATCTTGCATAAGTTTTTTTGTATAAGTCTCCTGGACTTGAAATTTGGTATGCATGTTTTCAACATAAAGATGATGCTGTCCCCAAATTTTCATGGTAAAATAACAATTTCTCAGCTTTGGGGAAGGTGTCAAAGTTGGCAGCAGTGTAGGACACTATCCCTGGAACTACTAAACGGCCAATTTGAATGTCACCCTATTGTACTTGATTTGATTCATTCCGACATCAAAGGAAAAATAACTCCAACTCACACAGGTTTTCAATATTTCATCATTTTAATAGATGATTTAGTAGATATACTATATTTTATCTACTCTAATATAAATCTCAAGCCTTTTCTAAATTCAAAGAATACAAGGCATTTGCATAAACATATATTGGTCGCAAAATTTAAGCCTTAAGAAATGACAAAGGAGATAAATACATATCGGACAATTTTTCAAACTTTTGTATTGAATATGGTATATATCGAGACGTCACTAATCCATATAGCCCGGAGCAAAATGGTGTTTTTGAAAAGAAAAATAGGACCCTTACTGAAGTTATTCTAAGCATGCTTCATCATGCAAATTTTTCTCTTACATATTGGGGTGAAGCAGTTCTCACTGCTTCTTATCTACAAAACAAATTACCTACCAAAGCCGTTTACAACAAAACACGATATGAACTATGGACAGGCAGAAAACCCAACATAACTCATCTCCGAACCTTTGGGTGCACTGCATATGCTTTAATACTTGAGGCACGAAGAAAGAAGTATGCACTCTCTGAGAAAAGTATCCCATGTTGGTTTTTGGGTTATCCAAATGGAATTAAAGGTTATCGATTACAAGCCAAATCCAATAGATCAATCTTTATATTTAGGAATGTCATTTTTCGCAAAAATGATTTTAAAACTTCAAAATTAAAGTAGAGTCGTTATGATTCTAATGATGATAATTTATCCTTACTGGCAAATTTATTAAAACCATACACAATCCCTCTCCAAACTCACATGATTCCCCCAATTCAAAATCCTTTACCTATTCAAAACCCTTTATCTTTACGGTTACCACCTCAAGCTCAGGTTCAAGCTCTCAATCCACTTGACATTCCAAATACACCACCTCAAAATGAACCATCTCTATTAACTCCTATCACTACTTCAAGTCATAATCAATCTAGTGGTGAACAACATACTCTACAATTTCTTTTAAATTTATATGAAAATTATGGCCATGATCCTAGTCCACAATCTTCTACTCCTTCTACACCAACCATTGATAATTCATCTCCAAGGTCCAATAATTCCCCTTCTTCAATTCCCATCCGTCCTAAAAGGTCTCGTAAGTCTCCTGAAAGACTTATAGAAACCATAGAAGGTCAACCTTCCAAGTCCAAGAATAAATAGAAACCTTGGATATTTATTGTCTTAGATTAGTTTTCTCGCGATTTCATAGTAGAATCAGATCCCTTATCTTATCAAGAAGCTTTATCTAGCCCTCAGTCTAAAGAATGGCAAGATGCTATTAATTCAAAATTTCAATCCTTATTTAAAAATGATACTTGGGAATTTACCATTTTACCTCCTCAACGTACTACTGTTGGTTGCAAATGGATTTTTAAAACCAAATATGGTCCTAATAATACCATTATAAAGCAGAAAGCTCGACTTGTAGCTCAAGGTTTTTTCACAACAACCCGGTATAGACTATCATGAAACCTTTTTCCCAGTACTTAAATCTTCATCCTTACGTGTTCTTCTTGCTTATCCTACACATTATGGATTACACATTCATCAAATGGATGTTTGTACAACATTTTAAATGGCCATTTGCAAGAAGAAGTATATATGACTTTACCCAAAGGGCTTAATACTAAAGATAAAAATTTAGTGTGTAAATTGAAAAAGTCCTTATACTGCTTAAAACAATCATCTAGAGCTTGGTATGACAGATTATTAGGCAAAACTAAACAATCATATTATTAGGCAAAACTAAACAATCATATTATTAGGCAAAACTAAACAATCATATTATTAGGCAAAACTAAACAATCCTTACATTTAAAATTTGATATGACCGATTTGGTCCTATACTCAATTCTACTATATTAGGACTAGAAGTTATTTATGATCAAAACGCCCGAATCCTTCGAATCCTTTAAATTAGATATATTGAATTTTTACTCAAGAAATTTTTAATGGAAACTTGTAATTTTGCAAGTACACCTATGGAACCAGATTTAAAGCTATCCAAAATTGATTGCCCTCAAACTAACGACGAACTCACCAATATGAAGAATGTGCCCTACAAACCACTAGTTGGTTCTCTAATGCATATTTCCGTAGGTACCCGTCCTGATATATCATATTCCTTTAAACACTGTAGCTCAATTTTTATCAAATCCTGGTAGAAAACATTGGAGCTCTGCCAAACATAATCTTCGATATCTTAAAGGCACAAAATTTATATCTTCTATAAAGGATCTAACAAACACTTTATTCTCAAAGGATACAATGACGCTGATTGGGCTGGTAACATGGATACTAGAAGGTCCACTACAGGATATTGTTTCATACTTGAAAATTGTGTAGTTAGCTGGGCAAGTCGCAAGCAACGAGCTGTTGCACTCTCTTCAACTGAAAGTAAATACATGGCTCTTTCTAAGGCTTCGACATATGCTATTCGGCTTTGCCGACTCTTGATAAGCCTTCAATACCCTCAACCTAATCCCACTACACTATTTTTCAGATAATCAAAGTGCAATTCAATTCACGATTAATCTCCAATTTCATGATAAAACTAAACATATCGCTATTCAAGTACATTTTATTCGTGAACAAGTAGCTGATAGACAAGTATAACTGCATTATTGTTCCACAAGTGAAATGGCAGCAGATATCTTGACAAAGAGTCTTCCAAAGCCAAAACATTATAATTGTTTACATCTCATGGGTTTAGACTCAGAAGATGATTTAAAACAGGGGGGGTCATGAGATATTTATACATTTAACTTAATAGATTTAAAATGCATACATATGTTTTAAATAGGGGTTGTTCGAGTGTGTTAAATCTATGAATAGTATAGGCAAAAGGTGCGACCCTTCACCTTCATAAGCTGCAAGCCACACTTTTATGTAAATTGTGTGTATCTTCCTCATTGTAATATAATTATTCTTTTACTCATTCTATCAGCTTCTAATGGGATCATTGTTTCCCTTCTATTGCAGTGAGTTATTCTTCGCGTCCTTCATTGTGGCGCTTCCATGGCACTCATTGCTCTTGATTGCTTGTTAGTTGTGTACTTGTTGATCTAGATTCTATCAACTTCATTTTGTAGTTGGCATCTTATTGTTGCAACAGTATATCATCAGCTTGTTCTAGTTCAGGTTGCTATGGGTTGTTTTTGAGTATCCTGGAGTTGAACCACATCTGTCCCTTGTCATGCCTCTGAGTTGAAAGATACTCATTAGACTCACTTTTGAGTTTAACCTAGTCTGCCCCTCGTCTAGGACATGCAGATCAAAGTTTACAAGCACCACCTACTTACCAAGATCGGGTATCACCTTCATGGCCTTGATCGCCATGAATCAAATTTTATCTTCCTAGATCATGTCTTCTCCTTCTTCTTGAGGTAAGGGTTTCACAATGCTTGTGATGGAATATTTTCCGGATGTGCTCTTGTGCTTGATGATATCTGTGATTTCGAATCTCTTGTCTTGGATCAATAAGTGCAGCAGCATAGTGGATGAGTGCTTGGATGTGGTCATAAAGTTCAGATCTGTGAACTTGTTGCTATTGTGTAGGGGAGATAACCCATTTATGTAACCATCGTCGCTTCCAACCAAAGGCTACATAATGTAATAGAACAGATGCCCTCTTAGATTATTAACATTATAGTGGTGATAAAACCGGGTCTTAAATTAATTAATTTTTGTGCCCAGAAAACCTAAAAGAGGATATCCGGGAAAGTCTCCGGAACAAAGTTCCAAATCACTACTTAGTGCTAAATTAATTAGTAAAGTCTTTGCCAAATACATAGACTATTTAGTAGTGTTTCTTTTTAGTTTAGTTGTTAGGTTTTCTTTCTACTTTAATTGTTGTAGAAAATTGAAATACTTATTTGAAAGAGTAAGGATTTAATTTTATATGAAACAAAAATATAAAAAAGAAAAAAGAAAAAAGAAAAATAAAAGAGTAAAAAATAAAAATCTGGTTGATAACCGGAAGGTACCAACTGGTTCCCAACCGGAGGTACCAGCTCCGGATACCGGTGTCCTGATGTAAATATATATAGTGTGTAAAACATATATTTTTCTACATTTTGGAAAGATCTTTGATTAGGAGGATGAAACTTATTGATGACGCTTCCAGTAGCTTCAAGGTGACGCTTATTGCCCATGGAATTGTTTAAAAGACAAAAGCCGTAAACAATATTGACCAATTCAAAGTATTCCTTTACGTTCTTAAACTTTGTGTTTGAATTTGAAGTTCGAACTGTCAAATGCCGAACTTAAGGGTTTTTATGGAGTCTCAAGATCTAGAGTCTGAACCGGAGGTAGAATTAGAATTTTTCCTGTCTCAGTTGCCAATTCAACAATCTCAGTCCGCGGTTTCCACACCATTGTCATTCCACCCACAAGATGCAGTTGGATCTTCTCGTCCGTTGAAGCAGCCTCGTATTGAGCAGCGTTGGCATGGTAATCTTCAAAGGGACGCTCGTGTTTTAGTAATCTTACTTCAAACTGGATGTATTGAACCGAGCACCCGTGAAGTGACATTTGAAGAAAGTTCTGAGGGCCTGAACAAAGACCATTATTTTTGTATACCTAGGCCAATCGAGGTAAGCGCTGGCCACCATTGTTGGTTAAAAGGGCCACTGAATCCTTCGACAAAGACTCAACGTGCAGATTACATCGCAATCACTACCAAACACATCCTCGAGTACTTGCAGACGGAGTAGCACTCTTTTTTTACTTTAGTTTTTACCTCTACTTGATTTTGATTGAAGCTTTGTACTAAATATAAATATTTTGTGTTCCATTTGAATGTTAGAAATTAAAAGATGGTAGATAGATGATAGTTTACCTCCTAGATAGAACTCTATAAGTTTGTTGACCTTAAAAGATAAATAGGTACTTATCTTTTGAGTTTTCCTAGGGCCAACTGGTGTTTTGAGGCCCATGTGATATGCACATAGGCTGATCTCATCCACCTTAGGAGTCTAGAGGGTAGGTAGGCATCTTCTATCTCCCTCTTAGTTGGATTTTTGAGGGAAAAAGGGTTAGTGTGCTTTTAGAGTGAAGTGTGTGTGGGTGTAGAGGACCGAGAGTTTGATGGGCCATAACTCTGGTTGTAAAAAAAAATTTGGAATGAAATTTTAAAGGATTTCTTCCTCTTTTAGATGCGCTTCCGTAGAGATTTTTTTTTGCTTGATTTGGAGTTGTAGACAAAATGTTACAAGCGTGTGAATGGAAGAGGGTCTGCTGCCAGCCAACGAAGAAGAGCAGAGATTCGGGCGACCGCCAAAGTTTCTAGTTTTTGCGTCACTCTTTGAAAATTTCAGGCGTTGTAGAACTATTTTTTAGCTTTCTATAAACTTATCATTGAAGCCAATTGGAGTTGTATTGCAAAAGTTATGAAGGTTTGAAATTGTAAAAATCCGAGGCCATCCATTGAGAGGGCAGAGGTTTCAACAAGCCATAACTTTTGGATTGTAGTTTAGAATGGTTTGAGATTTGAAAGGTATTTGCACCATTTTCATAGCTCTTTAAAAAATATTACAATTGAGATTTGGAGTTTTAAAAAAGAAGTTATGAGCGACTCAATATTTGGAAGGGGCGGAACTTTGAACTCGTATAACTTTTGGACAGTAGTTTATAATGACTTGAAATTTGAAGAAGTTATAGTTATTTGTATTAGCTTTTCAGAAAACTAATACACTTAGTATTTGGAGTTTTGAGCCATCCGTGGCATCTGTTTGAAAGTTACAGCCTTGGTGGAAGCTTTTCCATTGTATTTTTAAACACTTCTTTTGAGTTTCTTTGTGTTTTTGAACACTTCAAGACTTGAAGACAAGAAGACATGAAGACTCGTGTGTTGTGGCTTCTGACTTGTTATTCCTAGCCGGATTTGGAGGCTTGTTGTCTTTATTTTGTTATTTCCAGCCGGATTTGGAGGCTAGTTGTTTTCAATTCTGCTTCGTAATTTTTGTTGCGGCGAAGTGGGGTTGATCACCCACACGATCATATTTATGTTGTTCCCACCAGTGAGGCTCGATTGTTGTTCACCGTGGATTTGAAATTTAGGAGCCAATCTTTCGGACGGTTTCAGCTCGTGGTCTGGCCGTCCCGTTTTACCCGTCCGAGGCCGTGGGTTCTTATCACCTTACCTTTACTCTTAATCCTTTAAAACCACCACAATATAAGCTAATAGGGAGGAGTTCTTAAATTGAAGACTGAACACTTAACACTTAACATTTAAGACTTAAGACTGAAGATTGAAAACTAAAGATTACAAAATTTGACAGAACTCCAGAGCAGACTATAAAAAGTCGCAGCCAAATACCTCGCGTATTCTTAATGCGCGCTCCTCTCTACCCAACACCGGGTGCAAACTCTGTGTACCGGGCAGCCCGGAGTACGGGCATGGAAGCCCTGGCCAAGCTCCGGCTCAACCGACCAAGCCGGCCCTGACTTAGCCAAGCTGGTTCCAACCAGTTGACTTCCCCCCTTTTCCGATTTGCTCACTTCTCCCAAACTCTCTGTTGCAGCCCCTCTCTGCCGCAACATCCTTCCCCTCTTTTTCTTCCAAATTTTTTTCCCTCTTCTCTTATTTTTTTAAATTTATTCTCTCTCTCTCTTTCACTCTTCCTCTCCCTCCTAGTTTTTCTCTCCCTAGTTTAGTCCTATATTTTTTGAGTTGGGATTTCAAAGAAGAAGAGGAGGAGGTGCAAGTTGGGGTTTCAAAGAAGAAGAGAGAAGATTTCAAGAGGAGGTCGTGCAACTAGGGTTTTGAAGAGGAGGAGCCTTTTTGGACAAGTTAATGAAGATTCCTACGGTTTGGTGGTGGTTGAGATTCCTAGGATTTTTGGAGGTGGAGGAGGTTTGTGGCCAAGGCAAGAAGATAAACGAGACAAAGAAAGGAGGTTGCGGGTGCAACAAGGAGTTGGGAAACAAAGGTAATTCTTGCCCATGTTGGATTTCTCTTGTTTGTGCAAATTTCTTTGTCTGTAAGTTTTTTTTTCTTTTTTTCTATCGGAGTAACCCCTGGTAACATTCTCCCCGGTCTAGAGAAAAAGTCCCTCGGTGGACTCTATCTAGACCATATTATAACTTAATATACATGTGAGTCTACATTGGTGTCATATTAATTGTTTTCTATTGTCCTAGCCTTATAGCAACTCTTTCTTTTAAGTTTTCTCCATCATCCTATCTTTTTTAGATCTTGCCCACATTTTTTGTCTTTTTCCTGGTCTTCCCGGTCTACCGGGAAAAACCTCTTTCTAAGTCTTTGTCTCCCAAGTTCTCTCCTTGTGATGACTTTATGTGACCTTGTGTCGTTAGTTTGTTGCTAGATATGTGAGATACATTTATCCACATATTCTAGCAAAGTGTTCCGGAGTAGTTCACCGGTTGACCGGTAGACTTTTGTTTCCGGGCCGAATCGGAGTTTGTGACAAGTTAATAGGGAGATTGGTGGAAGTATAGGCATTTCAAGGATTTTGTCCACCCCGGACAACATGGCTCTACCGGTGTCGATAACTCTTTTGAAGATTGACCCGAACAAGTGGGAGGGAACTACAAAAGGTAAATAGTTGGAGGAGGACCTCATCCGGATGGGGTGAGAGGATTCTACGAGAAGCCGTGGGTATTCCAGAGGGGACGTGCGGTGTCGTAGTTGCAGCCTCCCGGGACGTCCCGGTGAGCCTACTGGACCAATCCCCGGTCTTGGACTACGGATGTATGGCGCAAAGTGTACTCTCTTTGTCAAGAGAGTGAGTAAATACCTAGGGTCAATCGGGAGCTGCTAGAAGAACATGTATCGCATCCTTACAACTCAGCGGAATGCTACCGGAGCGACCACTTCACGAATCACCGGTTGAGAAGGACGGTTGAGAAGCGCGGTTGTAAAGGGCGGTTGAGTTTCTAAATCCAATCCTCCATTCCAACCGTCATGAAAAGGTCACGGCTTGATCGGCCACCGCCTTCATTGAAGCATTTTTCAAAGAATCCTCCCCGATTGTGGATCTTTGTTGATTGAGGCAATTCTGCCTCAACTTTGGACCATTCAACAAGGTGGAGGCTCCAAGACATTCTTGACCCCATATCTCATGCATTTGTATAAGTATCACTATTGTTTAGACCCGGACGAGAAGAAGATGTGGAGACAAGGGATGTCTCCTTCAGATCATCCTCCCAGGATCCTCCTCGACAACCGGAGTCACGGTCGGCGTTATCGGCAACTCCACAAGAAGCCTCTTCGTCTCAAGCAATCCCAAGTGAGGTCTCACCGAGAGAAACCACCACAACCACCCGGGACATTGAAGAAACTCACTCTCGTGGAGAACATATCCAAGTTCAACCGGAAAGTGACCCGGGAGATTCAAGAGATGGAGATAGAACTAATAGAGACAAGAGGACTTCAAAGGGTCCTCCGGAAGATCTTCAAAGGGGAGGACAATCGGGACATCTTACCGGCGGCCCGGGAGAAGCTGGAGCTAGTGGCCAAGTTGAAGAAGGATCTCCGGGCCGCTCAGAAGGAAATTCACGACTCGAAGGCTAAGTCCGAAGAGACCATCATGGCGTTAACCAAGATGCTTGCCGAGCGACCAAGTACGACCACACCGTTGCAAGACCGGAGTCCACCTTAGAAGAAGAGGAAATTGGTTTACGCCAGTTCTTCTTTTTCGGAGGAGGATGATCCACCCGCTCAAACACCGATGAGTCAGGTGGATTCTCCATCCTCCAAGGAGTGGACCGTGAAGGTCTATGAGAGAAAACGAAACCTCCCGGTAATTTCTACCAGAAAAGGACCGGTTAACCTCTCGTCCTTACCCCAGAATCCTTGGTGGAGTCCTCTCTCACTATACTAATTGATCTCAAGGAGACTCCGCATGTATCTATAGATACACCCAACCTTCCGGTGGATATTCCCACTCCGCCGGTAGATCTCCCGGTGAATATTCCCAATCCACTGATAGACCTCCCGATTGAGAAATCTAACCTCCCAGTGGATTCTCTTGACCATGTAGGTACTTCCAACCGTAGTGATAATCCCTATATGGCAATCGGAAGAGCCTTTTAGTTGAGCCTTTGTTATATGTTATGTGTTATTTTTTATTTAACCCACCGGTTGGTGGGATGTTGTTTTAAGTTGTCAGATTTAAACACTAGGGTGAGAGTAGTGATGTCAATGGGGCCCCATTGCGCACCCGGTCACTACTACTTGAGTGGTTTCTTCGGCTACTTACTTTTGGTAGGAAAAGGTTCACCGGTCCCGAAACATGAAGTCTTCCGGTTTACCGGTCTACCGGTAATCCGCCGGTGACTAGGCTATCCTTGATTTTAGGATCTAAATGCCGTTGTGTCCTTTAGTGGATCTACTTTTGTCCTTTAGCTATTGACTTTAGTGCACTCTTTAGATGCCATTTCCACCTTTTGGGAATCTAGTTTTAGACAGTAGCTAGTAGCCTTTTGTGTACTTAAACAACCTTCGGCTCTTGTGTTAAGTATTTTTTTCTTTGATGCTTTGCTCGTGTCTTGCCTTCATTGCTTGTGTCTAGAGTCTTTGTTGAGCTTGTGTGAGTAGACCGGGAGAGAGTTGAGTCCTCCTAATGTATCTTTGCTAGGTGTGCAAGGTTGTGAGTTGTTGAGTGTTATGTGATTGAGTGTGAGTAGAAACATCCCAACGGTGTAGGATATCCAGGTTAGATAGGTGAAGTGAGATCCGAGATTTATACTCTAGACCGTTCACCGGTGCGACCGGGAAGAGTTGTTTTTCCGGATGGGATTCGGGAAGCCCACGGCTATTCATGATAGCATCTTTTAAGTGGGAAGTGTTTGGATTGGTGATTAGGAGGGGTGATATCCCCCTCTTGGTACACCGGGAGAGATCCCGGCTAAGCCTGAGCTCGGAGAATTGTGGGGTTTCTACCCTTGTAGAGGACGAGTTCCAATGATCTCCATGGAAGGTTGTCTTGCTCATATGATTTGCTTAGTACCAACTTGTTCAGCGACGCTATCTTGTGAGCGGTGAGCAGCAAGCGGCGAGCGGTGAGCCTAAAAATCGTTGAAAAAAAATAAAATATTGTGATTTTAAAAAAAAAATGTGAAGTTTAGCATAAAATCCACAAAAATGCAAAAGTTGCACAGAAAGTTTGATACAATTTTCTAAATTAAGAAATTAGCCTATAACCTTATTAACCTCAGCCATGTGACAATATTCGTGGTTTGGGGCCTTCTCCTCTTGCGTGTCTACGTCTCTATGTACATTAAATTTTTTTTGTTGTTGGGATGTCTAGTCTTGTGCAAGATGCATATCTACACTTCAACAGTTCCCGCAATGAAGACGACATAGTAGTCCCAGCGTACCGTACAATGTGATTAGTCTTCTGACAATATGTGTGGATAAATTATGCAGGAAGTATCCCCGATGATGTGAAGACAATGCTTAACCACTTGTATCTATGCGGATTAGGACGTTTATGATTCGAGATGTACGGGTATTTCCATACAATTGCATGGGTTTAGGGTACGTATTGCAACGGGGGCATGTGGATATTACATCGATGGCACGTACAGGCAAATTCCATTGATTTACCAGACGTCCTCATGGTCTCATATTTTAGAGTTATTATGTACAAAGAGTATCTTTGGACTTGGAGCAACTTTAGAGTATGACAATTTATTACTTTGGACAATATCATGTCTCATATGTGTTGAATTCAGGACTCCTAAGGAGGCAAATGCATAAGTATAATTTCAATTCAGAACGTACTCTATGAAACTACTTAAACCGAAAAATCACGACGTCTGATCTTTCTCCAAATTGTGAGGACCTCATGTCTGCTCTGCAATGTTGGCAAGTTCAAGGATGCGCATGACTTTGTTGAAGCTGTAGCTTGGAGCGTGCATGAATACGTCCACCTTGTAATCCATTTTACATAGGTAACGTAGAATGTAGTACACATCCTTGCAATACTTCCACTGCCCCTTCTTTCCCATCGCCTCCGACTGCATCTTCAGGAAATCAGGGCATGAACACCCCGGGAGGTCCGTAATTGTGATGCAATAGGACTTCTCTTTTCCAGTGTCAAGGGTAATAACACATCCCCAACCTGGGTATGATATGGCAATGACGTTCAAAACATAGCAGTTATTCATAAGAGCAGCGCTTGACCACTTATTGCGTTGCTCAATCGTGGGAACATCCGAGCCTCTACGGATTGCAAAGCCGTGCCGAAATGTGTGGAATGAATTTGGATTCGAGGAACCGGGAAGTTGGAACGAGGAAGGGGCATGTCCATAGACACTTGAAATTGTCTCCGCGGTGAAAGAGCACCACGTTGATGCAATTGAAAACCGGCTTCCTCTAACGCCAATACCTCCTGCATTGTAAGGTTTGTGCCAACCATCACAAGCCACGTCATCGGAACTGCTGGCCAATCCAGTACAAATGATCGCTTTGATCCCTTCACACAACGGCTAATGTCATCAGGACAAAACCAGAACTCCGCAGCAACATTACGTGGACTTCTGTAATCCTTCTTCAAACCAGCGTATGTTGGGGCCGGAGTTCCATGACTTCCACGTTGTACTCTAGCGTTGCATTGCTGACCTATATGAGCTTGCAATGCCTAGCATCTTCGAGCGGACTTCTTTGGAAGACGAGCAATGTGCCACTTCAATGGATCACAATCCGACTCCAATCCGGAGGTAGTGTGCTGAACTCCGGAGTCATGACCGCTAAGCGACTCCTCAATACGTGCACGAGTCACCCTCGTCCCATCTCGTGGAATAGAGTAGTTCACCATGTCGGAACGGTGTGAATCATATTCGGACCCTGGGGGCAAATCAAGTTTGCGTTTCGTAGATCCAAAAATCTCCGAACCTTCTAGTCCGCTCGTTCGGGTTAGTAGATCTGCAACATTTGAAAAGTTTCTAACTGCCTCAGCAATGAGTTTAGGATCACCTGAACGTTGAGCAGATCGCAGCCGAAGCGTCCCTTTGTCCGGTCCTGTACCAGATGTTCCACCCTTCAACCATGCACGATATGAAGTTATCTGCATAAAAGCACGGATTAGGTCGTCCACGGTTACGGCATACAAGCATGTCATTGCGTTCCCAGATTGTTGAAGCCATCGGTTGTGGACCGTTTCAGCAAGGTTGCATGAAGGCATGTCCGTTCTCTCATCCACCGTCAGATCCTGGCAGGAGTCAACGAGGGTCATACCACGATTTTAAAGTGCTATAATAGTTAGAATTGGAGCTTAGACAATATGATATCAGGACGATACTTACAAGTTGCATTGCGCCTCCCCATTGTCGATACCAAAAATGCCAAAACGCCATCCAATCCTCAAGAGCTCGTCGCCCTACTTCGGTAGTGGCACCAGAGGACACCCACCACCCTCTAATTACATTGTATTGCGCTTCGGCCTCCTCTTGAGACTTTGCATTCTTCTAGATCTTGCAAAGGGCAATAGCTGATCCTGGAAGCCGGCGAGAATGTTCCGAGAAGTGGTTCGTTGGAGACATTTGGTCCAATGGAATAAACAAGTACGTTCTCTGCTTTCCATGGGCTTGTCTTTGTCGCCGTCGCCATAAACTCGACGGACTGCGTGCCAGTTTGCCCCAGCACTGTCGGCCATGAAGCCCTTGAAGTTCGTCGCCTCCAATCCGTGGTTCTTTATTGTATCATTCAAATTCTCCCAATATAGGTGTTGTGCGTCGGCATCCTCAGATTGTATATCGCACATTGCAATTGTCATGACTCCACAATACTTACTGTCATATACATGACAGGCCATGGTTGTCCAGTCCTTGACCCGCTTGACATGATCAAACATCAACCAACAATCCTGTAGGTCATTCCTAGGTTGCATACGCTTGACGAGATCTACACCACTACATGCTCGATCAACAGACATCTTGAAGACAAAGACTTTACCTTTGGATTGACCGGGGAACTTGTTCTCGTGGATGAACACAAACTTGGACGATTCCTTCAAGGCCATAATATTGTCCATCACTCCCTTACCACCACTGTAGAACCTCTTGCAAGTTGAGACAAGGTTCCTAATGTTTGGAGATGAGAGGGTCTCGAATTGATCAAGGACAACGTCCATAGAAGCTCCTTCCAAAGTTGATGACCTTGACGTTGGACGAATCAAGTAGTCAGAAAGAAAGTTTTTGCTCGCCGCCATGATGATTGCTGAATTTGTAGCCTTCGGTGAGCGCTGGACCTCCTTCGCAACACAGTCGTGCATGACGTCCATCGCGCATTGATCCACGCCTTTCGAGATGGGATGGTCATGATGCCCAAGGTGAATGGCCACACGAGTGCGTGATGGATCGGCCGATGTCACATAGTAGATATGAGCATCATAGAGAGATATACAAGTAGGAGGAGTCCAGCAATGCTTACATGCCAAGGTTGACTTCTCGGAAGGTGCTCCGTTGACAGGAAACGGAGTGAAGGCGGACCCGCTCCACTCGGTTTGATTCGTGCACCTTTCATTTCTGCATTCATAGTCACAATTAGCATTGGGGCACTGGAGATGCCCAATACACGTTGACTTCCGGTACGTGAGGCCGAAGTCGTTCTTGATGTTTGTAGTCATTGTCCTGCACCAAGCGTGACCATCGTATTGCTTACTCATACCATCAAGGCCCCCTCCAAACTGTGGGGTATACCCTCCGGGAGAGGCGGTAGTTCAAATATCTGGTCTTCATTATAATCTGGTGGCAAGTACTTCACACTTTTCATATCTATACTATCTATATCTATACGTGACAACTCTGACCTGGACCCCTTCCTTAGACCAGTTTTATGCACTTGCGAAAGAATACTCCGTATTCTTCTGGACGTAGGATCGACTGGGGGTCTCCCTAGAGAGACTAATTGGGACGTATCAGACCTCGAATCATGTGAAATGGACATATTGGGAAGGAATGACTCGTGACACTTGGTGAGATTTCTTGAGTTACCTAGGTTTGGGTCAGTGACATCCTCTTTCTCTATGTCACTAAGAGTGACGATAGGGATCGAGGTCGTGCCCAAACCAGGCACGAGTACTGTATCTCCGGAATCATCTAAACACTATAAGAAACCCGTGTTTTTTGTGACAGGGCAACTAACGTGAAATTATGTTTTGTGCAGCATCCGGCACGTCAACGTTGACGTCCAAAAAAATCCGATATAATTGACATGCGAAAAACATGCCAAAATCTCAAAAAACAAGCCCACGTTTTTTAAAACGTCACAAAAACTTGGGGGTTGAAGGTGTTAAAAATCTGCCATGTGGCTGCCACGTCGCGTCCATGTCATCGCCACATGGACGGGCAGTGCCACATCCCCAAATTTTTCATCCGGGCCCTTGGTAATGTGGCCCATGATGTGGCACATGACGTGGCATACGATTGTGACTAGGCTTGCATACGTGGACCCGACATTTTCTAACGTGGCACCTTTAAAATATGACGTGGCATGTCCAATCAGCATAGTTTAATGCATAATTAATTGTGGACAGTGTAAATTGGGACGTCATTTCTAACACGGTATGTTTTCTGTGACATTCGTTATGACGTTTTCTGTGACGTTCGTTATGACGTTTTCTGTGGCGTTCGTTGAAATGGAGGTCACCAAAAGCAAGCACCAAGTCAGCAAAAGCAAGTGCCATGTCACCAAAAAGAAGCGCCATGTCATCAAAAAGTACCGTAACACAAAAAGTTTCAAGGGTAATTCAAATTCATCCAAATAGATGGATGAAAGTGAATCACTCTTGATTTAAGTGTGATGAGATAGGAGAGAAGGCCTTACATATATATACAATGGGATGCACAAGTGGTGACAATCCATATGGGATTATTGGATTTGTCATGGTGTTAGCCTCGTGTTAGCATAAACATTAAAATGTCACAGTAGACGTCCATCCAGACGTCTGTTCCAACATCCTCTTTGCCTACGTGGCAGCTGATTTCAACCTTGCCTACGTGGCACAAACATTTTAAAAAGAATCCAATTTCTACCTTGCCTACGTGGCTCAAACATGTTTTTTGTGATGTCAGTAACGACATCCACGTTTTTTGTGACGTCAGTAACGACATCCAGGTTTTTATTTTTGTAGGGGTCAGCCCATCTCTACTGTATTTTAACCACTGGGCAGTGTTTTACGAGAGGTTGCAGTAACAATCTCGAGGTTACTCACAGTGAAACTAAAACCCCCTTGCCGACGTGGCACTGTCACCTTTCGGAGGACGTTGTCTAAAACATGACTATGTTCACTAGGATGTCCCGCAAAACAAATACGTTTATGCTAACATCTCTGCATTTTTCCTGCGTTTTTTTCATGTTTGGTGCAACATCCACGAGAATCCGAGAGCCCAAGGCTCGGCCCGTTCGCAAAAACATGTTTTGAAAAACACACTTGATCACAGCTAACGTCACAAAAATCACGGGTTTCTTATAGTGAAAGAATTGACTACGGAAGTAGATGCATGACCAGACATCTGAGCATCAGAGAAACCGTACACTTTGAATGACCCAGAACATAAATTCCACACATATCCTACTACATCACGATCTTTCACTTGATAGATGGACTGCGTGTGAATCCCATTACTATCGAATACTTCCTGCTCGACTTGAACCGTTCCACTTCTAAATCCGAAACGAAGACAAAGCAAAGACTCTACGACAATGACAGTGCTACGTTCATCAACGGGCATGACAAATGGGGTGCCCCCTCGGCATGAGGAAAGAGACGCCATGTTCAAGGACTCTCAAAGATACAATCTGGGGTGTTACAAAGAGAAGGGGGAATTGAAAATCACCAACTTTTTATAAGATGGTCCAGGAAGCCATTCTATGGCAGGCTATTGTTGGCTCAGTAAACGTAGGATCATCATGCATCCATATTGATGTCTCAGTAACGATACGACAAAATGCAATGAAAATCATGCTTGCTCTAGTCCAAAGAACTACAAATATATTTAATAATTTTATCGGGACTTCTAGAAGCGGTAGGGATGCCCATTGTTATTATGAAATGCTTGGCGTCGTTTTTCATGAGCTGTGCAGGTATGCCTAATTTTGTGGAGTCTGCGCCGGTGGGAGGAATATATATGGAGGGTGTAACATTAATAGAGACTAGTGTACTGTATCATTTCAAACTAAAGACTGTCAAGATCCGGTATTTTAGCCAAACGAGTATCCCCCACCCGCCTAAGGTAGCAAGGAGGGTTATATATTGCACGACCGGCAACCTTGCAGTTGTGACAATAAGTTTGTGATTTTCCATGCGAGGTTGTGATGTTTAGGGAGTGGAGAGGATGGTTTAGGGTTCAGTGCCAAGGATGACTAAGAATGTTAGACAGAGGAGAAGACCTACTAAGTTTTCAAATCCTAAGCAAGTACGCGCTCAGAAGAAGCGTCGAGAGCAGCAAGCAATATTAGCTTCCCAGAATACTGAAGCAGAGAAAGAAAAACTTATTGAGGAACGTAGGGATTTGACTATTGTCATCAGAGGAGCTTCTTCTTCCCGTTCAAGCGTTCAGGTATTCTTTGAATGGTATTCCTCTTCTTTGCTAAACCATATGACGCAGATCAGTTGATTGATGGTATTTAATGACTATGCTTGCTCCAATATTGTGCAGGAATCAAGGCCTAGCACGCATTTTTATCGCGAGAAGGTAGAAGAGGACTCTGTACAAGCTAATACAATGAGCCAGAGATCCAGTGCTTCGGATAGCTCGTTGCAAAGGAATAAGGGGGATGGTCCAGCTAGAAACCATCATCGACCCCTAGCACTACTCGAGCCAGGACGTGACCCATCGCCTCAGGTACATAACGAACCGTCATGTCCTTAAATTCCAATATTTTGTACACTGATTCAAGAGACTCTGAGTCCCAGGTCGTGTCACATATTTCATTGCGTGCTTTACGCTCTAACAATATAACCCAAATACCCGAGCGAGGCCCTAGGCAATAGGTCAGGCGTCACCCGTTCTGTTTTCGACTCCCTCCAGAGCCATACCCTGAAGCCGGTCTGAGTCAGCCCACCCCTAAGTTTCTCTATGCTTTTCTACGCTTTGTGTTCACGTTATGTTGACAGCGCTAACACGCCGCTGTTAAGAGGTCGCTGCAGTCCGAGTTTAGGTCTCGCTGAGGTCCCCTTCCGCCGCTCTAGTGAAGTCGCTGCAGTCCGTAGTCCGCTCTCGCTAAGGTCCCCTGCAGTGGCGCTGAAGTCACCTTGATAGCATTTGTGCACCGCGTAGCGGTCGAGGTCCCTTGACGTCCCACGAAGCACCTCGAGGTAAGCAGTTTAGGTGTGTTTCTTGTCCGCCATTTTTGACGCTCGGATCCGAGGGTCATTTCTAGCAGTTTTTTTTTGTTTTTCTGCGTCGATTTGTGGTGACGATGTGGTGACGACGCCTGTCCGCCGCTCTGGTGAGGTCGCGGCAGTCCGGGTTTAGGTCTCGCTGAGGTTCGCTTCCGCCGCTCTCGTAAGGACGCTGCGTTCCGTAGTCCGCTCTCGCAGTGGTCCCCTGCTGCGGCGCTGAAGCCAGGAGGACCGCATCTGAATGCTTCGTAGCGGTGAAGGTCCCTTGACGTCCCACGAGCACCTCGAGGTAGGCCGTTTAGGTTCGTATTTTCAATTCCTTTTTTCACCCTCGGATCCGAGGGTCATTTTAAAGACTCTGTATTTTTTTTTTCTTCCTGGCTTTGTGGTGATGTTATGTTGACGTCACCAGTCCTCTCCTCGAGCAAGGTCGCTGCAGTCCTTGTTCCTAGGCTAGCTGCAGCAGGACTGAAGTTCCTTTGAGTGCATGAGAGCATCGTGAACTGGTGGAGGTCCCTCGGGTTTACACAAAGCACCTCGAGGTAGGCCGTTTAATTCGTATTTTCCCTTCCTTTTTTCACCCTTGGATCCGAGAGTCATTTTTAAGACTGTATTTTTTTTTTCCTCTGTTTTCTTCAATTTTGCCTCGCTTTGCGAGGTCGTTATGTTGTTGTCGTTAGTTCTCCTCTTTGGAGAGGTCACTGCAGTTTGGATATAGGCTTCTTGAGCTCCGGCATTCAACTCAGGATGAGCGCATCTCAGCACTGCCTATGGATGGAGGTCCATCGGCTCCTTTCAAGCACCTCGAGGTAGGCAGATTAATAGAATTATTTGCATGCTCTCAGCTTAATCCATTCTCTTGATTGCAGGACTTGCTGAGCCAGGAGCGCATACGAAGCGTTGAGGGCGGAGAAATCATGAGTGGAGCGAGCATAGGCACCGATGAGGTATGTTTCTGCGCTGCTACTAGGAAATATTGGTCGCGTCTGAAATTCTATTTGATATCGTTTCCTTAATGTACTACCAAATTTCAGGAGGCTCATGAGGAACTAGGGACCCTGCCATGTAGTGAAGGTATGGATCTTCTAAATCAACCTGTGGAGGAAGAGATGAACGGCGTGGAGGCCGACTCGAGGATGGAGTCAACAGAGCAGGCGTTGCGGAAATCAATTCGGGGCACCGCGTCTGATGTCCTGCAGAGGTCAATTTTTCCTTCAGTGGAGGAACTCTTAATTCCACTGTGCCGCATGCTACCCATGACGGAGGTTCGTCTCCCATTGAAGAGTGATGTAGAGAAGCTCAAGGCAGAGTTTGTGAAGGGATATCGACCTAGATCTGCATGCTTCTATGTAGCGGTGAAGAGCTTCTCATTGACTGAACAAGACGTGCTTCCTTCCGACCGAGCCAAGTGGTCTGCTCTTTGGCAAGAGGAGGATCGCAAGTTCGAGCTCATGTTGCAGAGTCGCCCGGAGTTGCAGTCGTTTTCGAACAACTACTTTTTTGTTTGGGATGGCAACCACCGCCACATTGCGTGGATGGAGGTGATATCCCAGATGCACTCTCGTGACTTTATCTTCCATTCACCGGTGAAGACTATGGTTCTAGAGCCGTCTGAGGGAAACCGCCACATTCTTCTGAACGCTATGACTGATCTCAACAAGTAAGACACAATCCATTTTTTGTTTGTTAAACATATTTCTGCAATGGGCATTGTTATGATTGCCATGGTCATACTCAATTGTTGAAAAAGGTATTGAACATGCATGTATCTAAAAGGTGGTTTCCGCATCCTAGGCAAAAAGAGGCTGATCACGTCACGCAACATTTATCACATGAGCTGAAGAGGGTCCAACATTTTGGCTTGTTGGACTTCGAGCAGTTGAAGGGCTTGATTAGCGATGACGACTACGAAGCTAGCCTTCACGAATGGGGGAAGAAAGCAACAAAGAAGTGGTATCACATGACTTATGATGCATTTCAAAAGCTAATGTTCGAGGTAACCATGTCAATCTTCTTTTGAAATAGTCCAACCGGTGTTGCCAAGTTCAATAATCATTCTTTGTCCAGTGTTGACATGTATATCAATTGTTGGTATCCAGAGGGAGATTATCGCTGCTCAAGAAGAGTGCATACGGAATTACAAGGATAGCCTTGTCACAGGCGTTAGTGTTGATCGTGTTGGAAGCCCAGCAGAGTTGGTGAGACTCTGCACCGATGCTGTACAAAAGAAGAAGATTGCTTGTCAGACTACATTCACACGGATGTTGGCGATAGCAAATCTGGCGAACGGTGAGGAATTCTTCAAAGAGGTATGTGTATTCCATACATGATTGTGTTTATGAGTTTTCCATATAGTATCTTTATGAGAGCATGTCGAACCATAACTGAGTCTAACTACATTTGCCCTACTTCAGGTGATGCGTCATTTCGACATTTACCAGACTAAGCCAGAGATGACACTCGAAAAGCTCCAACTCTTCTGCACGGCGAAGGTGGCTGGGAAGTTCAAGGGACGATGGTGCAAATGGTGGAACATGAGCAAGGACGGTAGGACGGAGTATAATTTTCCCAAATCCCGAGCTTCAGACACAACTCTCCGGGGTTGGATCAATATTGCTGCTTTCTGGGCTGGGGTGAGTATTTTTTATCCCTATCATCAATTGAACTTCACATACCAACATTGTCATTGATTATTGTCTGATAAATTGCACTGTATGTTATAGTTGGAGGAAGAAATTGAGAAGAAATTCTGAGAGCTTGTTGAAGAGGACAACGTTGTATTGAAGAATGACGAGCTTCCAAATCCCATCCAAGACATTGGTTCTGGGATGGAGGCCTGGAGCATCATGTTGTGGGCGAAGGCCTTCAAAGACCATCTTGGAAGAAAAGGTCTCTTCTCCAAGTCGGAGGAGTTTCTGAAGCAGGAGGGCTGTGAGAAGACCATGAAGCGGGCGGTGCTTCGATATTTCTGGAGGGAGCTTGTCGCAAAAGGAGCTTTGCTACCAAACCAAATGCCAATCCGCTTCAAGAAGTGGACGGACCCTACCTCACCAGACTGCATCTTCACCGAACAGCAGAGGCAGCGGTTCTCTCGTCATCACTTGGTGCAGTGCCCTTGGTACTTGGAGTTGAAGAACTCTGATCCTACTCCAGGTGAAGAGATCCAACTTCAAAGGGATTGTGATTCCCTAGCCAACGGTGGAGATGGCGACATGCTTCCCTCTCATGTCTCTGCGGTGGTTGAGCCAGTTGATGCATCTCTCCTAGAGAAAGATCGTGCAAAGGCTTCGGAAAGGGCGACAAAGGCGGCGCTCAAGGCGGCTGAGAAGGAGGCATTGAGGGTGGAGAATCTCAAAGCAAAGACATTGAAAAAAGAGACGAGGGAGAGGAACAAGGAGTTGGCAGCATTGGTGGCAAAGGAGGGTTCTGAGAAGCTGTTCGCTCAGCTTGGAGGGGCAGCAGCGTTTGCTATTCCAGCTGCCTTGGGACCGATGCAAGGCATTTCCCCCTCGGGCAGCAGCCGATCCTCCACCTATATATGTAGCCAAGCCATCTCAGACGATCTACACCATTCCAGCGGTGGAGCACCTGGAGTCTACAGTCCGAGTGGAGGTGATTTGTCAGAGCGCTCTCAGCGTTATGTCTCTGTTTGATGATATAGCTGAAGAGGATGATTTGCCATCTGTTTGGTCAGAGATGCGACAATTTATGAAGGTACATTTTGGGTCGCGGTTGCGGCATCACCGTGGACAGCCCTGCGACCTAGGTTTGGTGGACATGATTTTTTTTGATGTCCCAGAGGATTTGCCGGTCCCTGGAATTGAGGGCGGTGGTGCGGTGCCGAGTTGGAACATACTTCCAACTCAACAGTCTAAAGGAGGTAAGCGAGAATCCCATTGGATTCATCGATGTTTTGAGATGGCAGAGGCCTTGCTTCGCGATGGGGCACCGCTCATCGTGTTCTACCCGGACTCGAAGTTCATTTCTAATGAGCTTCATGCTTGGGCAGAGTGGGCAGAATTCCGTGAGGAGACAAAGTGGTTTGCCATTAACGGTTTGTCTCTCTCGCGCGAAGGCCATCCCGGGCGCACTCACAAGTGCTTCATGGTGAAGTGCTATGTGAGGAAGTTGGAGCCTTGGGTTCCTTTTTCATTCAATGATAGGATGGAATTGTTGTTAGAGGGGATTCAGTTGTCATCAGATGGTCATTTGACCAACCTTATCACACAAGAGACCTTGACGATGAGAAGATCCACCAACCAGCCATGGCGTGGAGCTCGCGAGAAGTCCTCCAACCTCATGGAGGCTCTCATTGACCTTTGTACTCAGGAGGATGAGATCGTCCTCGATCTTACAGCATCCACTGGTATGCGTTTTTCAGACTTCCGCTTCCATCATTGTTTCCTCAGACCATCAGTTGCTAACTCCATCGTACTTATTTCAATTCAATAGGTGCATCCATCAAGGCTTGTAAGGCTCTCAAGCGCCACATCCTCGCATTAGATGATGATGCTGATTTGGTTGATGAGGTTTTGCGCCCTTTGATTCCCAGTTCCACGGAAGTGGAGTCGGCAATTATGCCTCTGGTGGAAGAAGGATCCAGAAAACGCCCATTGGAGATCGATGATGACGAGCCCGAGGTGAAGAGAGCTCGCAAGAGAACTTGTAAGTAAGTTTAGACTCTTGAGCTTTGTTGAATGACTTTGCGTTGAAGTTTATTGCTTTTGATATTTTTCAGTCGTTGACATCAACGTTTTGTTTGATCGATGCAATCGGTCGACGTCGTTGATGGCTTCACCATCAACATCTCAGACCGGGGTGCTATCGCGCTTGTCACGGTCGTTGATGAGTCCGCCTTGCTCGTATCATATGAATCCTTGGGATTGGGGCATCGCACACGCGATGGCTGCATTACCATCTCCTCCACCGATTTCACAAGTAGCCCAACGGAGGTCTGCAGCAGAGCACTTCATAGATGGAGAAGCGGTTGATAGTGGTACGGATAGTAGTTCGCCTGGTATTTATGAGGATAGCTCGGATGAGCTATCAGGGGAGGAAAACTGATTTATCTATTTGGTTGTATTGTTATTTAACAATGCGTGTTGTTTTTTACATATTCATTACAGTCGTCTATATATTGTGTTTTATCTAGGAATAACTATTTCTTTCAACATATACTATGAAGTTGTAATTTCCATTTGTATAATATTAATTCATTGAATGTTTTGAGCCAAGCAATTTTGAAAACCTCAAACTATATTTATTGAACTACAAATAGTTACAAAGTATTAAATCTTTCTGAATTACACTGCTTCAGAAACATGGATATCGCCTAGATATTAGATGGATATCACCCATGTATTAAATGGATATAGTAGACTCCAATCCACGGCCATAAGTGTCCCTTTAGATTTTTAAACTAATTGTTACAATCCTAAACCTCTAAAATTTGACATCACTATGTCAAAATATATTGTCGTTGTTCATTGTTGCATGATTTCATTTTAATGCCAAAAAACTGTAAATATAATCCACGGTCATAGGTTTCCATTTCAATTTTATTTTTTTGAATTGCAAAAAAAAACCAAAAAAACAGTGCTCACCGCTCGCTGCTCAAGGCTCACCGCTCACAAGATAGCATTCCTGCCAACTTGTTGTGAGTCTTGTATCTTCTTGGTTTGATTCATTGTGTGTGGTTGTAGTTGGAACTCCGACTTACGTGTCCGGTTTACCGGAACAAGTTTCGGTAGATTGTGAAGACTGGTAAACCGACGACAATCTTTTTAACTCTTTCAAAGTGTAGGGTTAGATTGTGGATATTGTGGTCTCTAGATTGCGAGAACGGAGGGCAGTGACTTTCCGGGCACTGTAAAAACTTACTGGAAAACTACTCTGACGCTCAACAAAGTTTAACCGAAACACTTATGGTTACTTGTTACCGGTTACTAAGGTACCGGAGAAGCCATCTTCCGGAATGTGTTGAGGTATTCAGTGTGAATTATTGGTTAAGGTTTAAAGAGTTTGATGCACAATAAAAAAATCCCTGGAAACGATCTGGTATGGTGGGCTCGCTTAAGGTTAATTTTGGTTAATTTTGAGAATTACGAACCACTAGACTACGACATAAAGCGTATGCAAGCCAGGGGGGATCTCCAAGATTGTTGATTGATATTTCATCATATAAAACAAGTGAAGGATTAGACTACCATGGCATGCCATGTATATGACAATAAGTATTATAGAGTCATGACAATTGCCATGTGCAACATGCAATCGGAAGACGGTGAAGCCCAACAATTATTCTGGGAGAATTTGAATGGCACAATGAAGAATCACGGCGTGCAGGAGATAAAATTCAAAGGCTTTAAATTACGATAAATAGTGCGGGAGCAAATTGGCATGCCGTTCGGCGAGTTTATGGCTTCGGCGACAAAGACAAGCCTATGGATAACAAAGAACGGACTTGCTTGTTTCATTGGACCAAATGTCTTTAGCAAGTGTCGTGCCATGAATTTAAATTTTTTTTTAGTTAGATAGTAGGAAGTGATAAATTAGACAAGCAGGTTAAGAGTATGATCTAATCTAAACTAAAATTAGCGCGTAGTAGGAATTAAAGCAACTAGAATAAAAAAACCAAGTGGCCCCCTTAAACAACATAAGGGGGGGCTTTAAATCCGAGTCTTAGACTCAAGTCCCAAGCCGAACGAGGGCTCGACCCGAGACCCGACCTCCCAAATTTCCATAGGCTAGCTCGGATAAGGGAGCTCGGATAGGCTAGCTCGGATAAGAGAGCTCGGATAAGGGAGCTCGGATAAGAGAGCTCGGACAAAAGAGCTTGGATAAGGGAGCTCGGATAAGAGAGCTCGGATAAGGGAGCTTGGATAAGGGAGCTCGGATAAGGGAGCTCGGATAAGGGAGCTCGGCTAAGAGAGCTCGGATAGGCCAGCTCGGATTAAGGGAGCTCGGCACCATGAAGGGAATGACGAGGAAGGAGTCCGAGAAGGGACTGAGAAAGAACCAGCCGGCTTTGACCGTAACTACAAAAGGGCAAGGCGAGCAGAGAGAGCATCATCCGAGCAAGACCAGGCAAGCAGGGAGAGCATCATCTGAGCAAGACCAGGCGAGCAGGGAGAGCATCATCCGAGCCAGACAAGGCGAGCAGGGAGAGCATCATCCGAGCAAGACCAGGCCGAATAGGGAGAGCATCATCTAAGCCAGACAAGGCGAGTAGGGAGAGCATTATCCGAGCAAGCCCAGGCCAGGGCGAGCAAGGAGAGCATCATCCGAGCAAGACCAGGCCGAACATGGAGAGCATCATCCGAGCAAGACCAGGCAAGCAGGGAGAGCATCATCTGAGCAAGACCAGGCGAGCAGGGAGAGCATTATCCGAGCCAGACAAGGCGAGCAAGGAGAGCATCATCCGAGCAAGCCCAGGCCAGGGCGAGCAAGGAGAGCATTATCCGAGCAAGACCAGGCCGAACATGGAGAGCATCATCCGAGCAAGATTGTTCGAACTGAGGGGACCTGGAGTGAACTCGTGAGGAACCGAGAGAGCTGAGGGGACCTGGAGTGAACTCGTGAGGAACCGAGGGAGCCGAGGGGACCTGGAGTGAACTCGTCAGGAACCGAGGGAGCTGAGGGGACCTGGAGTGAACTCGTGAGGAACCGAGAGAGCTGAGGGGACCTGAAGTGAGCTCGTGAGGAATCGAGGGAGGCTGAGGTAACCAGGCCCGTGCTAGTTGAGGTAACCGTGTGTAAACCGTGGATAAAGAAGAATACCTCGACCCAGAGGAATGGCGACTATCCACTCAATGGGCTCCATGTCCAAGGACATCTCCCCGGCAATTCCCAAGGACCCTCAGGAGTTAACCGAACTCCAAGAAGACCTCCTTCGTATGGGTTGTCTATCCCTTCTCGATTTCTGTTGGAGTTTTCGTGTAGAATCCACTGTCCAAGAGTTACGGCAAAACCCTTTGCCGATACCGGAAGGTGATAGCATCCGCGTTTGCCCGGACCAATGGACGATGGGAAGATGGCAGGAGGTGTACGGATTCCCACGACAGGGAGGAGGTTGGACAAGTTTGAAGAAGGAAGAATATGCCAAAGGACGTTTCGGCACCAAGGACGCTAAGAATGGATACCGGTGAGTGGTTGCCTAGACCAAAGGGCAAAACGAGTCTTTTCCTTCCTCGTACCCATCCTACATCCGGAGAAGCCGACCCGAGTCACCATCACCCTTGCTAATACGGTGTATGGCTCTTATCTTGGAGAGCGAGTGGTGAATTGGGCGATCAGTGTGCAGGATGTAGTTCTCCGTTTGATCAAGAGTGCCAACAGCACTAAACGTTCCCTTCTTGCCCCATTCTTGGTCCACCTCTATCATCATTTCAAGGAGACTACCGCTGAGGAAGCTATGGCCTTTGGGACTCATCTCATGATGAAGAAGTTTGATAGGACGGAGTCAGAGTCCGAGACGGGATCGGAAGGAGGGAGCAGCTCCTCACCATCCGAGGAAGATGTTCTGCCACTCCCCAAGCGCCAGAGACAAAAACCGGGTGGAGCACCTTCTACCCGCACCGGTGCAGCCATTCATGCCGCAGCCACCGGACCAGCACAACTCGGAGACAAGTCTTATCCGGCCTCGGAGATAATAGAAGCCCTTCGCGTATATGTGGAAGACACAAATCGGACATTGGGACAAGTGAGCAGTTTGGTGGGCAACCCTCCGCGGGAAGGGTTGATAGCGGCGATCAAGGAGAAGGTCGGAGGAGCTGGGGATCTCCGCACCATGGAGCAGAAGGTCAACCGACTCACACTCGACATGGCAAAGGTGAAGAGCCGAGCTTTGGAAGCGGAGAGGAGTGGCAAGGTAGCTCTTCTTCAAGTCAATGCCTCGGCAACAGCATTACAGCAGGTCGACAAGGCCTCACGCTTTCTCGCAGATGTAATATTGAAGGCCAAGATGTTCGATGCGCGATTGGAGAGGGATGACCACATTTCCAGCAAGAGAGTGATTGCCTTCATGATGGAGCAAACCGTGAAGGTTGAGACAGCTTATGCGAACATGAGGTTATTGGTGAGCAATCTTACTCATATCCTACCCAAGTTTGTGGAAGACTCTGACAGCTCCGATAAGGACGGAGACTCGGGTTCGGAGACCAATCCGGAGGAGCGAGGCTTAGGTGAGCCCGGTCCACGGAAGGGGAAGGAAGTGGTGGACCTTGATAGCCCGGATTTGCCCCCTCAGCACCCGAGTTCGAGGGTCCTGACAGGACCACCTCCCTTGGAGATCATTACCCAGATGTTGAGCGGTGGGAAGGAACGCACGGGGGTGGCAATGGAGCCACGACCCTCCGTGCCTCCTCACCAGCCGCCACGCAGTGATCCTTCTCGCACTACACCGGGTGTGGCTCCTTTGCAGAGAGGACCTCACCATGGGAAGACCGCCAGTGAGAGTTCCTCTTACTTGTACACCCCTGGACCGGCATCCGGCCAAGGGGGCACCATGGGGACTCCGAGTCACGTATCGGTTCCCTAGACACAATCCAAGCTCCATCCGAGCATGACTACCGTGCCACCCACCCCGGATGGCCCGGATACCACATTGCCCTCAAGGGAAATCTTGCTGAGGGCACCGACGGTCCAATCCACGCCTTTCATGGATGTATTTGCACCCTTGGTGACGCTTGCAGCAGCCGCAGCCACACCGACTTCGAGCCGGAGTTTCCAAAAGCGCAAGAGAAGAGAGGAGCGGAAGAGACTCGAGGAGTTGGCCCGGGAGTAGGCCAGGATCTTGGTTCGTAGGTCACTGTTCAGTCCGGGATTTGGCCCCCGGTTGACTTTGGTTTTGACTTGGTTTTGCCTTGGATTTTGTATAATAAGTGACCTCTGATGGTGCACGCCGTGTGGAGTGGCAGCACCGCCGCTAAGAGTAGTTAATGTCACCATTTTTAGTTAGAAGGTATCATTTGAGTTTGGACTCTTGTGTGAGTCCTTCGCAGTATAAGAGAGGAGTCTCGTGGCTTCTCTCTTCACTGCTTGATGTGTGTATTTTCTTTTAGTTTAATTCTAAACCTACGTTCTGAGAAGACCTTCGATGGTTGGAGAGCTCGGATTGCATACATGACTGTGAGTGTCATTTCAAGTAGTCCACTCCTCAAGTCTATACTAACTGTCTAATCATTGTTTCCTTGTTCCATCAAGTAGATTGTCGGGGTGGATGAGAATAACAGGTGAGGTGAGAAGATAGCTAGTAGGGGCGTGACTCCAACTCTAACCGTACAGTTGTTTCCTTGTTCCATCAAGTAGATTAGTAGGGGTGGATGGGAATAACTGGTGAGATTTTATGTGTCTAGAAGAGGTCGAGGGGGGAGTGACGGATGTGAAAAGGGTCCTAGCGAGTCTTGAGTGACCTTCCGGCGTACCGATTGATGTCAATTGTAAAGGCTCGTACCATTCCCTGAAATATCCTACCTCCAGCCGCATCGGATGTGGAGGGAGACTGAGAGGAGGACGGATAGTGGGCGGGTAGGCCCCTTGCTCACTTACATTACGCCACTCATAGTTTCGGAAACACGGGCCTAACACCCCTGCAAGGGGGTCCCAGTGACACCATAACCATCCAAGGGAGTGAGTAGATTTAGAAGGAGAGAACGGGAGGAAGAGTAATTGTTTCTTGTGTCAAACGCTAGAATCTCTGTGAGTCTACGGAATACCGTCCGTGGTGATATATTCCTTATCCGAGTACTCGTATACTCCGGATGTTTATAGTGTGCATAGTTGTAAAGATAACCCCCCCTCTCTTAACCAGGACTCCGGACGAAGTAGGCTCCTACCCGAGGGTTCCTACCTTCCGAGCAAAGTAGGCTTCTACTCGAGGGTTCCTACCTCCCGAGCAAAGTAAGATCCTACCCGAAGGTTCCTACCTTCCGAGCCAAATAGGCTCCTACTCGAGGGTTCCTACCTTCCGAGCCAAGTAGGCTCCTACCCGAAGGTTCCTATCTTCCGAGCCAAGTAGGCTCCTACCCGGGGGAAGACACTCGTACGGAGAGCGGGGTGGTGGATGTAGATAACGCTCAGGCGTTGTAATCTAACCCTTTTCCTTTCTTTCCTTTGATGTAATTATTGTGATACAGGTAACATTGTGTACATATAAACAGGTTGTCAATCGTTGTAGTTCTCGGTGATTCTCTGTGGGAACGATTACCTTAAGGGTATCTTTGTATTAAGATGTGAATAGTTGCCAACACATACTACAACAACAAGCCACCACCAGAAGCATTTTGCCCAATTTCAAGGAGCAACACATTGCCCTTTGCAAAATCTGGAAGAATGCAAAGATCCAAGAAGAGGCTGAAGTGTAGTACAATGTTATTCGTGCGCAGTGGATGTCTTCTGCTGCCGCAACCAAAACCGGCCGTTGTACTCTGGAGGATAACATTCTGGCACTTTCGTTATTGACTATGGGGCGGTGCTATGCAACTTGTAAGCAATCTTCACACTTTACTTTTAAAAACCCCAGTGGGCAATATAAGAGAGACTTCTGATAATTTTTATGACATTTATTGTATCTTCTCAAGATCTTATGCTTGACAAAAGAGGCCAGAGCCAACATGCCTTTTTGCAACCTTGCGGAAACATTCCACAACCGGTCGGTGCAACAATTTGGAAATACAATGATATATTTGTACGCGGCAACCGTGGACGACCTCATCCGTGCTTTCATATTGATGACCATATATCGGACATGGTTGAAGGGTGGCATGTCTGGAAAAGGTCCTACAAATCTACGCTTTATTTGCGGTCTACGCAACGGTCAAGTGACCCTAAAATCATTGTTGAGGTTGTTAGGAACTTCACTGGGGCCAAAGATCTACTAACTAGGACAGATGGCTTAGAAGGAGCAAAAAAATTTGGGTCCACCAAGCACAAGCTTGACATGCCACCTAGGTCTGTCCATGATCCTGTAGACTCGATACGGTAAACTACTCTATCGCCCGTGATGGCTGAAGGGTGACTCGAGCGCATATTGAAGAGGCCCTCATCAATCAAAACTCCGGAGTCCAGCATAGAACATCCGTTTTAGAATTGGACTGTGATCCATTGAAGTGGCACATTGTCCGCCTTTCAAAAAAGTCTGCTTGGAAATGCCAAGCCTTGCAAGCTCACAGTCGTGAGCAGTGCAACACTAAGGTTGGACGTGGGAGTCATGGGACTTCAACCCCCACATATGTCGGTATGAAGAAAGATTATAGATCGCCACGGAATGTCGTAGGTGAATTCTGATTTTGTCCCAATGACATTAGTTGTTGTGTGAAGGGGTCAAAGAAACCGTTTGTAGTTGATTGGCCAGGAGTTCCAATGACTTGGCCTGTAAAGCTTGGCACTAATTTAACAGTGCACGAGGTACTAGCATTGGAAGAAGCAGGGTTCTAGTTCCAATAGCATGGAGTTCTTTCACCACAAAGACAATTCTAAGTGTTTATGGACATGCCCCTTCCGCGGTCACACTTCCCAATTCCGGTGAACCGGAATTCCTACCACACCTTCCAAAATGGCTATGCAATATATGTTCGTAGAACAACATATATTCCAACGATTGAGCAATGCAACAAGTGGTCAAGCGCTGCTCTAATGAATAATTGTTACATCTCTACCCTCTATGCCATATCATATCCAGGATGGAGATGCGTTATCACTCTTAACACAGTGAAGAACAAATTCTATTGCATTACCTTTGAGGACCTTCCGGGGTGTTCATGCCTAGGTTTTTTGAAGATGCAATCGGAGGCATTGGGAAAGAAGGGACAATGGAAGTATTGCAAGCATGTGTATAACATCTTACGTTTACTTTGTAAAATGGATTACAAAGAGGACTTATTCATCCATGCTAGCTCCAAGCTACAGCTTCAACGAAGCCATGCGGATTCTAGAGCTTGCAAACATTATTGAACAAGAGTAAGAAAGGCAATGATATTGTACTTCTCAGAAAGATCTACGATATTAGATTGCTCCGATGTAGAGTTGCAGAGTCCTAGACGTGGACGTGAATTTAGTTCATGTACCTATTGAGTTTGTTATGATCTATTAATTGGCGTACTTCACATGCACTACCGTACGCAATGGAGACTTTTGTACTAGCTAAATTCAAAGTGGAGACTATCAACCTTTTCCATAAATTCCTTTGGATTTGTGTAAGTGATCCCATTTAATGCCCATGTCATGACCCTGTAATACATGGATGATATCCAAGTAGTGCCTAGGTCATACCCGTTCTAAACCTAGGCAATGCCCTTGTGATACCTAGGTAGTACCTTACATTATACCTTGTGCCCAAATCAATGGATATCTGTAAAGAATAAATTTGGTCGTGCCTAGACCATAATACTAACATGTTGTACAAGATTTAAATGTGATCATTTTTAAATTAAAAATCTTAGACGTACATAATAATCGATGCACAGAAAGAGAAGAAGGCCCAACAGTCCAAAAAAATTGTTCCACAAGTGACCACGGTTATAGGATACTTACTTAGTTTCCTAATTAAAATACTCCAAAATTCAAAAATTTCCCAAATTGCCCACAATTTCACATTTTAAAAAAAACTATGATATTTTTTTGAGTTTTCAATGTTTTTTACGCCGCTCACCACTCACAAGATAGCGTCGTTGTTTTGAATATTTGTGAGGCGAGAACCCTTAGATGCTCTCCTACAGTCTAAGAATATTGCCTCTTGTGAATAAGAATCTAATTTGTTCCTTAATTCTTAGGGAATAAAAACATGAGCTTTACAACCAAATATTTTAAGGTGTGATTAGTTTAGTTGACGTCCATATCATATTTCATATGGTGTCTTATTTGCTATTACAAATTTTGTAAGACTTTGGTTTTGAAGATGATTTGTTGTTTGGAGTGCTTCACCCAAAAAAAATCTTAGGTAATTTTGAATAAGACAACATTGCAAGAATTCTTTTTTCTAATGTTCTATTCTTTCTTTCAGCAACACTATTTTGTTCAAGTGTGTAAGCTGCAGTAAATTCTTGTTTGATGCCTTCTTTCCTACAAAATTCTCCAAATTATTTTGACATGTATTCACCTCCACGATCTTAGTATTTTAATTTTGTTGTTAACCTAGATTTCTACAAAAGCTTTATAACTAAAGAATGTATTAAAAGCTTCTAATTTGTGCTTGAGTAAATACAGATGACAATGTCTTGAAAAGTCATCAATAAAAGTAATGAAATATATACATCCTGAATGAGTACCTACTTGCATAGGACCACATATATATCTCAATGTACAAGTCCTAGCAATTGAATAGCTCATGTTGTACTTGTAGGAATTTTTTCTTTATGTTGCTTGCCTTTTATGCAAGGTGTTTATAGAATTATTTCTTTTTCATTAAAAGAATAAATTTATGTTGTCATAGTTTGTATTTGTTTTGGTCTTTGTGGGTTGATGTGGCCAAGTTGTAAGTGCCGCAAATTTGCTTTGTTTATTTAAGTTGTAGCTAGATTTGCAGTTTCACGTTTATTGTACCCAACTCATATAAGTCTAGATTTAGCTTACATGTTGCAATTTTTTTTCAAAATTTATTTAGTATTGAAATACCATCTTTAATGCAAATTTCACCTCCTGCCTTATCTAATTGTTTTGGAGAGAATATATATTTTTCAAGATCCGGTATATGTAATACTTCAGTTATGATTTGTTTATCACCATTTAAAAGTTGGATGTTAACATAACCACAACCCTCAATTGTGTATGATGTTGTGTCATCACCTAAAAAGACAACTTGTCTATTTTTATACTTAGTATAATTAATAAATCCTTCTAATACATGGCACATGTGTTGAGTAACTCTTGAGTCTATGTACCATGTAGAATCTGATCTATCATTAGTAGTTGCAAGTGCTACCACATACAATATATTTGATTTGGTAACAATATTTGTCTTCTTTTTGTTGTTACTTCTTTCAGCTGCAATTCTTATTCTACAATCTTTAATCAAATGCCCTAGTTTTTTACAATAAAAGCATTTTTTATCATTGATAAAGGTTTTTTTTCATAGTACTTTGAATTACTGCTTTCTCCTCTCTTAATTTTTTTATTTTTAAGATTAGGTTTCTTTTCAAATTTTTGAAGTTTTTCTCCTACACAGAGTGTTGATGTACTATCAGCTATCATACTGATAATTTTCATAAGTGTTTCTCCTTGTATCAAATCTGTAATTAAAGATTGCATTGTAATCACTGGTTGTCTTCTTAGGGAGCTTATGAAATACCTACAGCTACAAGGCAAACTTCTCATTAAGGTGAGAACGGCTTCATCATCTTGAATTGTTGATCCTCCCGCCAATGAAGATTCAAGCCTGGGCTCTAAGGTATGTATGTGTTTAATAACACTATCACCTTCATTCATCTTCAAGGTGTATAATTTATCCTTGAGATACATTTTAGTCACTACATCATGTGATTCAAATAATTTTTCTAATTCCTTCCATGCTAAATGAGCTAGTGCATGACTGAATATGTGAAACTATGTTAGTTTCTAGGTAGTTGTTGATTATTGTCAAAGACATTGCGTCTTTCTCTTGCCATGAACTTATAATTCCTGTTCCTGTGGCAGATAAGGCATGTGCTTTAGTAGCAACTTTGATTGTAGATGTTGCTATTGGTTTTGGCTCAACACCACTAGCAGTGAGCCATAATTTTTCTGCCTTCAAAATTAATGTAATTCTATACCTCCATATATTATAGTATGAACCATCATACTTTGTGATGTGGTTTATATCAATTCAATGTATTGACATTGTTAATAACCTTGTCTTAAGATTATTTATATTTTGCTCTCATCAAGTAAGATTTAGATGTTCATCTTCTCTAATGAATAGATATTGTAGGTCTTGTAGAATCTACAAATGCTACAGTTCTAGATTTTTGCATTATTATTATGTGATACAAATCTTTGTTTGACCTTATTGAGGTTCATCCTTTCTTGGATTAAGTTTGAGGAAAGCACTTCGTAGTGCATTTAAAGTAGAGGCACCCAATTCCAATCACCTAAGCTAGTTCAGGACTCGAATGACATTGTATGTCAAAAACATTTATGTAGGAAGATGCAGAATTAGGAATGAAACCCAACAAATATTTTTTCAAATTTAATCACAAAGATTTGATATTGATATAGAATTTAAAAGCCCAAAAACCACCAGGACCCATAATCAAACTCTAGAGTAGGTGAGATTTGGTGCCCTCCTTCACCCAATGCCAATAAGTGAGAGTGAGTAAAAGAGAGAAGACATGCCATGGATAACCAACTCATGGAGGGTACCCAATATCGATCGGCCTTGTTCGACTTTCGAGGCAATGCCACCAATGAGAGCTCAATTGAGGTGGAGCAACCTAAAATTGCACACATCATGACCCAATGCCGATAATGACTTGTGTTTTCAGATTTTGAGTTATCGATTTTGGGTCACTTCATGCACCATTTCAAGCATTTGCCATTTTCATGCACCGTGCCATGCACACTCTACTAATCGGAATTGGGTGGTTGATTGGAATTGGGTGCCTCTACCTTAGTTTGAAAAATATTTTATATTGTATTAATGAATAAATAATGGAGCCACTACTTATGTTTAATGTCCACATGAAGTTACTAATCTATGGACATGACTCCAATGACGAGACCGTGTGAGCGATCAGAGAGCGTTTGCGGTGAGCGGTGAGCGATGAGTAGAGAAGAAAATCTAAACTTAGCTAAAAAATCAAAAATTCAAAATTTTCTAAATTTGGATTCTAAAATTCCTCCATATGACAAATGTACATGATTTTTGAATCTTGGGAACTTCAATGATAAACTGTATAATTTGGAAAAATAGAGGTCCTATCACCGCAGAAAATGTCACAAATTCCCTTTTTTTGCAGATGTTAATGATAACCCTTTTTGTCTCCAAATTACTTTGTTAGATGATGAATTGAGGCGGGTGGTGAAACTTGGAACAAATGAAATGGGAGACATAAACACAACGTCACATTTGTGAAGTTTCATAAACATTGAATCTATGGATATATGATTCAAAAAGAATATGCAAACATGATACAAGGCAAAGACAAAACACAACAATATCGGCCAATTTTATAAGGATGAGTGTTATTGCAACATCTCTATTCCTATCTGCCTACAAAGTTTCAAGCAAACTTCTACAGCAAAATTGTTCTAACTACGGGTATGAGTTTGTTGAAGCTGAATGTTGCGACATGGACAAACAAGTTCTCTAGCTTGCCAAGCTTGCACATGACCCCGTAGAAAAAGTATAAATGCTTGTAATTAACCCATGACCAACCAAATTGGTTGACCTTCGCTTGCATTGAAACAAAATCTAGATATGTTCAAGCCGGAATGGAATTCAACGTAACAATGCTCTAAGGCGTGGCTAGTAGATAAGTCAACCTCAAGATCTACAATGCAATCAACCCGCTGAAGTTTAATATTAGGCGCATTCAAATCACTGCCTTCACCGTAGGGGCGGACCTCCATTGATGAAGTTGGGTAGCAATTGGCTTGCCAAAACGACGCTTCACTACTTTGGTGAACCGAAACGTAGGATGCTTGTAACGTCCTCTGGAACTGGATATGCAACGAGACCAACACCATCAAAATTGGTTAATTGGAAGTGTTGGTAGGAAGACACTTCTCGCTTTTGTAGAAAGAGGAAACCAACACGCTTGAGGGCAATCAGGATCTTCGACTGCTTGAGATTGGTGCTTCTTAACAAGCTAGATTTGTGGGACATTATTTGGGCAAGTAAAAACCCACTTTTTGCGAAAGTCCAACACACAAAGAATCAAAGATGAACATCATCGGGGTAGAAATAGAACACATGTCACTAGATCCTACCAATGTGATAGTTCATCCACTTTTTGGTGTATGTGGGATATATAGTGGCCTTTCTTCTTTTGGATGGTCTTTATTGTGCATTGCTTTCTAGAGAGGACTTGCTACACTGGAGCAATGTTTAGGTACTTGGGTGGTTGTCGTAGTACGCGTTGGCAAGTATTCACATCTTAACACAAAGATACCCTTAAGGTAATCGTTCCCACAGAGAGTCATCGAGAACTACAACGACTAACATCAAGCCACAATCTGTACAATGTCAAATATACAATAGATACATCAAAAGAAAGGAGAGAAGGTTTAGATCACAAGGTGTGAGTGATAATTACACCAATCGCCCCACCCAAGTGCTTTACATGGCCCGGATCGTACATGGCCCAGATCCCACATGGACTTTACAACTATGTACATTATAGACATCTGAGATACTTGCATATCCGGAGAGTGTTTTATCACCATGAACGACGGTTCACAGACTCAAACAGATTTTAGTAAACAACAATTCTTCCTCACAGTTTCTCCAATCACTCCTACTCACTAACTTGGGATGGTTGTGGTATCACTGGGTTTCCCCCGTAAGAGGGGATAAAGCTTGGGCCTTAAGGACTAACACTACTCTAGTGGCAAGTACGTGGTTTACCTACCATTCGAGCTGTTAGACCTTCCTTCACCTCAGAATCAGCTAAAGAAGTAGTACGTAGTGGGCTCACCTAGCTATTAGCTCCGATAATACCCGATTCCTACTCTTTTCTTTCAGGGAACAAAGTCCTCTCCTATTACTCCGATGGTCATCTCGCAAAGGGTTAGTTGGATGTCCTTTCTTCTCTCAAGATAATCCGAGCTGTTAGAGTCGTTTTGGACTTACTGCCCTCGGGTCAAGCTAGTCTACTCCGTCCTTAACACAAAGGGTTAATGGTATGTAATGCTCCTATGGATCAACCTATCTGACCAAAGGTTGATGCATCCGGGATCCAAAGTACATCCTCACAATCGATGACATCCTGCCGCCAATAGGTCACACAAGACATATCAAGACTTCGTCCGCACTCGTCACTCCCCCCTCATCCTCCCCTAACCACGTATAATCTCACCTGTTATTTCCATCCACCCGGACTAACTCTACTTGATGGAACAAAGAAACAATTACAAGGGGTCAAAATTAGAGTCACGCCCAACTAACAATCTAACCATCTCACATGTTATTCCCATCCACCCGGACTAACTCTACTTGATGGAACAAGGAAACAATGACTTCGACGGTTAGTATGGACTTGAGGAGTGGACTACTTGAGATGGTACTCACAGTCATATAGAATCCGAGCTCTCCAACCGTCAAAGGTTTTCTGAGAGTGTGGGTTTAGAATTAAACTAAAAGCAAGTATACACATCAAGCAGTGAAGAGAGAGGCCACGAGACTCCTCTCTTATACTACCAAGGACTCACACAAGAGTCCAAACTCAAACAATACCTTCTAACTAAAAACGGTGACATAAACTACTCTTGGCGGCGGTGCTGCCACTCCACACGACGTGCATCGTCAGAGGTCACTTATAACACAAAACCCAAGGCAAAACCAAGTCAAAATCAAAGTCAACCGGGGGTCAAATCCCGGACTGAACAGTGACCTACAAACCAAGATCTTGGCCTACTTCTGGGCCAGCTCCTCGAGTCTCTTCCGCTCCTCCCTCCTCTTGCGCTTCTTGGAACTCCGGCTTGAAGTCGGGTAGGCGCGGCTGCTCCAAGTGCCACCAATTGCACAAACACATTGGTGGAAGGCGTGGGTTGGGCAGTCGTTGCCTTCAACAAAGTTTCTTTTGAGGCAAGTAGGAATGCGGGCCATCCGGGGTGAATGACATGGTAGTCATATCCGGATGAGGCCCGGATCGTGTCAGAGGGACCGATACCTGACTCGGGGTGCCCATGATGACATCCTGGCCGGATATCTGTCATGGAGTGTATAAGTAAGAGGAACTCTCACTTGCGGTCTTCCCAAGGTGAAGCCCACTCTGCAAAGGGGCCACAATCGGTGTAGTGCACGGGGGGTCACTGAGTGGCAGCTGGCGAGGATGCACGGGGAATGGGGGCTCCATCGCGACACCCGGGCGTTCCTTCCAACCGCTCTGCATCGGTGTGGTGACCTCCGAAGGGAATCCAGCCCGGATCCTCAAACTCGGGAGGTGAGGGGGCAGATCCGGGCTGTCAAGGTCTACCACTTCCTTCTCCTTTCGTGGGCCGTGATCACCGAGGCGACGCTCCTCCGAGTTGGTCTCCGAACCAGAGTCTCCATCCTTGTTGGAATTGTCAGAGTCTTCCACAAACTTTGGTAGAATGTGAGTGAGATTGCTCACCAAAAACCCCATATTGGCATAAGCCGCCTCAACCTTCATGGTTTGCTCCATCATGAAGGCAATCACCCGCTTGCTGGAAATGTGGTCATCCCTCTCCAATCGAGCATCGAACATCTTGGCCTTCAGTACCACATCTGCGGGAGAACGTAATGCTTCGTCTACCTGCTGTAACGCTGCCGCCGAGGCATTGGCTTGGAGAAGAGCCGCCTCGCAACTTCTCTCTGCCTCCAACGCTCGACTCTTCACCTTTGTCACATCGAGGGTGAGTCAGTTGACCTTCTGCTCCATGAGGCGGAGATCCCTAGCTCCCCCGACCTTCTTCTTGATCGCAACAATCAACCCTCCACGCGGAGGGTTACCCACCACGCTGCTCGCTTGTCCCAAAGTCCTATCCGCGTCTTCCACATATATGCGAATGGCTTCTAGTAGCTCAGAGGCCGGATAAGACTTGCCTCCGAGTTGTGCCGGTCCGGTGGCTGCGGCACGGATGGCTGCGCGGGTGCGGGTAGAGGGGGCTCCTCCCTATCTCTGTCTCTAGCGCTTGGGAGGTCGTACAACCTCCTCTCCTGACTGTGATGAGCTGCTCCCTCCTTCAGACCCCGGCTCGGGTTCTGATTCTGTCCCTTCAAACTTCTTCATCATCAGCTGCGTTCCATACGCCATGTCCTCCTCAGGAGTAGTCTCCTTGAAATGGTGATATAGGTGGATCAGAAACGGGCAGAGGGGTGCACGCTGGACATTGTGAATGCTCCTAGTCAACCTAATTACCCCATCCTTCACAATGATGGCCTAATTCACCACCCTCTCGCCCAGGTAGGAACCATACACGGTGTTAGCGAGAGTAACCGTCACTCAGGTAGGTTTCTCGGGGTGTAAGATTGGTACAAGGAATGCGAAGACCCGTCTGGCGTTGGGGTCCGCGCAATCTTGTATCGCATAACCATTCTTGGCGTCCTTGTTACCGAACCTCCCCTTGGCATACTCCTCCTTCTTCGTACTTGTCCATCCCGCCCCTTGTCGTGGAAATCCATACACCTCTTGCCACCTCCCCATTGTCCACCTATCCGAACAAGCCCGGATGCTATCTCCATTGGGTTCTGGCAAGGGATCTTGCCGCATCTCCTGCACAGTGGATTCCACCCAAAAACTCCAACAGAATTCCATGAGGGAGAGACAACCCATGCGAAGGAGATCCTCTTTAAGCTTAGTGAGCTTCAGAGAATCCTTGGGAATGACTGGGCAAATATCCTTCTTCCCCGAGGGTACCAAATTGGAGGCCATTCGATTTGAGGTCTTGAGGCGTGAAAACAAGGTTGAAGCTTGTTCTTCTTGTCCTACTACTGCTGCCTCCTCCTCATAGGTGGTGTTCTTAAACGGGGTTGGCCTGGAGCCTTACGTGCTGGAGCTCTCCTTCCTTCGGGGCGTGATGGAGCTTTATGTGCTGGAGCTCTCCTTCCTTCAAGACTGGCCCAGATTTCTTTGTTCTTCGTGCTACCGAAGGGTGTAAGCGGACGTACCTTTCCTCGAGATGGTGCCGTCCTTTCACGTTTGTGTCGGTGTTCCTTGACCTTCACGTCAGTCGGTGCTACTCTTCACTTGTATGCTGGCCCGGAGCCTCGGTGCTCCTCTTCACTTGTATGCTGGCCCGGAGCCTTGTTCTCCTCTTCTCTTGTATGCTGGCCCGGAGCCTCGTGCTCATCTTCTCTTGTATGCTGACCCGGAGGCTCGTAAGCGGTGTCGGTGCTCCTCTTCACTTGTATGCTGGCTCGGAGCCTCGTGCTCATCTTCTCTTGTATGCTAGCCCGGAGCCTCGTGGGCGGTGTTGGTGCTCCTCGCTAGCCCGGAGTTCTCCCTTGCTGACTGCTGGCTCGGAGCTCCTCTTCACTTCTTCCGGTGTTCCCTCGCTGGAACCTGGTGCTCATTTGCTCGTCTCTGGCCCGGAGCTCCCTCGCTGTAACTTGGTGCTCCCCCTTCCTACAGCTGATGATCTTCCTCGTCCTGTTGTTGATGATCTTCCTCGTTGAGGCCGTCTTTATGCCCGGCGGCCCGCGTCCTGGGGACCTCCTAGTCCCTTCCAGTCCCGCTTCTTCCCACCTTCCGGGCCAGATTCGGCTTGCGTCCATTTTTCGGGCCAGATTTGGGTTCCTTCCTTCTTCCAGGCCAGATTCGGTCTCCTTCCTTCTTCCGGGCCAGATTCGGGCTCGTGCGGGTTGGCCCGGATAATGGTATTCCTTGCCTCTTGGTCTTCATGCAGGTTCGGGGCCCGAGGGACTGCTTTTAGGCTAGAGTCTAAGTTATAGCTCTAGTTTGCTTCTTGCTACTATTTAGGCTTTTATAAAAGTCCCGTATTCTTCCTACCTTGATCTTACCTAAAGATTAATCCCGGTTAGGGATAACCTCCTAGCCTAGCTACTTTACTTATTTTTAATACCTATAACTACCTAACTAAAAAAAATTGAAAAATTCGTGGTACGATAGTAATATACCAATCGATAACATCACGGTTGGATTTTTATATTTGCAAAATGAGTAAGTAGATTGTGCCGGACAATAATGTTGTCCATACATTTTAGACTTGGAGAATTGTGTGCGCCAGTAGTTTAATCGACATCCACATCTAGGTCCGTACGGACGGTACCCCCACCAACCTCTCAAATAACTTCACGAGCCTTCTGGGCCTTGGCCGACTTGGTCCATACTTGGAGACAAAAGAAATTGATCCTCTTTGGGGGGAGGGGGGGTGAGTCGAACTTTAACCATGGGGGTATTTGGTCGATCTTTTGTCATGTGCATTGCTTTCTAATTAGATTGATAGGAGATGTGATTTGTTGGAGATTCTCGATGAAATTGTCACTTGAATAATGTTCATATAGTTGAAAAAAAAAAAGACAGAAATGCTATTCTTCATTTTTCAAGCAGTAAGCAGTTGAGGAAGGCAAGGATGGGAAGACGCAAGGCCTAGAGGATGACTTAGGAGATATCCCTTGTGCCCTATCATTAGAGATTGGTGAAGGTGAGAGTTTGTTGATTATTAGAGAGGATGGTGCAACGCCATTGCAACATAAAAAAGACGACATCAAGGACGAGGCACAAGGACATGAAGGGCTCAAATGTTTACAAGTGTGCTCTAGAGGGCGGCTGGCACCGGCACTCCTTTGGAAGTGCCTACAAAAAACTCCAAGGCATTGTAAAAAAGGATACTTCTATCTGCACCCCTTTGGTAATGAATGATAAGTCCATTATATTTTATTCACGCCCTAGAACTTGTGATGAAATTTCTAAAATGATGTGACATGTTAGAAATTGAGCTTTGAAGAGTGTAATATGTGTAGATGAAGTATGTCAACACAAAACTTCATTCATGCATAACTCTCTCATCCAAGCTCCATTACTAATGTGCCACACCATTTTAGAAATTGCATCAAACTCTCAAGAGTATGCTTGAAAAGGCGGCCGGCACCGGCACTCCTTTGGAAGTGCCTACAAAAAACTCCAAGGCATAGTAAAAAAGGATGCCATTAGCTACACCCCTTTGGTAATGAATGATAAGTCCGTTATATTTTATTCAAGCTCTAGAGCTTGTAATGAAATTTCTAAAATTATGTAATACGTTAGAAATCAAGCTTCGAAGAGTGTAATACGTGTGGATGAAGTATGTCAATACAAAACTTCATTCATGTATAACTCTCTCATCCAAGCTTCATTGTTAATGTGCCAAACCATTTTAGAAATCGCATCAAATGCTCAAGAGTTTAATTGAGAGGGCTGCCGACACCAGCACTCCTTTGGGAGTGCCTACAAGAGACTTCATGGCACTTGTTTTTGGATTGAAGGTTCTTCAAGTAATATCTTTCATTTGGTTGTCATTTCAATATTTAGCAACTCCTAGTTGATATCCGCATACACTCTCATTGCTTTTTGTTGCTTGCCGACCGAGATTATTGGTGCTAGTATGGGGCTGTATGGAGCTGCCGATGCCGGCATGGGGGCTGCTAGTGCCGGTATGGGGGCTTCCGATGCCAACATGAAGGCTGCCGGTGCCGGCATGGGGGCCGCTTGTGTTGGTATGGGGGTTGTCGGTGCCGGCGTGGGGGCTTTTGGTGCCAACATGGAGGCTGTCAATGTCAGCATGGGGGTTGCTAGTGTCTGCATAGGGGTTGCCGGTGCCAGCATGGGGGCTTTCGGTGCCAACATGGAGGCTCTTAGTGTCAGCATGGGGGTTGCCGGTGTCTGCATGGGGGCTGTCGGTGCCAGCATGGGGGTTGCCGGTGTCTGCATGGGGGCTGTCGGTGCCAGCATGGGGGCTTCCGGTGCCAACATGGGGGCTACCGGTGTCAGCATGGAGACTGCCGGTGCTAACATGGGGGTTGCCGGTGCCGGCAGGGATTTGTAGTTTATATACAAACTGTGAAGGCAAGGCCTATCGAGACTCTAGTCATTTGTAATCTAAATCTAGAGGTGACAACAAAGATATATCACATTTAGCAATGAAAGCAACATTCATCAAGTTTTGGATTGTTCATTCGCAAATAGGATTTAAGAGTTGGATTATTGATCTCGTGAGGCAAGATATCATCGCCTTACGGATGCTCAAGAAACGTTCTCATGTGCATCTCTCAACAAGTATGCCATCCATTTGGAAGCATGGACTATGTTAATCTTAGCTACAACCACAATCCTTCGGATGGTTTTGGATGGAGGGGTGACCTTAGTGGTTGATTGTTGGCGGGGCCAAGGAGGCCTGCCAATGCCGGCACCTCCAAGCATGTGACAATCCTCACTCAGTTTCACAGAATCATCCAAAAGAATATCAATGAGTGGATTGCACAATTTCTTCTATTGAATGTTATGGCTTCTGTTTTTATTGCGTCAGACTGTAGACACGACACCGAAGCTGAGCAAAGAGACTGACGGTGCAATCCTTAAGAACATCTCAATAGGTGAGTATTTTCATTCTCAATGGCCAATCGTCACTCATAAGTGGACATTTTATCCACAAAAGCATTTACTAAGGGTTTAGATTTAAAGAGCCCGGTATCTGACTTAATATTTCTTTTGGTTTTGTAAAGGGAGATATGGTCAACCTGAGGACGCCATTGTTGCCACATGTGCAAGTATAACTTATTAAAAGTGGCTTTAATGCACTCAATCTTTGTTTAATTGTTTCTAAATATGATTTTTTTAAAAGTTCAAGAGCTCCTATTCTTGCAAAAAAGAGGCTAAATCGATGTGTTATTGGCTTTGAAGCCAATGCACTCATTTTTTAGTCTCTTCTTTTGCTCTTCAAGAAGATGCAACAATTTTATCAATTCCAGCCGGATCAAATAATGTCTTTGGTGAAGATGAGGTTCCGATTTGTCATGTGGCAAAGCGCAACCCTTTGAGTAAGTAAGTTCATTTTTAAAATGATTTTGCCGTCTTTCTACTGAAATCATTTTAATTTATCGTTACTTATATTACCTATTTTTTGGCAAATTGATGACCTCAGCCATATCTCCTGCAAAGTCATTTACACTTTCAACATATGTCGAGACTATTGCACATGCCTTTGCTACAGCAAATTTTCCACAGTCAGTTTACAGGCGATGTGGTTTTAACCCTGGCGTTAATTAGTTTGTATACGTTGTAGCTATAGGGCCAGGGCGAATTGACTCCCTCGCTGGGACTTACCCAAGGGGGCCACGAGGTGGTGGAGCCAAACTTGGCTCCTATTTTGTTTTTGGATGGAGACCTATTTATAGCAAGGGAGGGTCCTTTGGAATAAACAATGGCCATAAGTCCCGAATTTTTCCCCAAAAAATCCAAAAAATGCCTCTAGACCCCCCAAAATAAGAGGGCTAGAAAAATGACCCCATGCAATAAAGACAGGACCCACCTCGGATAAGTCCCAACGAGGGAGTCAATTCGCCCTGGCCGTAGCAATAGAGGGCAGTGAAAATTCAACTTAGATTTTTTGTATGAGTTGTTGTGATTTATGTGGCTTTGGTTTTGCAAGATATATTCCTCTCTCTTATTTATATATTTTTTACTTCATTCATTGACTTCATATACGGTATTGAGATTCTCTAGCCTAGATTTTGATATATGACAAATATATATTCCATACATACATTTTTATTGGTGATTGGTTGTAAACATGAACTAAATTTTCCTTCAGTATTGGCAATTTGTATTTATTTTGATGTGTTTGACATAGTTCAATATATGGCATTATTGGTCTATAATAACTAAGTCATGTAAATAGAGCAAGAATAGACAGAGCATAATAGGAACCACAAGTATTTTAACAACCTAGGGGTGGCAAGTGACAATCCTTTATCGTTTGGGAGTTTGAAACTCTAAAACAATAAAAAGGTGTTCACCATAGAGTAGCTTAAAATAAAGTTTTCATGTTTTTATATTTCATTTTTGACTCACATAAGGTAAAATAAGTTGTAGGAAATAATAAGATAAAGTAAAAACAAAAGGTAATATAAATAGACTCACACATAAAATATACTTCATTCTCATCAACATACAGTAAAGGGTGTTGGTGAATGAAAATAAGAGCGTCGGATAATAAAAAAAATGCCCAAAATAATATGAGTTAGTAATTGTTTTTTTATAATCACCCCCAGAGGGTGCTTGTAGCGTTGATCCTACCGTGGCATCTCGTCACAAAATATCTAAACATGTCAATGTCCCGTATCATTTGTCAAGGCAAAGTAAGTTATGCACTCCCTTTTCAACTTCGCCCATATGTATTTATCCATGGTATTAGGCATCCTTTATCACCCTCTCTCATTGTACTTATCATTGCAAGGATTTTTTTATTGCACTTTCTATCTTTCATGACGTTTAATTCCACGGCAATAGGATAGTATACTCCGCTACCAATATTTGAAATTCCTAAATAATGTAAATATTGTCCCTCGGTTATAGGATTACAGAATAATAATCAACTACTGTACTTGATAAAATTCCACAGCTTTAGGCCCTAATAATTGATAATCCCAAAAATAAAACTAAATACTTGCCTATAATTCTCTGCTAACCACGCACCGCTCACGTTGACTGCTCTGTGACCGCTCACACGGTCAAGTTTCCCGACATGACTCTTCATAAGAAGTCACCACTACTGAGTTCATTGGTGTGCTACTTAATGTTTAGCTAATTATGTCCAATAATTTTTGCACGAACTGATCACCACCATTTGGACGCCAGTCCGAAAAACGATATATTAGTGCCACTGATTTACGGACCCACCCATAAGGTTGGATGACCTATAACCACCAACTTAAGCTTGCTGACCTATCTATAGCGTTTGTATACGTGGTAAGAATTTTTTTGGGAATTCAAAATAGGATTTCATGAATATTGAAATTGTCGTGACCAATTATTTCTTCATATTGAAATTGCTACAAATTTTTCAAGTGGATAGTAAGCCATGACCCATTCCTCAACATACAAAACTCTCTACTTCCACTTGTCAAAGATCACTATGAGACAAGAGACTGAAAACCGAGAGCTGTGAACCAATTATAAACTAACACCCAAATAATAAACTGACTTTTCTAATATTTTGAAAATGGTGGGCCCAGAAAGGACTGTCGATTCTGGGGTTGGTGGTGGTGATAGATTATCCAACCTTAGAGCATCTCCACCCCTTGCGGGGAAACGCCCACAGCAAAGGGTGGAGATGGCGATGGTGAGAGGAAACGGGAGGGGATTCCCGTCTCCCCCCCGCACCCGTCAGAATTATTATGGCCTGTAGCCGCAGCTGCAGAATTAAAAAAAAAAAAAAAATTAAAAAAAAACGCTGGCCCACTGACGAACTTGATGCACGGCCCACTGGCCGTGTCTTCTGCGACCCTGGCTGCTAGTGGTCACACGATGTGCCACATGGTGGCTGTGTCTTCACACACGGCACTGGTTGGCCGTGTCTTTAGCGAAGACGGGGCCCCGGGGAACTTCGGCAGTTCCCCGTCGACGGGGCCCTGTCACGGGAAAACCCCGTCCGATTATACCGTACACCAGCATGCGGTGGGGCAGCCGGGCCACCCCGCCACAACATCTCCACCCCATTTGCCGGGTTGCTGTGGCGGGGTGGAGATGCTCTTAGTTGCAATAGATTTAAACTATGGAACGCACCAGAACGTGCTCCCTTCATGCGTGGTACGCTGAGAGAACGAACAACGACCAATAGGCAGAAAAGTCAAGAGACGACAGGCATACACCTCTCTTACAGTATCCTGCATTTGCAATTCACTTCTCAGAGCGTGCAGCATCTACACCATACCTCGACAGAAGCACTTCACTCGCAGATTCTGAGTTTATCTGGAGGTGCTCAAGGAGTTGATGCCATACCACTCCTCCGTCACCAGAGAAGCAGTTCCACGGCTTCCAAACAAGATGCACTTGAACATGTTGACAGAACCACGAGATGCTTCAAAAAGCACTGCTCAGATTCACAGATACAAATGTACATTAGAAGCGGGTTAAAGCCCTTCCATCACGGACTCACGACTCTCGGGGTTCACGATCCTTATTAGCCACCAGAAATACTCAGCAATCTCACAACGTAGCTTCTCTAAGTGGGACAACCGCGCGGAGAACGCAAGAAGTTGATCCGCGGAGAAGCAAATCGATGGGAAGTCCTCGCTCGCGCTTAAGTTGAGAAGGGGAAGAAGAAGAAGTCCGGGTTGCAGCCGAGCCCGCCCGCGGGCGTGATGTGCTTCCCGGTCAGGAAAGCCCTGACCGCCGCCTCGTTGAAGGTGTTGGAGGTGTGGATGCCGTCCCAGCTCAGGTGGCCCTTCGGGTTGGGGCACGGCGTCAGGGGCAGGGTCATGGTCAGGTTCACGAACTTGCCCTCCACCAGCCCTGCGTGGCCGCAGGTGACGTCCTTGTTGAAGTTGTAGTCGCCCCCCACTCCGCAGCACGCCTTCAACGGATCCGAAACATCTGGAGAATAACGGGGACCCAGTTCGGTCAGTGCGTGTGCACATGGAATGATAACCTGAGAGCCGGAGTGAAGCGTTCACTTACTGAATTTCTTGGTGTCCTTGAGGATGTCGGTGTACACGCCGTGGGCGTCGCCGTAGTAGATCTTGGCCTTGGGATACTTGGGCCGGAGCGCCTCGATGCGCTTCCCGAGCAGCTTGTTGTGCGCGGTCGTGATCTTGTTGAGCTCGCTCAGGCAGCCGTGCCCGTCGTACTTGGCCTTGGGGCCGCCGTACAGCGTGAGCAAGGCGGGGATGCATCCCAGAGGCGGCAGGTTCACCACCAGGACCTCGGTGGCCGTGGGCATCACGAATGTGGGGAAGCCGGGCGGAGTGTAGTACACAGGGGTCAACAATTTCTGCAACAATTTGTCATCAGTCAGGTCACATGTTTGATCAGACTGGTGTACGTGATTGGCGAGCTTGAGGGCATGAGCTCACCTCAATGAGCGTTTCGATGGCGTCCACAACATCGGGCACGATCTTCGACGTCTGCGCGACGGTCAGCTTCTTGTCGTACAGGCTGAAGAAGTAGTCGTGGTAGCCGGCCCACACCAGGAACATCGACTCGCTAATGTTGGCCAGCTTCGGCAAGCTCTGCACCAGTCCTGATTCAGTGACAACATGAATCTGGCGTTAAGATTACATCCTCGGCTTTGAATGATCTCAGACTGACCCATTCATTCCGGATGAGGACTCGGTGCAAATCTGTAATCCAGTGAGATTTGGAGTCCGAAGTGATGTGATCCACTTACTGCCGTTGGGGTTGTATACGGGAGACTCGTAGAACCAGAGTCGGATTTTGTAGCGCTCGTACCACTGCTGCTGCACATCCAGTGAGAACGGGGTGCTGAAATCGTCATCCTTGTACCACACCTTCACAGTCCTCGCCGGAGCGCCGTACGCCGCGAAGTTGGTGCCGTACGTGAAGTCACCCGCTGTTCCTCTCAGCACCGCGTAGATGGGCCGCCTCCTCAGCCCGAACGCTGCACCAATCGAGATCATCCAAATCAATCAGCTGCTGGCAAACATCGACACAGGCCTAAATGTCTAGATTCTACACGTTAATCACTTGAGAGTCCTCAGCCTGATCGCCAGACAGAGCAAACCAGATCTACTTCGAAGTACTCTGTTTCCCATGTACACTCGGCCTGCACCAGTCCATCCAAACCGACTAGCTCACAATCATGCCTGGAAGCACCGCCCTCTACTAGTAACGATCAAGTGATTAGAATTCTCATCCTGATCACCACAACTAGCACCCTGTTTTCGTCACTCAGAATCAAGTTCAGCATGAGCCTCGTAGTAATTAAACTCGTCGCTTCAAACGATCATGTGCACCCTAACGACGACATACCGAGGAAGTCGACGAGGAGCTTTCCGTCGGAGTATCGATCCGCAGCGTGCATGGGGAACAGGATGCCGTTGGGGTCGAGCTCGGCGTTGGCAAACTTCTCGGGGAACGCAGCGATGGAGTTGCCAGTGTCAGTGAGCGAATCTCCGAACGCGTACACTGCAGGGTACGAGCAATTAGGCACCACCGCAGACGCGGCTGCCTGCAACAAGAGGCACAGCATGAGCGCCCCGAAGCCGACTCGCATCCTGATCCTCGGAGCTGCCATCACGATCGACCAGTCCGGTGCGTATGAATCCCAGAACCGCTGCTTCCGCTGGATGATGATGATCGATTCCTGGCACTCGCAGCTCATCGACGAGGTGAGCAGGGGACTGGAATGGTGAGTTTGAGGTGCATTTGAGCGGCACTTATAAGTTCCGGAGAGCAAGTACAACAATTCGTACTCGTGATCCGGGTTCGATGAGGATCCGATCATTATTTTCGTGCTGGGGTGGCAGGACGTGGGCCAACATCACTGTCGATGGAACCGTGTCAACCGTGGCTGATTGAAATTGGCTTCCGAGGCTTGGACTTTGGGTCAACTTTTGACTGACGAGTGTTGACATTGGAAGACCTGGTGCTGTGTCCTATGAAAATGGACAGATGGGCATAGGCAACGTAAGTGTTGGAGTCCCATTTCCGGTTCCTTGTAACTTAATGTGGGCGTCCGGTGCTACACACTCCGACTCGTTCATGCATCCTAGATTCCGAAGTTAGAAGATGAAGAGACCATTTTCATTGCCTTCAATCATATAAACAAATGGTTCTCCGTTCCTGCATTTCAAGCTCTGTTTGTTTTGTGCCCAAAATTTTGTTACAATACAAGCACATGAACAAATAAGATACTGCGAACTGCCTTCGAGGAACGGCAGCAGCTGGTTAGACTATCTTTCGGGAAGTTAACTGTTGAAATTCATACAATCAGCCTGGAAATATCAGCCGTCATGGAAAACTCTATCATTGAAGGCATCTGATTTACTGAAATTAATATAAATTCTTCTACTTGCTTTTATTGTGTTTATTATTACTTGTTTATTTTAAAACATGGTATATATATATAAAAGTAGAATACGAACTGTAGACAGAATCATTATTGGAGTTCTTGTTTAAAAGTTATAGTTCGTTCGTGATGTTGGACAAGGTGGAATCTAAAATATTGTTGATTGTACAAAAAAATGTTTTTTTAATCATTTATTTACAATTTTATTTATGAATGTATAAATAAATTCAATTATACACTTCAAGATTTGGCATATCAAACTACTCGATATTATTTTTTAATACACGCGATCAAAGTTTGTGAGGATGTGTTGTTATTAATCGGAATCAAGTACCTAACATGCTTAATAATGTAAATCAGAGTTGATTTTTCAATTCAAATCTTTACACTAGAGTAGGCACTTTTGAGTGTTTTAAGTGTGAAACTCTCAAGGAACTTTAGGAGTTTAGATACCTTTTAGTAATCATAGTCAAGCACTTTAAGAATTAAACTGACAAGTAAAGTGTTCTTTGCCTATTCTGATGACGTTGCTATGAGCTTTCATATGCAAGTTCGATTACCCTTAAACGTCATAAGGTGCCGGTGGTGGCCACTATATTCTACATGTACGGTGTCATATTTGATCATGATGAGGTTTAGATATTGAAATAACTCCCAAATGAAAGATGTGAGTTAAAGATTCTTCAATTCAAAGGTGTAAGTCTTGCTAAACTTTAAAATACGGTCATGTTTATACGGTTCCCGACTGACGTTTAAGGGATAAGCTCATGTCGACTGCCTCATGTCATCGCCTTGTTCTTTCTGTTGAACATGCAGTCAGTACTTGTCAAGTTTGATATATTTTTACTCCACAACTTCGACTGGGCAGATCATAAACCGTAGTATGTCCGTTGACATTAAATACTACGGTCACCAATGAGCACTGAGTGGACTCCATTTCGAATTTTTGTGAACTTTGTATGATATATACTTTTTAATTACTACACCAAACACTGCAGATAGTGTGGACCCTAGTAGTTGAAGTTTCTACACTAACTAGAAATTTACATCCAATTTCTAGTTACGCACACACTTGCTTAAAACAAATAGTCGATTAGATTTTGACATGCATGTGCGTTATACAAATTAGTATGGGTGATCCACATCAATTATGAATCGACACTATAATTAGAGTTTGGTGTAAGTACATATGGGATTGTTTTCAACACAGTGACTCTATATTTGACACTTTCACACTCTACACAAGCTTCACCAATTTTTCCAACACTTCACCAAAAAGGTGTGAAATATAGGGTGTTAAATAGAACCATATTTGTACTACACTAAAGATGATATTTAGTGTTTAGGGACCATTAGTGTAGTTACCCCTACGACCTGACTTTCACTAAATATCAATTTGTTTACATTTAGTGTTTAATGTCAAAAAATCAGTCAACAAAATTGCTCATAACTTTTGCATCACGACGAATTAGAAGATGTACCGTATACCAATGGAATCTCCTTGAAAAAACACATAAGCTGGTCACCTCACTCGATAGAATTGGTGCGAAATTGATAAAGATATGCCTCCTCAAACTTTCAACCAAAACTCAAGAAATCTGCCCAACAATATTCACTATAACTTTTTATTTAAGACGAATTTGAAGATAGGTAAGATGCCATTGGAAGCGTCTTTTCAAATCAGTTTAGATAGGCACCAAAAACTCTCAAATTGGACAAAAACTGCCCCCGAAATCATCATTTGAAAATCCAACCTTAAATAACTCAGCCCAACATGGAAGGTTTGCTTTTGACATGTGGCGAGATTTGGGTGACTTGCAATGAAATGTGGCATTTGACATTGTTACATAACCAACACTAAATGTCAATATGTTGAAATGTAATAACGGCAAAAGTTACAGAAATTGACAATTAGTGTTTAAATTGACATTTAATGTTGTTACAATAGTAGGGTAATTGACATTTAGCGTTCAAGTTCGTAATTAGTGTTGCGAACACTAAATATCATCTTTAGTGTAGTGAACATCCAACCACTCCCTGAAAATTTCAGACTAACCATACACAAATTTTTATCAGTGTATGGTAGATGGTAATTCAGTTTGTTGTGCCCATCTTCTTTAGCTCTTCTTCTCTAGCTCTCGTGTTGAGACCAAGAACTTCTAGCTCTCGACAGTCTAGTATTGATTTTGTTACTATGGCAAGACATGCTTCATTAACCCTTTAAGGTCAATGAGCTTTTCAAGCCCATGAGAATCTTCAAGTGAACTAGACCATGCACAATAACATCTACGCATAGGGTACATTTCATCACAACCCCCATTGATGGAAATCATTGTTGATTGCCAATGCTTGCACGGATTTTCATCACAATTGTCTCAATGGATGCCCATCTTCCTCCAATTCTTTTTCATAGATTTTGTCTTTCATGAAGGTGGCCTGTAGCAATTGCTATCGAGATTATCAAGTCAAAATAACCCAAAACAGGTTGCTCGGCCGAAAATAATGTAATTTTGAATGACTTGTATCACATGCCAAGTAGGATGAAATAAAATATATGAAATATATCTTCAAGAGCAATGCCATACTTGAGAGAGTCAACTCACCCCAAAGAGGTCTATATTAATGGTTGTTGCAAATATCAATCGAGCCCTATATTTGGCCCTCAACCATCAAGTTGCCTCAATGCACCCTTTGTTTAGCCTCTATAAACCCATTAAGGCCCAAGGCGTTTTAGAGGAATCTCTATTGCGTTGATAATAATTTCCCAAGATGAACTTTTTGAGAATGTAACCGTACGATCTTCTTCTAAATTTGTATGAGATGTTGTGGTTAAAATTTTGCAAATTTTGGCCGTAGGGATTGAAACATAATTACAATCAAAGAAAAAACAAATTGTACCCCGTAGGTACACTTGGGCCTTAAGATGTTAATTAACCCCTAATGGACCAAGGCATTTACAAGAATAAACAAGTCCAAAAATGCCACTATCATAAAGAGGCATGAAAATCACATTTTAAAGTGAAACTTTTAACTTTTAACCATAATATCTTAAAATAGAATGATTTATGACCATACCATTTTTTTTGGTTTTAATCCATCGCTCGGATATAAAGATTATAACATTTGAAGTGCAAGAAAAAGTTTTTTTCTCCCTTTCACGACAATGTGTGAAAATGTTTGACTTCGGTTAAAGTTATTTTTTACACTATAGACAATAGTTATTTTTGACATCTTCAAATATAGTAATATTCTTTATATGCATGAAAAATCTTGATGTCAATAGTTACTTCTAGCAAAATTTTGGACTTGCCCAAAGTCCCCACTTTTGTCCTTAGAATAGCATAACTTTCTTTTTAGGGGTCTTATGTGGAAAGAATTATATTTCTAGAAAGATACACTACTATGGTGCATCTATATAAAAATTTCAAAAATTCATGATCAAAATTAAGACCCTAGGAACTTGCCTAAAATGGAAAACGTCCTTCCAAGGGGAAATGATTTTTTAGGCATTAAGGGCCTCTCAAATCATGGCTCCCACCCTCCAAATTTGTAATGCATGGTGAGTCCTGAAAATGGCCCTTAAAAGCATCAATGATGAACTTTTGGCTCAAAGTTCAATGATTCTTTTCGGTTTTTTGCCATCAAATGAGGAAGTTTTGCCAAATGGCACAAAAGAGGTTTAGAGAGCAAGGTTGGGCCTATGTAGAGGGTAGAATTGAGGTGCAACACCCTTCAAGTAGCCACCTATTCTTGTAGACTGTCTAATTGTTCCTTGCTATTGAAGTTGATGGCCTAATTTAAAATGTATGCATTAAGGATGCTCTCATGTAAATATCTTGGTGATTGTAGTGAAATCCACCTCATCATAATTAATCTCTAATGGACCAAGTGTCCTTAGGACAATAGATTTTACTTTGACTTCTATTATCTTAAAATCTATACGATCAAAATTTACAAAACATTTACCACATCATCTCATATAAATATAAAGATCTTATAGTTAAATTCACAAAAAGTTCATCTTGACAGTATTTAATCAATGGAATAAAGATTCGTCTAAAATGGCTTGGTCCTTTGTAGGTGGATTGTTTAAGAAAAACATCCCCAACCCAAAAATAACCCCAGCAATTTGGTCGCCCTTGCTATTGAACAAGGGATTTTGAGTGCATAAAATTAGAAAATCTGAATGTGTTGAGGGCGCCCCAACAGCTCTCAACCATGCCCTGCCCTTGAAACTCAACTTGACCTTTTCATCATTATATGTGGCAACACCTTCCTACGTGTACATCACATGATGAAGTGGACCACTCTTGTGGTGCCATGATGAGTAAAGAGTGACACAATGAACAGTTCAAGGCAAGAAAGACCACATTGCATAAGGACCATTTTTCTCATACAACTCTATTTATCCAGGAAGACATTGAAAATTTCTATAGTGTCAAGGCATTGGTGGGGAGTTGTTCCTATAAAAAGTTGTCTGCAACTTGAACATATACCAATCTAGGGTAAGTTTTTGAAGATTGCTAGCGATGCTCTAAGAAGATTCATTTTTACGGGCATGTGACTGTCAAGTTTCAACTGATGTGCATCCAAAGTGAGAGCATCCTCTGTAGTGCCCTTGGTAGCTCCTTCAACGAGAGGTTTTCACTTTGCGTTCAGTTTGTGGCTCCCCACCAACACCCTCACATGCCAATGATTTCCATTGCTCCCTCCAAATCTCGCATCCATCCGCAAAAAGGGCCATATTTCCAGTGTACTCCTTCTTGCCCTTAACTATTCATTGTGTCATTATTCACTCATCGTGGAGTGCCAAGAGTGGTCCACATCATCATGTGATTTACACGTTGGAGGGTTTTGCCACATTTAAAGATGAAAAAGTCAAGTTAGGTTTCGAGGGCAGCGCGTGGTCATGAACTGCTAGGGCGCCGTCCCTCAACACATTCCGATTTTCTAATTTTATGCCCCGGTTCAAGGGCGAGGGCGACCAAAGTGCGGGGTTGCTCCGACCTGGTTCACTGGTGTCCGCTGAAAAAAAGTACAATCATGAGGAGTAACGTCAAAATACCTTAAACCGACACTTTAGTGATTTTGTGTTTCAAAAGTTGAGATTTAATTGCAAAAAAAATATGCTTGGGTAGAGAAATAAGGTTCTGATTTGTGAGAGAATTTTTTTTTGAAAACAACGCTGTAGATTGTGAGAAAAAAAAGAAGAAGTGGGTTTCCTCCAATCAACCCTAAAGCGACCAGGTTTAGTGACAAAACCAAACCTTAAAAGCACATTAAACCGTCACCTCTATCCTACCAAACCGCCAGCTCCATCCAGCTCCATCCTTGCATTCATTGGTGGGCTTGGAATAGACTTGGAATATTTCTGACAGAAATTTTGACAGAAAAAGAGAGGAAGAAATCCGGTTTAGGGGAGGTCTGCAGGGTCGCTTCAGGGTTGAGTGTCGGTTTAAGGTATTTTGACGTTAAGTTACAATGACAAACTTGAACGATTCAACCAACATGCTGCTCACGTGGACTGTGGATAAGCTAGACTTCAACAAAGGGCAATTTGCGAGTAATAATTGGACTTCCAGTTCAGAGTTGAGACTATAAAATTGTTCCTTCCATAACATCATATGTTTCACTACAGTAGTCAACTGCGCCTAAAATTTAAGACATTGACTGTTCTTACAAGGAAATATTATATAATGACTTGCTTCGTTGACACCTTAGACCTAGTCTTAGACCTAGTCTTGTTTAGACACATGAGTTTTGTGGGAGCGTCCTTGATAATAGCCTGTGCAAATTGATCCCCTCATTGGAGGATCAATGGATGGATGGAGGTGGACAAGGTCATCCCCTCCCTATACCCTTGCCCGTTGCCGCAGCCCCGTACTCCTACCCATTCCCCTAGCTTCATTCAAACTCTAAACCCTAAACACCACCTATAAATCCTAAACTCTACAAACTCTTAAACCCTAAACCCTAACTCTTAAACCCTGAACCCTAAAACCCTCCCGAGGGTTTTCTAAACCCCACAACTAGGTTACAGGGGGAACAAGGAGGGGAATGGACCTTGTCCACCTCCATCCAATGTCCACTAATCCCCTAATGAGGGGGTCAATTCGCCTTGGCCCTTTGATAACTGGTGACTCATCTTCTTGTGAACCACCAGTACACTTGGTCTCAGGGCCAATTTACATTACGGTAGAGAAGTCCACCGGTCATGAATTCTAGGGGATTTGTGAAATTTGATTGGCCAAGAGTGACGCTCTTCTGCGATGGGGGTTTACACTACGGCCAAGAGTCCTCCGGTGGAGAACTTTGTGCATGGATGAAAAAATGACATGGCTACCAATGTGGCGACACTTTTTGGAGGGGAGGTTCTCTGAAGGTCAAGTTTCTTGGGCGAGCTCAAAGCCTCGGACAAGAAACATGGCCTTGGACAAGACACATTTTTTTATTGTCTTTTCCTCTTCTCCCGCACATCGTCCCTTGCCTCAAATATCCATGTCTTGGGCTAAAATTCTTGACCGACCGGTGCACTTCTTGACCTTAGTGTAAACTGGCCCTCAACCTCGTGTGCAATTTCGGACATTGTTGGGTGAATCCCACCAAAATCCCGGAAGTGGGTTAATGTATAGGGATAAAAAGTCAACCAAGTCAAATGGCCAAAACCACTTTACAGAATCACGATATTAGGCTGAATTTTAGTGGAATTGGAGATATTGGGGTACCATGTGGACGATACTGGTGTCTCAGTTTTGTTCCTTACTTTCATATTTATCTACACATATATAATATTGGATAACTTCTTAATAGGGGCGCTGGTGTTCTCTTTACTTGCAAATTAAGATCTTCATTTGGTGACAAACAATTCACTTAGAAAATTAGATGTAGGATAATTCCGATTGCCTTGGTACAAATCATTCATTCGCTGGATTGAATAGTGGGAAAGGAAAATATAATGTGGCGAAACGACGCTCTGGAAGTTAGCTGTTACCGACAAGTGTTGGATTGACCACTGGAACCTTTTTGAGGAATGATCTGTCCACGGAAAGAACTTGGTCTTCGATGATCTCTGGACTTCAACGGACGACTTTCTCTTTTGACATCAAGGTAAAGTTCTCCTGCAGTTACTATTGTCACGTTATTTGCCGAGAGCTTATCAGGGGAGTCAACCTCGTGAGTCGAACACAATACCTTTGCCGATGATTATTCTTGCATTGTTCGTGCTTTTATTGAAAGCAACAGTTCGTGTTACCAGAGAGTCATGAATCGTGATGTGGCGGGTTTTTCAACTCATGTTGCCGCACACTGCTTCAAATAAAAAAGACTCTCTCGCGCAAACACGGTATAATATTTCTGTCCTTGCAATTTCCAACCTTGACCACATGTTGACTAGAGTTTCGATCTGAAAACTTACATTTCGACACCAGCTTTCAAACAAATCAAAATAAATAAATAAATTCTTATACTATTATGACACCCAATTTGAATGGCTTTATGTCCTCATTCTTTTTGGTGTTTGGCATTTCTACTTTACTGCTTGAATCACGGATGGATAACTTGTTGACGAAGAACCAAGTGTCCTGAAATGGCAATTTCAAGGTTCGGTCAGGTTCCTATGGTGTCAATTTCTAATATTCCTCTTTGAAATTTTTATTGTAGGTGTGCATTAGCAAAACCTTAGTGGGAAAACAATTTTTTCTTGATCCGACATTTATTGAAAAAACCATAGGGTTTTGAATTTGCAACGGGGAGAGCAAGCACTTTGGGCACCTCCTAAAACTTTTGCTAGGATACTCTATTGAATGTGAGATTTTCAATACGAACAAATCATATTATTTCATTTCATATCATCAAAACAGTAGTGAAAAATAGCATATTTACCCAAGTCAAACATTTTCACACATTGTCACACATTGTCGGGCAAGGTGCCAAAAAACTACTTCCTTTCCACATAAAACTTAGAGATCTTCATACTTTTTTTTTACTTTTTTTTTTCCTTCTACAACAATATGTGGTGTTAACCTTCTTAATGACCATTTGAATTATCAATCTAAAACATATTAAGTTCATAGAAAAATAAAACATGATTTGGCAATTTTTGAACCTCCACTCCTTACATATTTGTTTTGAATATGCTACACCCCTCTTCTACCTCTAAAAATTGGTGTACAAGGAACTAACATTGTGCTTAACACAATGGTAATGGATTTAGACCTTGTCTAGTGCAAAAATTTGACACCAAGTGAAGTCAAAGTTTGTTGATCCACTCAACGCAAGGAAGAAATGAATCGTTTTCTCTACTTCAAACACTATAATCTTTCAATCCGTGCGGTCAAAGTTTTTGAAATTTTATGAAAACATCAATGAGTAAGTCTTAATTTAGATCCCATGGTTAGAGGTAGAAATTACAGCTTTTGTTTTCCTCCTTACTCATGGCACTAGAACAAGCAGTTTTGAAGTGCTTTTGGTGTGAAAATGCCTTGGGCCTTTAGGGGTTAAATAACTAGTGTACTTACCGGTTGTTCTCAACGGGTTAATTTCTAAGAGCCGAAGGCATTCGCCCTCAAGAAACAATCCAAAACTGCTATTATCAACAAGTGGCAAGATAATCTCATTTGAGGTACACTTTTGAACTTTTGACCGTAGGATCTTAAAAAGTCTTTTATATATACTAAATTGACCTTTTGGGCTACAATCCACCGCACAAATATGAAGATTATAGCGCTTGAAGACAAGTAAATTGTTCATTTTCTTCCCTGCGTTGAATGAACCAACAAACTTTGACTTCAATTGGTGTGAAGATTTTACACTACACAAGGTCTGAATCCTTTACCATTGTGCTAAGCATGATGTTAGTTCCTTATACACCAATTTTTAGAGGTGGAGAAGGGGTGTAGCACATTCAAAACACGTGTGCAAGAAGTAGTGGACTGTAATTTAACAGTGGAACAAACAGACACTTCATTTACTCCGGCCCCCTTGCGGGGACAAGAGTTCTTCTTTTGTGCATGAAGTGGAGGTTCAAAAAGTGCCAATTCACGTTTTATTTTATTGTGAACTTAATATGTTTCAAAATAATAAATAAAAGAGTCAATAAGAATTTTTTGATTACATGCTAATATCAAAAAAATTAAAAGTTATAAATATGAAGATCTCTAGGTTTAATGTAGAAAAGAAGAAGTTTTTTTGGTACCTTGCCCGACAATGTGTGAAAATGTTTGACTTGGGTTAAAGTGTTTTTTTACACTAAAGACAAGAATATTTTTTAACATTTAAAGGAGGTAACATTCTCTATATGTATGAATTATCTCAATGTCAACAAAAACTTATAGCAAAGATTTTGGAGCTGCCTGGAGTCCCCAATTTGACTTTGAAGGTTAATAACTTTCATATTATGAATCCAATTTTTTTTAATTATTCCAAAAAGAGCTTGTCAGGGATAATCTAGTAATTTTTTTTGAAAAAGAAGATTTTTTTTCCAATTTTAGGAACCTACGCCAAATTGAAAAAAACATCCCAAGGTTAAATGGGCTTTTAGGGATTAAGGATAGTCTTAGTCAATTATTTTAGATACCGATTATTTACTTTAGATACCCGGGTTGCCTAGTTATATGAAGTAAAAGTATTAATATAAATTCCCAACCAAAAATACACCATGGTCACCACGTCCCCCAACAAATTTTTCTCCCAATCCCCTCCTTCCACGTAGCAATATCCTAAGGGCCTTTCCTCAATATAGGAGATTATATCCATTTTTGTATTTTTATAGTACTAGTATACCGACCCGTTGTCTTGAACAGATATTGTAAGTTTAGATAAAGTAACTAAAAATGAAAAATCAAAAGTATAATAAAAATGCCATAGGTTGAGTGTTATATTGACTACTTGTTGATGAGCGTTTAGTATCGTATTAACATCATAAAAAATAGTTTAGAATGGCAATTTGAGATGAAATTTGTGCTTGCATTATAGGTTTGAGTGAGGGAGGAAATACAAGAGTTCAAATTGCAGCCATTACCGAAGTTTTTGTTAGAACAGTTCAGAGGTTAGTAAAAACGTTTAAAGAAGATGGAACTTACAAGCACAAACCTTGCGGTGGAAGTCATGCTAAAAAACTTAGTGAGAGAGATGTGCAATATAGTATTGTGCGTTATGCAAAAACTCATCGTCACTCCTCAGTCTCAGAAATTACTAGTATATGCCATACTCAAGTGTGTAGCCGTACTATTCAAAGGGTATTACATGAAAGTGGTATTTTTAGTTGAATAGCAGTCAAGAAACCTTTCTTGACACCCTCCTACATGTCTCAGTGGATAGCTTTTGCTAAGGAATATCGTGGATGGAGTCTGGAAGAGTGGGAGCGTATTGTTTGGACAGATGAATCTACTTTTGAGATTGGAAAAAGTTCTCAACAAATTCATGTTTGGAGAAGTGCATATGAGTGCTATTCATCAAGTTGTATAGTTCCTATTTTTAAAAGTGGACGGACATCTTTGATGATTTGGGGTGCATTTGCTGGAGGACAAAAGACACAACTCGTCTTTATGCCAAAAAGTTGACGTTCTGCTAAGGATTTTACAAAAGCGGTCTACGATAGTGAATTGATTCATTTCTTGAATAGAGGTCTACAAGGAGTGCTTTCAGAAGATGGCGCGCGTGTCCATTGCAACAAAACATGTGAAGAATGGAGACAAACCCACCAACTCAAAAAGCTCAATTGGCCCGCAAATTCTCCCGATCTCAATCCAATCGAGAATGTCTGGAGGATTCTAAAAGATGTTGTGCAACATGGCAAGGAATGCCCTAGAAACTTAGAAGTGTTGGAGGTAGTTCTTGAAAGAGAGTGGAATTTGGTCAGTGGTACCAAGCTCCTTCAACTATGTCATTCTATGCCCTCAAGGTTACAAGCAGTAATTGACGCTAATGGAGGATATACATGTTGGTAGATATGGAATAATTTTTTTTTGTATATACATCTTTTTGCTTTGAAATCTATCTCACATGTTACCAATGTAGAGGTGATCTTGTGGCCAAGATTTCATTATGTATCAACAAAAACTCAATCCTAAGAAGGGTGTTGAAGTTGGAAGTAGTGGTAAGCTTTCCTTTGTGTTTCTCACAACAACACATGTTGGTAGACGTGGTATATTTTTTTTTTTGTAGATCTTTTGGATTTGAAATTTTCCACACTTGTATTTGATGTGAAGGTGACTTCATATCCAAAATTTCATGGAAAAATCATTTTTTTGAATTCTTGGGAGGGCGTCAAAGTGGGGAGCTGTGAAACTTCTCTCACAGCTAACCCCCATGTTAGTAGATTTTGTATATCTTCATTTGAATACATTTTCTAGCCTTTTAAATTTTTCCGCATGTTATTGACATAAAGATAAGCGTGTGTCAAAAAATTTCATGTTGTAATAACAAACTCTCAGCCCTAGGGAGGGTGTCAAAGTTGGAAGTAGTAAATTGGGTTTTCCCTGTGTTTCTCACAGCTACACATGTTGGTAGATTTGGGGTGTGATTTTTTTTGTGCGTTTTTTGGACTTGAAAATTTCCACACATGTAATCAGCATAGAGGTGTTTCCACCCAAAAAATTCCAGGGGCAAAAAAAGTTTCCTCGATCCTTGGGAGGGTGTCAAAGTTGGCAGCTGTGAAACTTTCTCACATATACCCCATGGTGGTTAATCTCTAATATCTTTTGATTTAGATGCCCTGTGGACTTGAAATTTAGTATGCATGTTTTCAACATAGAAGTGATGTCATTACCAAAATTTCAAGGTAAAATAACAAATTTTCAGACCCGTGGAGGGTGTCAAAGTTGGCAGCAGTGTGGGACACCATCTATGGAATTGCCCAAACTCCAATTTGAAAGCCACCCTACTGTACACTCGGTTTTGTTCTTTGATTGTGTAGTGAACTTGAAACTAGGTATTGGCTTGTAGCATCCAAGATTAAGGCGAAAATAGAGTGCATATTGTATCTTGTAGACTTTGTGATTGATATTGTAGGTTTTTACAGAAAGTGTGTCACCATGTTGTTGCTATCTCAACAACAAGACAATTGTCTTTTTATATAGCTTAAGTGCCATAATGTTGTCCATGACTTTTTTGCAGCCACGGTTGAATCTCTGGCATGTTGGAACCAAATCGTGCAAGTTCGGTAAAGAGAGTGTCTCAACTTGGTCCACAATAAGGCATAGATGCTCTTTGAGTCCTTTAATACTGCAAACTTCATTATTTAATCAAAGTAGATCATCAGAAAGATAATTTTTACTTGCCACCACAGTGATGGCATAATTTTTGGCATTTTGGTATGTCAAAGGGTAGAAGCACACTAGGCTTACTCACTTTTGGGCAAAAATGGAGAATTCAATAAAAATTTGAAAAAGAAGTTTTTACATTTTGGTTGGTTGGTGGTAGAAGTTAACTTGATTCTACATGTAGGCCTAATTTGTTTGTTAAATAATTCCTTCTACGAGGAATTTCTTGGGAACACTAAACTTGAGAGGAGGGACATAGAGACATTAAAAAATCTTAATTTTGAATTTATAGTTATTTCAACAATAAAATCATTTAAAAAAATTAGGCGTACTTGTGCAATCTCATTTATCTAATCTTCCAATAAAAAGAAATGCAATTTTTTTTTCCGTCTAATTTATGATAGAATTCCCCATTTTTTAGTGGTTTTAGTGGATAAACCAAATATTGATTACAAATGGCAATTTCCCTTGGACCCTAGGATCCATTAGTGATGCCAATTATTCCTTTCTATTCAATAATTTAATTTTCTTCATTTGTGAACCCCAAAATATAATACAGTGTTTTTTTTTTAATTTTGTGACATTGTGACACCAAAAGAGGTACATCTTAGAGTGCTTTCACCCCGAACTTATTTTCCATGTAATTGTACATGATCAATGATTTATTTATAAGGTCTGATGATTTAGGACCATGATCTCCCGTTAGGAAAATTAAAAACACTAGTGTATGTTTTACATTTTAATATTTGATATTGGTGTGCCGACCAAACATTTTGGCAAGCAAAAATGTTGCTTCTTTAGAGAATATTTCTAGAAAAGACTACATGCAATCCCATTCTCTAAGCCGTTTGATTTCTAGCACATCCTCACCAGAGAGTGCTCATCATTACCACAAAGTTAGATAACACCACTGACACAAGTTTTCTCTCTGACTAGAGAGTTAGGCAAAGTATCTCACACAAGTGGTCACTTCCTAACAATTTCCTCTTTGTAATTTCCATCAATTTGGTGCTAATGTGGGCACAAGTATAATTTTTTTGCCATTTGGTTACACTTTGTCAAAAATAAAAACATTGTGACGCCGGCATTAGATTTTTCTTGACCCTTAAGTGCCTAAGAGGCCCAAACGTGATCTCTACATGTGTTAAATCTCTACATGAATTTGTAAGGAATTAGGTTGTGAAATTTGAAGAGCAAAGTTATGCAAACATTACATGTACACTTTGCAAAAATCATATCCCGATTTGCACTTATAAATTCATGGAAACATCTAGGAAAACATTGCAGAATACATCATATACACTAAAATAAAATGAACATCATGCCACATACTATATTGTAATTCATAGACATGCAAAATGATTTTGGTCTTAGATTTTGATTGAAATTTGTCTTTTAGAGACTCTTCATTGTTTTGGGATTGTTGATCTCTCTCATCGCATACAAAACATCTCTTTTTATCTGCAAGCTTGGACACTTTTGTAAACAATCAAGTAGTCAATTGTAACAAATTCATCACTAATCATGAAGAAATGTGTACTTCACATATGATATGTCAATACAAAGCTATCAACCTAGTGCACATTTTGAACCTCTTTCTTTCAAAGTACAAATAATCTTGCAAGAATATACTAATGAATAAAGTTGTATACCCTCCAAAATCCACAATTCTCACTACCAATATACGGTACATTTATTACTTTGAACAATATCATTTGTTTTATGAACCGTTGGATGTTCTCTAAAATTTCTTCAAGCTTTAGGTCATGGGTTGTAATCAATTTTGTAAGGTTGGATACTGTAATTAGGCATTATATTTCCAACAAAGTTAGTTCAAAGATAAATATTAGCACAAATCTTGGTTTTGTAAAAACATGCTCCAGGTACTAAAGGGTTAAAAGTTCTTCTTGAAGAGGAAAGAGAAAAGAAAGGCAAGGTAAGATTATTTCATAAACCAAAATAGATAATTTTGCATTTCATGCTCCATTTTTCGATGCCAATGAAATGCATGGTTTGTAATGGTTCTTGGGCCCAATCCAATACAAGCTAAAAATCCTTCATAGTACCTCAAGTTTTCAAAGAGCTGAGTGGTGGTTTCTTACATCTTTCCCAAGCCAAGCCAAGCCATTCTGCCGATGTGGTCCAAGATACTACCTTAAAACCAAAAAGTAAGGAGTGACATGGGGTCCCCGACCTTTACTTTCAGGCAACTTTGTGAACCCTTTGAAGCCGAAGAGGCCCTGAGAGGATAATTTTGGTGCATTGAGTGTTGTAACAATTTCAATGATTGGCCATTGTCATCGCAGTCTTCAACACGCTTTTGTAGCTCCGCAAGAGCATTACGGCGCATCTCACTGATCTCCAAACAATGCAGGCATCAACAAACTATAGTGAATTCCAGAATCCATACAACGGGGTTGCAATGTAATGAATCTACTATATTAATGGTCTTCATAACCTATTTGCTTCTTGATTCTCCTAATTCCTCATGAGCCATGGTCCACTCAAGCGTTAGAGCATCTCTTGCAATGCCCTTGACAACTCCCTCGACGGAAGGTTTTTAGTTTGTGCTGGGTTTGTGGCTCCCTACCAACACTCAAGCACGCCAAAAATTTTGAGTGTTCCGTCCAAATCTAGCATCCAAACCCTGAAAAGAGCCATATTTCTTGTGTGCTCCTTCTTGCCTTGAACTGTTCATCGTGTCACTGTTCACTCATCATGGCGAGCCGGGAGTGGTCCAAATCATCATGCGATTTACATGTCGCAGGGTGTGGCCATAGATAAAGATGCAAAAGTCAAGTTGGGTTTCGAGGCAAGGGTATGGTGGTGAACTGCTAGTGCACCATCCCTCAACACATTCCGATTTACTAATTTTATGCACTAAAAAGCCCCTGTTTAGCGGTGAGGGCGACCAAAGTGCTGGGGTTGCAGTTAAAGGGTAAAGTTATAGGGAACCGGAAATGGGACTCCAACACTTACATCACCACGCCCATGTCCATTTTCATAGGACACCAGGTCCTCCGATGTCAATACTCGTCAGTCAAAAGTTGACCCAAAGTCCAAGCCTCGGAAGCCAATTTCAATCAACCACGGTTGACACGGTTCCATCGACAGTGATGTTGGCCCACGTCCTGCCACCCCAGCACGAAAATAATGATCGGATCCTCATCGAACCCGGATCACGAGTACGGATTGTTGTACTAGTCTTGCTCTCCGGAACTTATAAGTGCCGCTCAAATGCACCTCAAACTCACCATTCCAGTCCCCTGCTCACCTCGTCGATGAGCTGCGAGTGCCAGGAATCGATCATCATCATCCAGCGGAAGCAGCGGTTCTGGGGTTCATACGCACCGGACTGGTCGATCGTGATGGCAGCTCCGAGGATCAGGATGCGAGTCGGCTTCGGGGCGCTCATGCTGTGCCTCTTGTTGCAGGCAGCCGCGTCTGCGGTGGTGCCTAATTGCTCGTACCCTGCAGTGTACGCGTTCGGAGATTCGCTCACTGACACTGGCAACTCCATCGCTGCGTTCCCCGAGAAGTTTGCCAACGCCGAGCTCGACCCCAACGGCATCCTGTTCCCCATGCACGCTGCGGATCGATACTCCGACGGAAAGCTCCTCGTCGACTTCCTCGGTATGTCGTCGTTAGGGTGCACATGATCGTTTGAAGCGACGAGTTTAATTACTACGAGGCTCATGCTGAACTTGATTCTGAGTGACGAAAACAGGGTGCTAGTTGTGGTGATCAGGATGAGAATTCTAATCACTTGATCGTTACTAGTAGAGGGCGGTGCTTCCAGGCATGATTGTGAGCTAGTCGGTTTGGATGGACTGGTGCAGGCCGAGTGTACATGGGAAACAGAGTACTTCGAAGTAGATCTGGTTTGCTCTGTCTGGCGATCAGGCTGAGGACTCTCAAGTGATTAACGTGTAGAATCTAGACATTTAGGCCTGTGTCGATGTTTGCCAGCAGCTGATTGATTTGGATGATCTCGATTGGTGCAGCGTTCGGGCTGAGGAGGCGGCCCATCTACGCGGTGCTGAGAGGAACAGCGGGTGACTTCACGTACGGCACCAACTTCGCGGCGTACGGCGCTCCGGCGAGGACTGTGAAGGTGTGGTACAAGGATGACGATTTCAGCACCCCGTTCTCACTGGATGTGCAGCAGCAGTGGTACGAGCGCTACAAAATCCGACTCTGGTTCTACGAGTCTCCCGTATACAACCCCAACGGCAGTAAGTGGATCACATCACTTCGGACTCCAAATCTCACTGGATTACAGATTTGCACCGAGTCCTCATCCGGAATGAATGGGTCAGTCTGAGATCATTCAAAGCCGAGGATGTAATCTTAACGCCAGATTCATGTTGTCACTGAATCAGGACTGGTGCAGAGCTTGCCGAAGCTGGCCAACATTAGCGAGTCGATGTTCCTGGTGTGGGCCGGCTACCACGACTACTTCTTCAGCCTGTACGACAAGAAGCTGACCGTCGCGCAGACGTCGAAGATCGTGCCCGATGTTGTGGACGCCATCGAAACGCTCATTGAGGTGAGCTCATGCCCTCAAGCTCGCCAATCACGTACACCAGTCTGATCAAACATGTGACCTGACTGATGACAAATTGTTGCAGAAATTGTTGACCCCTGTGTACTACACTCCGCCCGGCTTCCCCACATTCGTGATGCCCACGGCCACCGAGGTCCTGGTGGTGAACCTGCCGCCTCTGGGATGCATCCCCGCCTTGCTCACGCTGTACGGCGGCCCCAAGGCCAAGTACGACGGGCACGGCTGCCTGAGCGAGCTCAACAAGATCACGACCGCGCACAACAAGCTGCTCGGGAAGCGCATCGAGGCGCTCCGGCCCAAGTATCCCAAGGCCAAGATCTACTACGGCGACGCCCACGGCGTGTACACCGACATCCTCAAGGACACCAAGAAATTCAGTAAGTGAACGCTTCACTCCGGCTCTCAGGTTATCATTCCATGTGCACACGCACTGACCGAACTGGGTCCCCGTTATTCTCCAGATGTTTCGGATCCGTTGAAGGCGTGCTGCGGAGTGGGGGGCGACTACAACTTCAACAAGGACGTCACCTGCGGCCACGCAGGGCTGGTGGAGGGCAAGTTCGTGAACCTGACCATGACCCTGCCCCTGACCCCGTGCCCCAACCCGAAGGGCCACCTGAGCTGGGACGGCATCCACACCTCCAACACCTTCAACGAGGCGGCGGTCAGGGCTTTCCTGACCGGGAAGCACATCACGCCCGCGGGCGGGCTCGGCTGCAACCCGGACTTCTTCTTCTTCCCCTTCTCAACTTAAGCGCGAGCGAGGACTTCCCATCGACTTGCTTCTCCGCGGATCAACTTCTTGCGTTCTGCGCGTCATTGTATGTCCCACTTGGAGAAGCTTCGTTGTGAGATTGCTTAGTATTTTTGGTGGCCAATAAGGATCGTGAATCCCGAGAGTCGTGAGTCCGTGATGGAAGGGGTTTAACCCGCTTCTAATGTACATTTGTATCTGTGAATCTGAGCAGTGCTTTTTGAAGCATCTCGTGGTTCTTTCAACTTGCTCAAGTGCATCTTGTTTGGAAGTCGTGGAACTGCTTCTCTGCTGACGAAGGAGTGGTATGGCTCAACTCCTTAAGCACCTCCAGATGAACTCAGAATTTCTGAGTGAAATGCTTCTGTCGAGGTATGGTATAGATGTTGCACTTTCTGAGAAGTGAATTGCGTTAAGCTGTGGACGGATTATTCGAGAGGCTCGCTGTCCAAATGCAGGATAACAGAGCTGTATGCCTGTCGCGTCTCTTGACTTTTCTGCCCAATGGTCGTTGTTCGTACTCTCATCGTCCCTACCGTGGTGATCAGTTTGTGCAGTAATGGGCACGCACTGAAAAAGATCACGGCGTGCCAAGAAGTGAAGAAAGATCACAATGTATGTTCGGTCATCACGCCACTCCTAAAAATCTGCGACACTGATACGCATAGTTTAAGTCGAGGGAACTTACAACATTGTTGACATTCGTCCTGACTTTCTAAGTGAGGCTTTGAAAACTTCAGAAGTAGATGTTGGAAGACCCCGCTCACTACAGTCAATCCGGGTTGGAGGTGTCAGGGTCCGGTTTTAGGCCTGACACCGCAAAGAGTGGCCCTTCTCCCCGCGCGCCTTATCGCCTCCATGCGCCCTTCTTCCCACGATAACGGCCACTTTCGCCCAAATCTTTTTCGCGCTGCCCGTATCTCTTTTCGGCATTCTCGCCGAAAGCCCCTTCTCCCCCCAGCTTCTTCGGATCACCGAAATCCCCTTCTCGCCCCAACACGTGTACTCCAGGGGGGCCCGTCCTTCTTGGTTGCTGCGAAGTGCCATCCACATCGTTTCGTACGGCGTAGACTTTGGCACGATCATTGTGCCGTGTAGTACACTATCGGAAGGGGAGTGCTTGTCTCCGCGTGAATGGAGTTCTTCGATCTCAATCTCCCTATACAGGACAGGCCGAATGGGAATTCTAGCGAGACGGCGCGACCAACCGTTGCCGATGACAGGGCAATAGGGAGAAAATGGAGGTGTCAAGGGAGAAAGAAACGAGCTGGCGTGCGTGAGAAGGGGGTGGAGGACCTTGATGCCACGTTCCGGGAAGGCCCGTATGCAGACTACCTTAAAAAACACGATGACAAGGTTCTTCGGATGCGCGATTTGAAGAGGAAGCAGTCCAAGCTTATCGCCTACATTCCTAGGCATAGAAGGAGGCGGCTACTCGGTTTAGGCAGCATATTGGCGTTCATCATCACCATCAACGTGAAACCCTGAACCAGTCATGGCAAAGTTTTGTGTGGCGGCACCATTTTCCGCACTTTTGAACTGTGTTTTTGCCGTCTAGCAACATATCCAGGAAGTCCAAGCTTTGCGTCAGTGATCGCTGCTTCAAAACCTTGAAATCGCCCACTGAACTTTTCAATAAGTTCCCTGCCCTTCTTTCTTTCCATTCCATTCCATTTCGGTAAGTTCTCTGTCATTCTTTCTTTCCATTTATTTTCGGTAAGTTCCCTGTCCTTCTTTCATTCCATTTAAAATGTGGGGCGTTGGAAAGTAAGCTGTGTGAAGATGTAGAAAAATTTGCAAAGCATCCAAGTTTAGGGTTTTAGGGTTTTAGGATTCTCGATAATCGTTTCAGGCGATAAGGTTTCATGTTCGGCAATGTCCTCCCTCGCAGGTCCGTAAAAATGCCGAAGCGTTCGGGGTGTTTCTATAAGGCACTATTTTGATGAGATCCCGGTGGAGAACAGGAAAGGGATTCCACCAACCTACAACAAGAAAACGGGGAGGATCGAGCAGCTATTTGTCATTGAGAAGGACCACATTTGGGGCGATAGCTGGGAGGTGATGGAGGCGAGGGGCCTTATCCTCGAGCTTCATGGACCGGACTCGCCCATCGTACCAGCTAGACAAACCGGCCCCAAGCAGATACTGTGCATACATTGCAACACGACGCACTAGAAGCACATGTTCAACCTCCACCGCAACCATGCATTGTGCAAAGGGAAAGGGAAGGTGGGCGTGAAGATGTTGTTGTATCCGAATTTGGGCGTTAGGGATGTGGCAAACTTTGTGGCACGACTTCGGGATTGCGGGTCGGTGGAAGAAGCCATTGAGGTTTTTGCCACCATAGAGCCGATAGCCACAAAGAGGAGGCCTCGGAAGGCTGCTGATAATGAGGAGGAATCGATCAATCGAGTCCCAATTAAGCGCAGCAAGAGGGTGGCATAGGGGGTAGTGGAGGGCCGTCCACAGAAACGTACCGCTATGGCTTCTCGAAAAAGACCTCTGCCCCCGAAAGCGGAGTCCAGTGACGATACTTCTTCGTTGGTAGAGTCGGGAGGAGATCACAACACTGATCATGAGGCCGATAACGTAGGCACTCTGGTTGTTTTCGCCGAGAAGGACGGTCTTCGGTCCGGAGATGATACCTCTAGGAATTCCGGTGCCGAAAATCCAATATCGAGGGTCCGGAAGGCCGCACTCGCGCCGGAGCTCAAGAGCGATTCCTCCATCCTCCTCTGGGAGACCGATCCTGCAAAGCAGGCTGTACCGAAGAAGGTGGCAAAAGCTGAAGAGGCCACGAAGAACGCAAGATTTGAAGAGGCTACGAAGAACGCAAGATTTGAAGAGTCCACGAAGAAGACAAAAGCATTTGGGCCCTCAGCAATGGCGAAAAGGTCCACACGAATTTTTGTGGAATAGATCGCTATGGCGAGAAGGCCTCGATCCCCGCCGGCTTTATAGCGGCTGAGAGAGACCAATATTGCCGAGAGACCCTCCGACTCTGACATTGGCCCGCCGATAACCTTGCGCGAATGCCTCCCGACCTCGGCCCAGATGGAATTTCAAGAGCTGGTGACATTGGCCACGATACTTCGGGCAAGCTCTGATGAAGGTGCAAATTCCGATAAGCGCCTCATTCTGCTCGCCAAAGGTAGCAGAGAGCAAGATTTGGAGTTGGAGAGGGCCGAAATGATACGGCAAGTGCAGGAGGACGCTGGGCGCATTTTCCCACTTCAGAGGGTGCTCTCCCCCGAAAGGAAGGTACTGATAACGCTGATGTACCTATTCTTCAAGCATGGTCTGCTCGACAGGGACATGATGGACATTTTAAAGTCCGAAGATGAGCTGTTGAATTCCATCTTGTGTATGGTGGAGTCTAGAGGCTACCAGGGCAGGTTCTACCAGGCTCTCGGTGCCTACATTTCTGAAGAGGTCGGCTTCGCCGATAACGAGGTTTCGCTTCCACAGCTGACAACCCTTTGCAATCTGGCAAAGAATCCCAATGGCGGCAGTGCGCAAGAGGAACGTGGGCATACATGACGCACGAGAAGGAGTGCGTCGAGTATGTAGCTAGGACGACAGCCGATGTGGAGAGCACAAAGCGGTCAAGGGAGAAGTTAGTCGCGGTCGAGATTAAAAAATTTGATGCCGAAAGGGCGGTGGAGAGACAAGCTATTCGATGGGACTTCAACAACCTCTTCAAGTATTGTGCGATGAACAAGATTCTTCGAGCATTGTTGCCCCCAGTGCCATGGACGCACAACATTGACGAGGTTCGAAAGGTCGTGCACCGTCTAGCGCAGATCAGAATCGAGAGTGTCTCGTCGTCGGCTCCAGCTATGCTATTAAAGTGTTACTTCGTTTGCAACGGGCTCTCTCGGGTGTAAGTTTTTCCTTCTCGCCACAGACTTGTCCCTTATCGTCCCTTATCGTCTCTTATCGTCGCTTATCGTCCCTTATCAGTTGACGTGACTCCGTTGTTTTTTAGGGGGCGGAATATTTGCAATCCTAGAGTAATCCAACATTGCAATGTACGTGGACGGTCCAGAGACAGATTGGAATGGGCCGTCTCAAATGTACAAAGTCCTGAGTCCCTTCCTCTTTGGAAGGGACGCATCCGAACAGTACCTCCCCACATCGCAGGCGTTCTCGCGGCTCCGCGACAATAAGCATGGCGGGCGAGAATCGATGTTATGCTTCATCGCAAACGTCCATGCTCGCACTGTCGTGGACACGGCAATGAGTCACCCAAAGGATTTCGTTCGACAGTGGTGTGCTGCCAATAAGGTTACCTACGAACAATGGGATACCCTGGACGAGAATTGCTCGGCGAGGGAGGATCTGGACTTCATGTATGCCAGCTTCGTTCCACGTAAGATTTAGCCGATAACCCCGTCATTCATCTAACTGCTTTCTTCCTCATTCTTGGTATCTCCGTTATTTCCCTGTGACTGAACAATAAGCCTTGTGTAGGCAGTGTAGATCCTACCGGGGCACGCAAAAGGGAACTTGCAGAGGCAGATTGCAAGAACGTTGTATCGCGTCTGGTGACGACAGAGTGGGGTTGACGAGAAGGGCATCCGGTGACTTCCGTCGAGGAAATTCCCCGGGAGACATCTATCCGACAAGGACCTCGAGGGTGCAAATGCCCTTCTTCACATGGACGAGGGAACCTCAAATGAATTCCGCGTCTAGGATTGGTACCCAAGGAGTCACGACGACGAAGGATTTCCCGATAAGTCGCCAGAGGTAGTTACAGTGGAAGCTCAAGAGGGGGCTTGCGATGAAATACTTTAGGGAGGTGTTCCCGACTTGCCCAAAGAAGAGCCAACTACTAGAGCGGTGAAGTCACCGGTGAATCCTGCCGATAACCCACCTCACATGGAGTTTTCTTGGACACAAGCAATGGATGACCTTATCCTCGGCATTGCGGAGTCTTCACAGTGGCTGGTGGGGCTAACTCAATTCGACACCCCTCGTCTTGATGTTGTGTTTGGCGGTACGGGGGAGACGGAACATAGCATGAAACCCCGGCGTCTATCGTTCCCTCTGTCGAGTCAAGGTATTGAAAACCTGGGCTCTACTGACAGTCCCCCGGTTGTTCCCAAGGAGCCTTGCGTGGCACCCTTGGAAACTCATCCAATCCCCGAGAATCCTCCCTCTTCTGAGTCCGATAACGCTTCTCCGCCCGTGCCCGATAACCCTTCTCCTCCGCCAGAGCCTGATAACCCTGCTCCTCCGCCAGAGCCCGATAACCCTGCTCCTCCGTCAGAGCCCGATAGCCTTGGTATAACGACTACGTCATACATCTGGACTAGTTGACAAGTATCTCTACAAAAGGGATTCATGGGGAACCGTTATGAATCCAATACGGTTATGGTAGTTGTACACCAAGTCTTCCTTTGTCTCTCTTAAACCTTAGTGGGAGGAGCTTTGTCTCTCACCTTGCATATTATTAATATAGTGGAATGTTATAGTCTTAAGCTTCTTTGGTTTGCGGTATGATGCGTGGTTGTATTATTTGTAGAGTCATGATAGGGTGATTATAGTGGAGTGTCGACAAGAATTCGATTAGGTTTAACCAGTTCTAACATTTGGTCCAAAGGAGATGGACCCCGAGGAGATCAGTCCGGCTTTGCGCTTTATCAAGGAAACACATGAATCTCGCTTGACCAGTATTTGGGTTTATCCTGGACTCATGGAGCGTGTTCAGAACGGAAGAGAAGGACAGAAGGCGGCATATATGTGCATGTTGTCGTCGAATCGCAGAGTATGTATGTCAGATTGTGTGTCTTGGGAGAAAGAGCCCTCACTCTGTTACGAAGCCGAGGAGCATGACGCATCCACGATAGAGAAGAACCTCGGTATTATTGTGGAGGTCCTAAAACTCAGGTGAGTGTCGTTGTCTATGTTATCGTGTTCTTCGACACCTGTTGTTTATCGGCACCTGCTGCCTAACATCCCCTTTCTTCTGAATTTCAGGCCTCGTTTTATTCACCCGAAGGACCTGACTGGAGGTATGAGGTTTTTCGGTCTAGACCTTCGGCAAGCTGTGGATGTCTCGTTTGCACTAGCGGACTGGCATTGCGTGCTAAAGGACAAGCGGGAAATGGAAGGGACATTTCTGGATTTCCTCCTTAGGAATGTCGTCTAGCGTGCGAAGGAGCATGTTCGAATCTAGTATCATCACACGCACAACTGGTTATCGGCGACGTTGCAATGCTATCTGGCGGACTCTGAGAATGACTGGGATGACATCATGAGCTTTCTCAGCCGCTCGTTTCGTACCACCAACAAGTCGCCCGATACCCTTTTCGTCCCTTACCACGATAAGGGTCACTAGAGTGTTTTCGTCCTGGAGCAAAGCCGAACGTATCACCTGGACCCAGCGAAAGGTTTGCACAAGGGTCGGGAAGTGGACAACATCTCTTCCTTGTGCACATGGGATGGGCAAACGCGAAGGGCGTGAAGGTCGGATCTCGAAGTTGGCGAGAATGGCAGAGTCAAGAGCCGATAAGCTTGCCTCTGCCTAATCAGCGAGAAAGCTGGGAGTGTGGTTTCATGGCATGCTTGGGCTTCTCGCACTACCTTATCGCACGTGCTGGGCGTGACGAGGCGGAGGAGAAGACCGTGATGATGGGGACACAATATTTGGACTGGGACGGAAAGAAGGCGTACCGATGGTTCATACAAGCGCTGTACACAAAGATTGTCGCACCGCTTCCGTTCTACGATGGTCTCAATCTATGTGGACAAGATACGGTGGAGTTCGGAAGCGAAAGTCCGGACGTTGTTTTCGTGGAAGTCGGTACTGGGACGGCGAAGAAGAAAGAAGTCCGAGTTCTCGGTATTTCGGAGACAGTGGGGAAACGTGAACTTGAGGGCTTCAACGTGCTCACAAACCCACCAGTGACTCGAGGAAGGCTGAAGAAGGCAACTTCGCAAGAAGGGGCGAAGAAACCGAAAAAACCGAAGGGCTCCACCAAGACGAAGAAGCAGGCGATAAGGGGGGGCTGCTGTACACAACCGATAGGCATTAGAATTTGTACAGATTAATAGGTTGCCGAGGTTGTACATTCATTCATTGTAAATGACAAATTTTTCGATAATATACTAGAACGGAATTTGAAATCTACTTGAGGCCTGTAAGCGGAACTTAAAATCCAGTCCTTGCCGATTATATTGAAGGTTGAGTTTTAACTTCATAACTAAAGACTTAGCCGATATACATCTTCATTGGAAATATCAGGAGATGCATGGAACTTCAACTAAGGGCATCTTATCGGTAGTATTCCTTCAGGAGATTACTAATGGTTATCGGCACAAATAACCACCAAAAATCTTGTGCCGTTTATCCTCAACCACATCAAAACCGATAACCTAAGTCGTTTCTTGAGTTTGTCTTTCGCTAGCTGGAACGGACCTCACCCGAAAACCTCTGGAATCTAGGATGTCATGCAATCTTCGGAGCCTCATTCCAAGTCCGTCTTCATTTGTGGAGAGCGGTGCAGCTATCTCCTGGAGTGGATGAAGCATTCTGGCTTCGATTTTAGACTCCAACCTTGAGAGGGTGGCGTCGGTGTTGCGCAAAGCTACATCCAAGTGCCTTGCCAGCAACGGTTGCCGATAAGCCTTGTCGAGTAGCTTCACGACAAGCTGATGTATACAATCTAAGTCGTATACCCATGTCTCGCCTAATTCTCGATGGTTGGAAGCCACTCGGATTACATCTCTGGTTTCGGTATCGGAGGGGATACCATTATCGGGGAAGCCCTCGGTATTCGACTGTCGACCATTGTCTTGACGGAGGAGATTCATCATTCCACCTTGGATTGTGCCACGAAGGGAGCCCAAATATCTAGCAATTTTTCCCTCTGCCAGGTCAGGTCTTGTCATTTTCAGGACCTTAACCTGGTGCTTACAGATGTTACCTTTCTAGAAATGAACACATTGACAGACGGCCCATTCGGTGCACGGATTGTATACCGCATACGTAAGGTGTCTTCTATTCGAGGATTTAACGTATGCAGCACCTCCCGACCACTCGAGCAAGGTGACCACATTATCGGGAATTGTATTTGCTTGGTTGATTGCATTGACCATGATCTACTGCTGCCTCTTGTTTTTTATAAAACTATTCAGTTTACACCAGTGACTGTAATCATACTTCTCGATGACATTTCCAGTGAGCTCATAAACAAGCCAGTCCATCCTTCGGCCGATAAGCTTCCTTTTGGATTGCCGGAGCACTGCTTTCATGTTAGAATGGTGTGATTCGATTGCTATAGTGGTGTCCTGGCCAGCATGGGGGATTTTCCGATCTCCCACAACCCACATTTTGATTTTCAGGAGCCATTCCTTGACGAAGTACTTCCAATATGCATCAGCGGCTGGCAAGAGAGCCTTAGCTTCGCCGTAGATGTGCTGCACTCACTCTAACAAATTCCACACTTTATCTCTGGGAGCTCTCGTCGAAGGGTGTTGGAAGTCACTTGGTGTCTCCGTTACATACATAAGTGAGCCCACAATTCGCAAGGCTCCGGCCCTCGTCTCCATGTCTATAAACTTAGCACATGCATTCTTCTGCCACGCTCGACGAACATGCTAGAGACATAGAAATAGATGTCAGTGCAGCCAAACCTCCTTGCCATAACCCGACAAGCCGATAAGTACAACTCGCCAAAGGCCGGTCACCCGATAACTTAAGAATGCTAAATTGCTTACCAAAGAGAGTTGATCTCATTATCGGCGTCGTCAAGAACAAAGACAATGGGTCTCCTGTCCGGCCTGATCTGCACCAACTTCTGCTTTAGAGCGCGCATCCAAGGCACGAGATATGTTTGTTTGGATTTCGTATGGATCACGAAAGCCATATGAACCTTGTTTCTCCAGTCGTCGAATACCATCATCGTTAAGAGCGGATACTGGACACGCAAGCAAGAAATTAATCGGTAGGAGAGTGAGTGCTCCTAAATTCTAGACGGACCCTAAATGGACCACGGTATAGGTATGACTACCTTTTTGTTGTTCGCTGCGAATGTCCCGTCTATAGCAATAATGCTTTCGTGATTGTATTTCAGCATCATGTGCGTCTGAAATGGGGTTTGAATCCCAATTACGAAGGGTACGTTATCGGCATTCAGTACTCCGTCAACCTTGATGCCCGGGTCTTGGTAGTAAAAAACCGTACCTCGGTTTTCTCTTACCCACATTCTCACACTCTCAGCGTGGTTGTCGTGTTTCTTGTATAGTTCCTGCGTACGGACGCCGCATATGTTGCGGATGTCATCCGTGCTAAGGAAACAATCTCGAGAAGGCGTAACAGTGCCCTCATCACGTGCCTTCAGTACCAGCTTCTGGTGCTTCTGTATTATAGCTGCCATCGGAACTTGCTCCTCAAATTGCCTGAGAACCCAAAGCCTTACTTCCTCCGACATGTACTTCCGAAAGCGGAGCTTTCCCCTCTGCACATTGTCCTTATCGTGGACGATGAGGCCCTGTGTGTCGACATGTTCCGAGCAAAAGTACCCTATCTCGGTGATATATGGAAGAAAATAGTACCTCTTTACGTAGAATCGACATTGGCAGCCCACCTTCATACCCGCCCTTCCTTTACATCGGTGGCACGAGGGCCTTTCTGGCCAATGCCGGAAGTAAGTTGTTTCCCTTTGTGATTGTATTTGGATGGCATTGCTGTCATTTCGGGCGTGATTACTTGGATCTTGTCCCTGTTGTCTTCGGGACCGTATTGACAACGCCATCTGCAACCGGCTATGACCATTAAAGATTCGTGCAGTACTGAAGAGATATTACGGCACACTCGATAATATGATCTACCGTGCATATCGTGATATCAGAGGTCGAGATTCACTAACCGCTGATACTCGATGTGGCAGTTCCACCGATAGTGCGTCTTCTCGCCGACGTTTGTGGGGTCGTTCTTGTCGCAGACGAAGTTAGTCTCTACATCCTTTCGGCCAGACTGCTCACCCTCCACGAAATCCAAGATCCTATCCCAGGGAATGTAGGCGATGAGCTTGGACTGCTTCCTCTTCGATGATTGCGGATCCTCTACGAACCTCGTACCATTCTCGGCCTCCATGTTCCACCTAAGACATTTCTATGTCAAAATTCCTGGAGGAGGGTTCTGTAATGAATCGTGCATCCGAAGAACCTTTCACCGTGTTATTTCAGGTAGTCTGCATGCGGGCCTTCCCGGAACGCGGCATCAAGGTCCTCCACCCCCTTCTCACGCACGCCAACCGGTTTCTTTCTCCCTTGGCGCCTCCATTTCTTCCCTGCTGTCCCGTTATCGACAATGGTCGGTGGCGCCGTCTCGCCAGAATTCCCATTCGGCCTGTCCTGTATAGGGAGATTGAAACCGAGGAACTCCATTCACGCGGAGACAAACACTCTTCTTCCGGCAGTGTACTACACGGCACAATGGATCGTGCCAAAGACAGCGCCAAACGCAAACGATGTCGATGACACTTCGCGCCGGCAGCCGCTGAGAAGGACGGGTCCCCCCTAGAGTACACGTGTCGGGGCGAGAAGGGGCTTTCGGTGATCCAAAGAAGGCGGGGGGAGAAGGGGCTTTCGGCGAGAATGTCGATAAGAGATATGGGCAGGGCGAAAAAAATTTGAACATCATATTCATTATATTGGGAGATTTCCAGGACTTTGAAAGGTATGAATAGTTTTCCAATAGAAATTGTTTGTGCACATTCAGTTCGACTTGAGCTGAATATGTACCCATATTGTACATATAGGACAAATTTCATTGTGTAAATTCACTAAATATTTGCATGTTTAGGTCGACTTAAGCTTCATATAATATTTTGGGAGGCTCCCAATCTCCCAATATAATGAATATGGTGTTTTTGGGCGGAAGTAGCCGTTATTGTGGGAAGAAGGGCGCATGGAGGCGAAAAGGCGCGCGGGGAGAAGGGCCGCTCTTCGTGGTGTCAGGCCTAAAATCGGGCCCTGACACCTCGAACCCGGATTGACTATAGTGAGCGGGTTGGAAGACTTGAATCTGGCGTGTAAATAACTCGCTAAACTCACGTGGAGGAGATTGCTACAAGTTGGAACGACCTAATTCGGATCACCCACTTAGATCTACATAGCTATGTAGAGTATGGATGAAATGGTGCATAGATTGATGAAGTCAACCTATACCCGCTCAAAAAATCTTAATATGTCAGTAATGAGAAGTAGTTGCGGCATTGGATCTTGGGGTAATCGGAATTGGGTTGCACCACCCATTCGAGCTCCTCATTGGTTGCCTTCCCTCGAAAGTCTCAAAAAGGGGTACAGAATTGGGTCATGCATGTGTTGGTCATGTATGGCATGTCTTCTCTCTTCTACTCATTGTCACTTATTAGCATTGGGCTAAGGAGGGCACAAAATCCAACCATAACAATGTCATAACAACTACTACAAAGTCTGCACCAAACTATGGGCTTTTGAATTTTGTATTCATTCAACACCTTTGAGATGGAATTTGAAAAAATCTTGTTGAGTTTCATTCCTAACTCTGCATCTTCCTAAATCATTTCTTTACATATACAATGTCATTTGAGACCCCATTTCGCTTAAGTTATTGGAATTAGGTTGCTCCACCATATCCTCCCTGAAATCACAGATGAAAATTTGTCCATAAGATCCTGGCTACATTTGTGATCATATACTTCTGCCCAAGTTCTCCACAAGAATTAAATATGTTCATTCAATATATAATTATAAGCAAACATAAAGTCATATCTCACTTCATAGTCACAACAGTTTATTTTAAAAATTGCAACTAGAGGATGAAATCTATATCGAAATTGCAAAACGAAATGACCATCACGTTGTGAAAGTACTTACATGGTGCTTATTCCAAACTTCAGAAACTCCTGGTTTCAGCTGCTGTCACATGCCACAAGATTCCCGAGAGCTTCGAGCTCTGGTCTTCAAGATCACAGTAAATATACAGGAGTGCTAGAAATGGCTGAAAATGCAAGCAAGGAATTCTCTTTTCCAAAGCAGAAACAACAAGCCCCAACTTTTCTGATGGTTCGGTGCAAGAAAAGCTGACTTCAATGATCCAGATATATCCTCCGTACCAGAAATGAAGAGGAATCGAGATCTACCTGGAAGTATTGAAAGCGCCTGGAAGTACCACCTAACAAAGAAACTGGAGATACAATACAAATCGCTGCTCCGAAGCTCCTGAAATGCACTTTATAAGGTGCAAAGTGCAAAGATAGGCAATCTTTTCGAAAGTACATTCCATGCAGCACCTGGTGCTCGTCGCATCCAAGATCAAACGTTCTACAATACTATTTCCCAGCTGGACAGTAATTGGACAAAGCAATGCCGTCGGCACTTTCTAACGACCATCAAATTTGCTTTAGCATCTCTTCATTCAAGACACATGAGAAACCACCTTGAAAAAAGGGGGCCAACTTGCAGATTGTGTGAAGAGCGGAATTGGTGCATACTAAACATCTAGGATCACTACATGAAGTCAGGTCAAAGTGGCGGCTGTGTAACTGGCCTATGTCTCCTTCGGTTGAGGAGCCAATGCCTTCTTTCGTTGCCGAATCATATGCGAATACATCCCGGGGCTACCTGCAGGCACTCACAAAATATTCCTGCGTTAACAAGAACCGCTCCTTTTGCCAGGTCTTCAGAGAGAATCGGCTGGAGAGAAAATAGAGGTTTACCTGGAATGTAAGCGAAGATGGCCAATATTGACGCGTAGTGATAATCGAAGGCGAAGTTCAGCTTGTTTGGCATACGGAGTGAGTAAAGACCAGTTTCCTGTCCATAAGGAAAATGGCAGTGTCAGTTAAACGGTACTCACTTATCATGATCTGGCTAGAATTCTTCATTGGTTTGTAAGCAAATGGGGGAACATATATCTTACTCGCATGAATGGCAGAGCGACATATATGAGACCAGCTTCACTACAGATGCCAGTTGGGTATAAGATGAAGAAAGTTGTGTACCTGCGAGAACAATAAACATGAATAACTGGAAGGTGTTTCATGGATGATACTTATTAGCTGTCAGAAGCGGAACACCATGGATTGAATTTCAAACAGGAGCTACTGAAGTAATAATATTCAGAGAGATTGAAGAGTAAATGCACAGAAAGAGAGTGAATGAGGTAAAACAGACCTGAGCCAGAGAAGAAAGCGGGGTGCTGAACCGAAAACCTCTTTCAAACCAAAGAACGAGTACCGGATGACCTGTTGGTAAAGGACCACGAGAATCATCAGCAAGAAGTCTTCTTTGCAAGTGCAAGGAAATGATGATAAAGATGATGAGTTTTGAGTACAGAGCTGAATCAGATCAAATTCGCTCACCTCCGTAACAGCCCAACTGAGGATCAACGAAGTCACCAACCAATGATCCCTCACCTGCAATTTGATGCAAGGTTAGGAGTGCAACACTGGCTTGTGACATGTATGAAACCAAACTGCGATGTCAAAACTAGACTCTCACATTGCAAAAATACTGATGGACTTAATTGACAGTAACAATTAAGTGCCTTCACAAACAGATGACTTGAACATGCCTGACACCGGATCCTGTCATTCAACCTAAGTTCAAGCTTGTACTGAATGTGAAGAACTCATCAATATGAGTTACATACTTCAGGAAAACTGAAAAGAACGCCCCAAGTGATGAAGACGCGTGATGCAATCTGCGGCAGCGTGGCCATGACTGGAGACCTCGTGATGCCTGCAAAAGAGGAAGAATTGATCAAACAGCTCCAAGTGGGCAAAATCAGTTCATAAAAAAAATAAAAAATAAAAAGATAAGCTTACAAAACAAGTACCAAACCATCAGGACAATCAGCGGGAGGTAAAAAGAGTATACCTACTACACTGTTGAAAATCTGAAAATTCAGGTCAAACAAGCAATGACACTCATCAGGATCACTTATCTACTGTTATTTGATATGGCATATGGTAGATGGCAAAGCTACTCTAACATCAAGTTGTGCGATCAAAACTCCATTACATTGTTACCAACAAATTGAAAAGGGAAAAAAACCTCAAACAATGCAGCTGTTTGCCATATCTGGAGAGGCTTCTCGACCGCGTCGTACACTGCTGGCATGCCTTTCGTGTACAAGGCGAACACAGCCGAATACAAAATCTGTGACCTGCATACAACAACGCCAAACAATAAATAGGTTGCACCATTACAACCATCTCTTCAGTCCATCCACAACCTCCAAAGCCAACTTCTCCATCTCAATCTAAGCACATTTTACTCCAATTAAACCGTCACTCAACCAGAAATGAATAAAAAAATTGTCATCCTCTAATTATTAAGCTCCCTCAGTCTTCAAAACTGCATCATACCCCAAACGTTCGTAACAAAAGAAGCTAAACCCAAATGGGTTCACAAGCAGGATGTGGGATGGGACATGGCCTGTATACTCCTCTCTCTGTTGAAAGACCTCTGACCATAGACCTGGGTCTGATATTCATTACTTCACAGTTTTATGCTTGCCAAAACGAGGTTCAAATACACTACATTTTCTTCAAAGACATAAAAACTAACGCTACATTTTCAGAGAGGGTTACAAGAAAATGCCAATAACCCCATGAAAGAGGGTTACGCTTACCATCCAGCAAAGAGCAGCCAGTTGTAGACGGCGAGGTAAGCACGGATGGCACCCATGGTGGCAGCAGATCACAGAAACGCTAGCACAAACAGAGAGGAAGAGAGAGAGAGAGAGAGAGACAGCACTTCTGTGTGAGGGCCCCTGTTTAGAAAAGGGACCCTGACATGTCACCCACTCGTCCTCCGCGCTTGGATCCAGCGCCCATCGACGGCGAAGGGTTTGACGTCATAACATCCTGACGGATTTCACGTCATGTGACGGCTTTGGGCACGAGCCCAGCAGCAGCCAGCAATAAATGAGCAGCAGCAGCGGGAGCAGAACTGAACACTGCAGAACACACACAAAACAAAAGCTCAGGCAGACATTCAAAAACCGATCCGATCGCACAACGCAATTTGACGGCGGCCAGGAGCTTCGAGAGGGAGGGTGGATCGGAGCGCATCTTCACAAGTGCAGTGGATGAACATGTCGACGGAGCGGGTGCTCATCACCTTCGATGTGGACGGGACTCTCATGCAGAGCACGGGCTTGCAGGCCAACTTGCTGCATAAGAAGGCCTTCTCGCATGCGTTTCTGCAGTTCTTCGGCATCGAAGGCACCATCGACGCCATCAAGGTACGAATTAGGCTGGCTATGGTGGCAATGGCGACGTGAGTTTTGTTGGTGGACGAGCTTGTACCCTAATTTTACTCTTCTTGGTGACATTTTGAGAATGATCTTAAGTATGGTGTTGGGGTTTGTGATTTTTTTGCAGCATCATGGGAGTACTGACCCACTGGTCATTTTGAACACGCTGGAGCACTATGGCATTCCACAAGAGGTATGTGCTTATGCTGGTAATCATCGCAGAGTTTCGCCCAAAGTTTCGCCCAAAGTTTCAAGAAGATAGCCCCTCTTTTTCTTTCTTATTCTCCACTCTGAATGGTTATTAAATATGGAAGAGCTTGGTGGTCTGGTAACTCAAGTTTAAGAAGAGTTTGCATGAGATACCCTGATGAATATTAGCCGAGCTGATATTGCGAGTATATATCCCAGGTTACTGGTGTCTTTCTCAGTTGTGATAGACTGAGATATGGTGGATGCCGAGCAATTGAGAGAATTAGTTGAACGGAGTGCGTTTTTTTTTTTGGTGTTTATCTGACTAGCTTTTGACCTCAGTGCTTTTGTGGCCATGGCAGACAGCCGCCCCAAAGCTGGGAGAGCTGAAGGCGAAGATGGTTGAGTATGCGATGCAGCATGCGAGTGAGGTGGGAGAGGGCTTGGAGGTTCTTCCCGGGGTGCGAAATCTGCTCGAGGTTCTTGCGAGACATGACGAGGTCGTTGTTGGACTGGTACGGCTCTTTGCTTAGTGAGTGCTGTGCTGTTCTTGTGGGACACACCTATGATTTAAGGAAAGAAATTACATCCAGAACTCTGTTGTTTAAGTCATGAACCATAATGTGATTTCTTCTCTCGGTGCAATGTATTGAACAGAGTTTGAGTTTCTTTGGTGATGGTTTGTGTGAATTTGGAAGTATTCATCTCACGGCCGGGGGTTTGGATTTCAGGTGACAGGAAACTTGGAGGATATTGCCTGGCTCAAAATGGAAGGTCTCGGTATTCGTCAGTTCTTTTCAGTTCCCAATTTTGGAGGGTAATCTTCTCTCATGATATGCACTTTCACAAGGCATGATGTGCTCACACACCTAAATCCGTCTGCAAGAAGTGAATGAGACATGTGAATCTCATTCAAATTTGCGCATCTATGTGTAGAATATAATAGAGCCTAGGGTCAAGCTGTAATGTATCTCTCCTGTTAACTGGGCCAAGTTCGATTTTGCAGATTTGGAAGTGACCACATTGACAGAGGAGAATTGGTGAGAATCGCTGCAGCTCGTGCTGATCAACTGTTCCCGGGAGGCTTTCGCTTGCGTGCTCATGTCGGAGATACGGTAAGTTAAGTCCTTGGGCTTGGATTTGCTGGTTATTACACCGGTGCGTATCGACGGATATATAGTAGCTAGCTTCAAGTATACCTCGTGTAGAAAGGAAAAATGTAGTATGGAGCGAAATTTGCTGTTTAATCATTGTTTTTAAGGGTCTGTCGTTCTTGGGCACATTCTATGATCAGCCTGATTGTCAGATCATTTGGAGGAGGAATCTAGTATTGCTTAATGCATCATAGGTCCTTGAAACTGCTTCTGATGAATGTGTAAACATGTGAATACAGCCAAATGACATCCGGGCAGCAGAATTTGGAGGAGCCTTGGCCATTGGCGTGTGTACGGGGATCTTCACCCAAAAGGACCTGCGCGAGGCCAGTCACAGCGACACACCCGCCGTCATACTAGACAATCTTCAGAATGTAATGAATTTCATCAATATACTTGGCCTGCGGAGTAGAGATTTCTAGCGCATAACTCCCATCTCAGCTCCTGTGCCCCTCTTTCCTCACACAGACAAGCGAAGATTACCGGCACGGTGCCAGACTTGGGAATCACTGCGCATGGTAGTTGACTCATCCCACAGCCGGATGGAAGATATTTTGTTCAACTTCATGTCACCTAACATTTCTCCCAGTGGACACCAGAATTTGACATTCAATTGCAATCGCCTCAATTGCTTTGCTTTTGACGCAGTTAACCCTGTCTCCTATGCTCTATCTCGACGTCCTTTGGTCGATCGTTTCTTTTATGCTGCAAGGACACCAGCGACCAGTCTCTCTTCGCTGCAGTTGTGCTGAGCCTCGTCTTTTTCATTTTTCCAGCTTCCAGACACTCAGAAACCCTGCCTTCATTGATCACCTGAGCTCGAGAAAATCCATCTCGCAGGACTTGATTCAGTGGGTTAATTCCTTGTAGCATACGCCTGCAATGGACGACTTCATATACGTACTGGAAGGATATTTTTATCGCCTGGCTTCTGATTTTACTTTCCGGATACGTAGGACTTGATTATTCAAACTGATACTGTATGTTTCTCTACGTTATATATTCACCCACAAGATAAGTCTAGTACTGCGAGGGGGTTCTGAATCGATGAACTTCAAATGACAGTCCCTCGATTGATCACATGGCCATGAGTTGGAGATTCCGACCACTACAAAGTGTGACGCCGCGTTACGCAGGCTTGGGCCTTCCTATGCAAGGCGACGCCATGGGATCACTGTCTAGCTACAAAGTCTTGAAGCAATAATAATTCCCATAAGGTACGAAACTTCGACTGACAAAGTGCAACTGCTGCATCTGAACATTTACAGCCTGCAGATGTCTGAACGGTAAATGTTGAGACTCAGTCTTCCGGCAGTTGACTGTTTGGTAATACACTCGACCGGTGTGGATTCCAATGAAATCTTCCTTGTGTTCTCTGGAAAATGATCTTACTTCTTCAGAAGCACTCAGTGGTCATCGACACTGCCAATTTAGTTTACTAGTCTGAGTTTGCTCACTCGTCCGCCATAGTTGACTAGTTAAGCAGACTGGGTTGAGGAGACTTGAGACATTGCAAAGCTCTGGTGTGGACGTAGGTGATGGTGCAAGTAGCAGTTCTGTTAAACTAAAGAGTGCAAATGGGTCATCTAGAGTGCGTGATGCTCATGAGGCGGTCGCCACAATATAAGATGATCCTCTTTGTGTTTCTGTTTCTCTTCTGTTCTCCTTTCAGCACAGATGGGCAATGGGATCACATCAGTATTAATTACGAGGAGAACACCTGTGAGTAAAACAGTACTATCATGTTGTCATCATAGCTAGGATGTGTATGTTGTAGGATTGTAGATGAACCGGAGCAATATTCATGCGGTTGCGGTTATGTTTGGATGGGCTTGGCAGTGAATGCTCTGCAAGTTCTGTGGGGAGAGTGGAACAAGACGACTCCCAACGCGGCCAACAACTTGGCAGGCTGGAGCTCAACTCAGATATTTCCATGCTGGAACAATGAGGCTTCAAGCCCCGAGCACCCAAACTGGCGAGGAGTGCAGTGTCTCGAGAACGTGAATTGTACAGAAATTCCCAACCTAAAACAGGAAAAGTGGTGGGAGTGCAACGGTTATGTCATTGGCCTGTAATTTCCTCTCTTCAACATTCTTCTGTTTGGGCTCTTGGATAGAATATTATGTTTTGAACTTTCAGGTCAGAAAATGCGATACCCTTTTGTACATCACATACAAGCCTGCACAGGTTTAATTTCTCTGGAAATCACAGGTCTCTCAACAATGCATCAATCTCAGGAAATTTGCCACGGGATATCGGAGACATCAGGACTCTAACTACCTTGTAAGTTATTCACTTCTCGATTTGGCAGTAACTGAGGAAGCCCCTCTCTAAACACGAAGATGTACTGTATTTTGGGCCCTGGGCTCTCATTGTGACCATCACAAAATGGCCAACTGATGTCCATCAAAACCCTTTGCTTGCCTAAGTCGACGTCATAAATGTGATGGACAGTTGCTTACATATACCACATGATTCCTTCTGCATTGACATGTGCATTCTTCATGTATATGTGTTGCAGGGAACTGACTGGAAATCCTGAGCTGTCTGGACCTCTTCCCCTAGAAATCAAATACCCGAGCCTGTATATCCTGTAAGCTTCGAAACCGATTGTTGCCTACAAGTAGTTAACTCATTGTTCTCACAGAAGATTGGAAATGATTACTTGCTGATTTTGCAGTACTTATTACTCTCCAGACACATGGCTCAGGGTTGAGATCATTAAGAATTTACGGTTCCGAACCCTGGTTCTAATCTTTGGTTCTGTATAGCAGGGATCTCCATGACAATGCATTCAGTGGAAACCTTCCAGACCTTTCGGACGTGTCCGTTTCTTTTCTGACAGTGTAAGCATCAGAAACGAAACTGAAATCATGCCTTGAAGGTATAGAAAGAAAATTCACGCCGTGTCGGTAAAATGACGGCTGCTTGTTGTGACAGAGATTTGAGTGGAAATCAGTTCAATGGGACGTTTCCTCTGCCTCAAATCCACACATGGGTGTATCTCCAGTCGCTGAAGCTGGCCAGAAACTCATTCACTGGAGACATACCTCAGCAAGCTTTTGAGAACATGACCCAGTTGGCCACTCTGTAAGAATCTCAGAATTGCCTTTGTTTCCTACTTGTACGATGCACTCTTTAAGGGTCAGATGACTGTCCTCACAAGTTAGTAAACTATGCAGGGACTTATCTTCGAACAAATTCACTGGAGGATTGCCAGACTTCACTCGGTGCAAGCACTTACAATATCTGTAAATGCCAGTACATTACTTTCCCAGAGCCTCATCATTCTTTGGTTTAGATCGAAAATTTTCACGCTATTATCCTCAACATGGGTCAGGCTTGGAATTGGAATAATTATGAGAGTGAAGCTTCTTCTCGTTGATGAGATCTACTTTCACCATGTGCTGTGCTAATTGCTGCAATTTTGCCCCTTTGTGTGTGGATCATTCTATGGCTTTTGAACAAGCTGCTGTTTGCAGGGATATGTCCAATAACTCGTTCAACGGGTCACTGCCAGATCTGACGATGCTTACTTCTTTGTTCGCCGTGTACGACTGAATCATGCTCAATGCCTATTTCCTTGAGTTCAGCTTGTTATGACATATACTTGTAGTGCTTTGAATGGATTTCATATTTTGAATGAGATGCACATGATGTCAGATAGAGGCTTTTTTTCGGGAGGTGAATAATGAGCAAGGCAGGCTTGGATGTTGTGTTACTTATGCAGGAATATAAGTAACAACAACTTCACTGGTGTATTCTCGTTGTCCGCCGTTGTCAACACCAGCGTCAACAACAGCCTTTCTGTGCTCGACCTATCCAGGAATCAGTTGACAGGATCTGTGGACCTCTGGGACGGCTCAGATCTGGGCTCTCTCAAGGAATTGTAAGCTAGCCTTTCCGACATATCCTGCCGGGATTGCAAATAAGGTTAAGGATCTAGAGTTTAAGGTTGAGGTTTAGGGTGATGTGAAGGTTAGTAGTTAAATTATGACTGGATGTTTCAGGTATCTAGACGACAATCAGATCGATGGGACTCTCAACCTCACTCGGTTTTTCGCACTTGGCTTCGTGAAATTAAAGTCTGGCAACGCATCCAAAGGGTTAAGGATATTGTCACTCAAGAACAACAGCATCTCCAACGTCATCTACCCTGAGGGAAACGTTGGAAACATTTCCACAATTTTCAGGTGAGTTTTCTTTTTTTCCTTAGAAGAAATCATCATGTTTCAAGTGATTGATTCAGGATACACTCTCAATGTCGCCTTTTGCAGGCTTCAAGGCAACCCTTACTGCCGAAAAGACTCTGACGATGGCACAAGGTGTTTCTGTCAGCAGACCTGCTTCGACTCTGAAGGTAAGATCGATATCAGGAGTGAATTAATCACGAGCACAATGTAATAGTGTCAGCTTGATTATTCTCCACTTCCATTTGGAATGAACTTGCTCATGAGAAGGATAACATGCTGTTGACTCAGCTGCTCTGAAGGCGCACAACCGAAGAATCGTCATCATTTCCGCGGCTGTAAGCTCAACAACAGCACTCTCGATACTGTTGGTTTTCGTTGCTGCTGTTCTGTATAGAACTCGAAGTTACCACCGCTATCTCCACCTCCAAGTTCGGCAAAGTGAGTACCATGCTTTGATGATTTCAACCATGCAAACTGTTATTGCAGATACTGTACTTACAAGTCACAGCAGGCAACTCTGAAACTGGATTGTAACTTATGTACGTTTACTAGAGCTTGTCCTTGACTAGGTGCACTACATGATGCAGAGTTTGAGGAGTTCGACGTGAAGCCCGCGATATTTTCATACAACGAGCTAAGGGCTGCCACAAGAGACTTTCATCCGGATATGAAGGTGGGTGAAGGAGGCTACGGAGCTGTGTATAAGGTAACAGTCTGATTTCCCAAGTCCTTAATTGGCACTGATGCAGAGCGGCAGGGGAGTCACGGAAAGAGTTGATTCAAGTCACTTGGAAAGATTGCAGTTGTGGTTTACAATCTTTCCAAAGGAGTTACCTTTGTGCAGGGTATATTGCCAAATAAAAATGTGGTGGCCGTGAAGCAGCTGTTTATCAAGACCTCAGAAGCCATTGATGACTTTCTGAACGAGATTGTCCTCATCACCGGAATGAAACACAGAAACCTTGTGAACTTGAAAGGGTGTTGCCTTCACGGACACCAGAGGCTGCTTGTGTATGACTACGTGGATAACTACGATATCGACCAAATTCTTCTCCGTGAGTGAATTCTCCCCTCTAACTATAGATGATCTTCTTGGGAGATACAATGGTCCGGCCATGCTTTAGAGACGGCTTTCACACAAGGTTATATCATTCGTGATGTATCACAGGAGGTGAGAGGAAGACTGTCGTGAGCTGGATTTCCCGACGAAACATCTGCCTTGGCGTAGCTCGCGGATTGCATTACCTACATGAGTTGGCTCAGCCCCGAGTTCTGCATCGAGACATAAAAGCCGGGAACGTCTTACTAGACAAGAACCTTGAGCCCAAGATTGCAGATTTTGGATTAGCCTTCCTGTTTCCGGATGAACAGAGCCACATTATGACAGTCCATGTTGCTGGGACCAAGTAAGCCCACTACAAACCAAGTATTACATTTTCCGATGTCACTGATAAAGAAGTTCAATTTGTAGACCTCAAATCTGGCGATTCGGGTTCACTTTATTGAAGGTGGATATTTGTATGACACTAGCATTTTCAGTCGGCATAAATATATTTTACCAGCCTAAACTATCAGTTATCAGTTCAAGCACGAATATTTCATTGTCCTTGCCACTCAAATGCTATAAGAACATTGTCTCTGAAAATGTCCATGAATGCCAATGCAGGGGATATTTGGCACCCGAGTATGCATCCCTGGGCCAGCTGAGTGACAAAGTTGATGTGTTCAGCTTCGGAGTTTTGTGTCTGGAAATTGTGAGTGGGCGAAGGAACATCGACGAGACAAAGCCACCAGACGAGGCGTATCTCTCCAAATGGGTAGGCATTCTGTTTAATTCTCAAACCTGTGCTAGTTTGATCCAGGAGACGTGGTAGGCATTCTGTTAAATTCTCAAGTCTGTGCTAGTTTGATCCAAGAGACGTGGTAGGCATGTAAGATACAAACTATGATAACAGGTAATTTGTCTTACAGCAACATCAATCCTGAAATTGACTATATATGTCGTGAGAAGCAAATAACTCGACGCCAGTGCACTTGGATCTATCCTAGGGGATGCACTGCCTAGTACTAGCCACCATAAATGTGCACAACATAGGTAAAATCTCGGAAACTGTAATGATACCAATGTGTGTTCCTAGACTAAAAAGGTTGCACCAGAATTTCTGACGAAGATCCATATTCAGGCCTGGAAATTGCACAAGGAGGGCAAGCTCAGTGACTTGGTAGACCCGACACTGACCTTGCGAGACGACGAGAAGCTGGACGTGCAGCGGGTGACCAACATCGCCCTCCTGTGCGTGCAAAGCGCGCCGGAGCAGCGGCCCACCATGGCCCGCGTGGTGGCCATGTTGGTGAAGAACGAGTCCGAGTCGGAGGTGGTGGTGCTGAGCGAGCTGGGAGACGAAGAATCTGAGCAGGCACTCGACGCAGTGCGCATGCTGGCATTCGGAAAGAGCGAGCTTGCTACCGTAATAGAAGAGTCCTCCTCGTTCAAGGAATCGCCCGCGACGCGTCGTGAGGACGTCGGCGACATCACCATCACCGCGTCAATGCTTCGCCGGAGTGAAATGAAAGCTCGTTAGATAATTCCTACATGCACTAACTTGCATTTAGTGAAATAGTAGTTATGCGACTAAATGCAGTTGTTGTTTTGAAGGCAAGTAAGTTGGGAGATTAGTTACATTCCTTATATCATCTTGAGATTATGTTCTCCATTTGATATAAGATTAATACTCCGAGAACAAAACAAAAAAAAAAAGTATCTTGATCAACTTTTAGTCCCTTTCCGGTGCAAGATTGTTGTGATTTTTAGTAGGCATATATGTTTTATTTAAAATTTGATGGACAAGTACTTTTAGTCATGTAGATTGTGATGTTGAAGAGTGGCCACTAGTGTAGACTGATATTTTCATTTCATCAAGAAAACATGACAGTGTATTGACCTTGTAAAATTAAGGTGCAAGAATATTGTTCGGCTTGCTTTAAATGCTATAATCTACCAATGTATGCGATGAAAAAATTGTCAGGATTGGCGCATGGAGACGTTTGGGTAGGTGGTTTCCGGTTAGAAAGCCCCTTGGGAGTTGTGGAGTTATCGGAAGGCGTACAACTTAGTCCTAACTAGTGATTAGGGTTAGGATTCACGACGGGATCACAATTGAACTGGGTGGGGGCGTGGAGGAAGGACTTCGGAGCCTAGTGCATGAAGCAGCGAAGGTCTCGTGGACAGCTTCTGCTCCTGTTGCCATACCCTAACTTCGGTGTGATCATCACGTCACATGTATTCTGCGTAGAGGTCTATGCACTTGATACTAAGATCATTTGCTAGAGAGATGCGTAGTTTAGTTACAGGTGCTGAGAGTACGACGCCTGGAGAAGCTAGAAAGAAAGGCGGTGAAGGAGGCTACTCCAGAAGAAGAGACGGGCAGGAGCAGTGCTCACGACGCAAGGGTTTGGGAGCGGAGGTCAGGAACAGTAAACACAACTGGCTGCAGGGGTTCGTGAGCACGACGCGAACAATGCTTACGATTTGCTGTATGCAGACGCGAGGATTTGGGAGTGCTGCCGCGAGGCTGCGGGCTCCAAATTGGTGAGCGGAGGTCCTGTCTGCGGCGGAGGAATCTTCGTGTGGAAGAAGTGACGGAGTTCAAGTGGCCAAGGCGCAAATTCAGCCTCCGCAAGTGGAACCGGTATTGGCTGCTCAGTTTGGAGAAGTTAGTGAACCTCACAAGTGCAGTCACGAGGACACAGACTTCTGCTTGAGGAGGATTCTCTGTTGACGGAACCTTTACGAGGCTTTGCATGGGTGTGAGTGCTCACATTTAGCACAAGGTCAGAACAAGAGGATCTCAGCAGCAAGAAGAAGATTTGAAAAGGGACCGGAGCAGGTAGACTGAAGGGCCTGGAGTCGGCGCCGGAGCCGACCTATTCCCATGTCGCGGCTGTAGAGGTCTGCACCTACGAGCTGCAAAATGTTGAGCTCGCAATTCACAAACTTGAGACGTTGCTGAAAGAGCTTGAATCCATCAAGAATGCTGGGAGGGATGCCGTGTCTGCAATACGGGTTGACCTTAGGAGGATACGGGCCGTGAAGCGAGAAGTGCACGTGATTGGAATGTACACCGGCGTGCAGACATTACAGCGCTGACTAAAGAAGGTGGTTGTGAAGTGATTTGGGTGAAGCGCGGAGGTGGCGATCCGGCTGCGCGACATCCACATTGCAACCAAGTTAGTGGTTGACACTTGTGGACATCTTTGTCAATAGCTTGTGCACATTTTAGTGCAAGAGTTGTACATTACAGGAGATTATTGATTATTCAAATTTGTAGGGCATTATCCTAGAACTTTTGTTGTTGTAGAGAAAGGCCAGCTACTTATATGTGGCAATGTAAGGCTTAGAGTGGATTTAGGATTTTCTCTGTAGCTACCTACACTAAACATCGCATTTAGTGTCGTCTACACTAAATACGAACCCTTACACTAAATGTAAGAATTACAATTAGTGTAATGACACAACATTACACTAAATGTGAAACATTACACTATATGTAAATGGCAGTAGAAATGGGTGTTTTTTTTTTTTTTTTACTTGTGCACAATTAGTGTATAAAAAAGTTTGCCGCAGCTAACACTGATTGTGAACAAGTTCGCAAATAGTGTAGTAGGGTAATTACACTATTTGTCTGACTACACTTAATACAATGTTTAGTGTAGTGGTAGATTTGGCTATCTGGAGGCCTGGAGCGGCTTCAACAAGGTAAAGTATCCGAAGCCATTTTAGGAGGGAGTTGTCGGTTGCTAGGAGGACTTGTTTATCCTTAGCATGTTATGTTTCTGATGCTCATTGACTTCCCTGTGGTTGAGTTGGAACCTTAAGAGAAGAAAATTCTTGTCAACGTGTTTGAACTTCAATCTGTACATGATTTAGAGGGCCTTATTTGGAAGTCTGGAGGGAGCTCCGTTGGCGGATTATGGAGAACTCGAGGAGGCTCACCTTATAGAAGTCTTGGCGTGGAAAATATATCTACGCACCGAACTACGCGAATGTTTTTGGTGGGCACCAAGTGTGCCATCACTTTTGGGCAACGGGAAATAAGAAGAGGGCACAGGTGGTACCGAGGAGATGAGTTAATTAGTGGAGATGGTGGCTACTCCACCTCTATTCAATCCTATAATCATGTTCTTTATACAACTTCGCCGAGACTACCAGGGTCAACGGGCAGACAAGATGAAGGAGTTGAGGTCTTTTGCACTAGGAGGAGATAAATCCTTGCGGGAAGCTCATGCAAGATTGCGGAGACTGATCTTTGCTACTCTTGGAGTCACGGAGCAACAGGCGGTGCAGCATTGGTACAACATCCTAGAAAAGGAATTGAAAACATTAGTTTGCAATGAAGCATTGCGATTGGATGAGCCACCGGCCTTACAATTAATATTTGAGACTTCAGAGCAAATTGAGATCAATTTGTTGGAAGAGAAAGTGGCCATGGAATTTCTCAAACGCAAAGAGAAGGTCTGTGAGAATGCAAAAGTTGTCAAAGCTGCTATTCCCTCCTATGCCACTGACACTGAGGCATTATGCTTTAATTATGGCAAGCTAGGGCATTTGAGGAAGGATTGCAAGGAAATCAAGTCCTATATCCTCCAAGCTAGTGGATTTTGCTCCGGTTGTGGTGCCAAGGGGCACTCCGAAGCTAAGTGTTGGAAGCTTGACTCCGACTTGAAGTCTGTTTGAAGAAAAGGAGGCAAGGACAAGGAGTTGAAGGCCTTTGGAGGGGTGAAGAAGAGATGGAAGGCAAAGTTCGCAGAATTTGAGACCAAGATCGAGGCCTTGAGTGCGAACACAACTTTAGTAAGTGACAAGCCTCCAATCACTCCTAACTTTCATGCTAGGGTGGGTTTAGACCCGATCATGACAAATTTGGGGATTATATGTTGAGTGGCACGGCATTTGCTACCACGGATGGCTTACAAGAGGCTTATGACCTTACACGGAGTCAAACACCGGTGATCAAGGAGACAACATGTGCAGCGAGCCGAACTCTCGATCCTCAATGTGGAAAGGACAATTGGTAAGCTCGGTTGCTGGAGTCCTTCACGTTGGAGGAGATGGTGCTAACATCTTCCATCGTACCTCCAACTTGACGAGAGGCGCCTTCAAGACGTCTTCTAATTAGGGTTGAAGAGCCAACAGATTTGGTGGTAATCGAGGCATCAAACATGGTTTGTCAGGCTTCACTATGCTCTGCGAAGCTGATGTCACAGAATGGCTTTAATTTGGCAGCATTCTTCAAGATGGCAACCACAATGTGTGAGTTGCATAACTCCACAGGCGTCAATGCATTGAAGATGGAAGTGATTGAGGAGGCGACGAATGAAAGTCATGAAGACAACATGGAGGGGCTGCTTTCGGCAGCCATGCGTGTCAAGACCATGGCCGCTTGACTTGCAATCAAGACGTCATCCATTACACCTAGTGTGGTGGTGGTTGACAACTCTAAAGGAATTTTCCAACTTATTGGGCTTAAGGAGCAGGTTTTTATATCTCAACGAGTGCTTTAGGATTCAGGAGCTCAACCGTTGATGTTGGAAGCATCTACTATTGAGGAGTTGGGCTTGACATGGGACACTTTGGAGAAGTGTCTATGGACATTTAGCACGTTTGTGGGGGGTACGGAGCACGCTATGGGCATCACAAATTTGGAGTTGATGTTGCGACTCAATAAAAATGATGACGAGGATGTGAGCTTTATGAAGGCGAAAGCTATAGTCATCGAGGCCAAGTCACATGATGCCTTGGTGGGCTCGGCAATCCAATATCCCATGGAGTTCACCTTGGATTTCTGGAGTGAAATAAGTTATAGACCAGGATGGCAAACGGGAGATGCGCAACAGTTAGCTTGATTTGTTTGAGTTCTGAGTGATAACCTTGCGGATGCGATTGCCTACTCATGAGGTATGGATGTAAATCACTATGGTTTAATGAGGGTGTTGAGGATTTCTCTATGACTACTCCTACCCTTGATGAAGTGGATGCCCACGTGAGTAACACGAGTGGTGGAGTTACAGGGAGATATAAACCCAGCATAAAAACAACAAGGAGCACGACAACTCATCTTTAGAAGGATGTTGAGCATGTCATTGAAGATGCTTGGCAGCATTTGATGCTCCCACAAGTAGAGGATGAGTCTAGATGGGACCAAGATTTATGACCACCTCTAGACTTCCACCATCCATTGGAACGCATCAGAGGACGAGATTGACTTGTTGGAGTTATTCCGCGGAATCGGAAGTGGCTTGGCGGCAGTGCTACAACTAGGGATCAAAGTCAAATGTTACATCTATGTAGATGTTGATGAGGCAGCAAGGCATGTAGCCAAGCGGCATTCACGGTAATTCAAGACGCAATTTTCGGACTTGTTAGCCACTAGTGCCATCAACATTTCCTTTTCCATGTTTGTTGGTGATGTTGCCTTGCTTTCATGAGAGGACATTCACCGTGTTGGCCATGCGGACCTTGTCATTGCGGCTTAGCTATGCCAAGGTATGTCTATGGCTGGACACCATAACATGTTGAAAGATACTCATTCTTGGCCTTTTCATGATATGATCCGCGTACTACGTTTACTTCAGACATCTCACAAGCAACCATCAAGTTTCATTGTGGAGATTGTACAAGTGATGAGTAGTTCCAAGTCAAGGACCTTAGAGAGCATGCACCGCATACATCAGACTCTAGGTTTGCGAGTATTGCTAAATGCGGCTACGGTGGAATTGCAAGGATATCGCCCACGGTTGTGATGGACAAACATCGCACCTCAAGAGTTGCTATAGTTCATCGTGGGTCATATCAAACGGCCGGATGTCTATCTAACTGATATTTTGGATCCTCACACGACACCTCGGCGCGTTTACCATGACGACCAAACACCTTTGGCGGTAGTTAACTACAAAGGAGAACCTACGTTGATTAGTTTTGCTAGGTCATATGCCTTTAAGGATAATGGCCCTGTGCTTGTTTGGGATTTCTTGTCTCAACAGATGGTAAAGCCCAATGCCGACGAGCGGGAGAGAGCCTTGGGCTTTCCCGCGAGCACTACCAATGCGCCCGACATTTCAGAGCAACAACGGCAATTTTAACTTGGGCAAGCAATAGAATTAAATTACTTGACTTGGATCTGTTCCATGGATGAATTAAACATTTTGTTGCTTGTGGCTGAACATAAGCGGTTAGCTTCTATTTGCAACGGTTACATGGAATTTTACATTGGAGCCGAAGTAGAGAATTGGCCCACTAGAAGAGGGATTCGGAGGAAGCTGTAGATAAGATGTTTATGGAACAACACACTGCTCACCAAATGGAGGAGATTGGCAAATTAAGCCTTGGAAGCATGATGGGGAAGGAAGACTTGGAAGCTCCATCTGGCATTTAATAGCAACCAAGGAAGGGGAATCTTGCTCCAAAGGAACCAAAGGAGGCGGTGACCAAGGATACTTGGAAACCGATAGTAGGCCTGGCGGATAGAGCAGTCGAGGCAGAGGAACATGAGTTCTTCTAGGAGTACATGGATTGTTTTGCCTTTAATCTAGAAGACTTGGGAGTATTGAAGGGGCACGAAGTATGTATAAACTTGAAAGACAAAGCACCAATATATTGCAAGCCGTACAAGTATTGCGACATTAAACGAAGGATGATACGCGCTCGTATGGAAGAGTTGGTGGTTGCAAGGCTAAAGAGTTGGCTCCACTAAATTGTGAGTACGCAGCAGCGACGGTTACATCATCCAAGAATTATATCTATGGTAATTAGACCAAGAAGAGGATTTGCGGGGACTACAAGAGGATTAATAAATACACCAAGTTGGATTGTTATGCCATGCCAAGATCGAAAGAGAAGCTTGAAGCTATTGGCCGCGCCAAAATGTTCAGTACATTGGACTCGCACTCTAGATACCACTAGATTGGACAGAGAGAGGAAGACAAGGAAAAGACCACATTCTCGGGCATTGACAAAGATGGAAAGGACCGGTTGTTCCAACGGAAGTTCTTACCATTTGGATTGAAGAATGGGCCTCCTCAATTTCAAAGGGTTATGGACCGAGTATTCTTGGGCTTGGCCTTTGTGAGATGCTACATTGACGACATCGTTGTCTTTAGCAAGAATCAAAGTGTTTGCTAGATTATGACTCCACGGTTTGAAATTGCACCCTAGTAAGTGCAAATTTTTCTTTGACCGCATCGAGTACTTAGGCCACATGATATACCCAAGTGGATTGGATGTGGTAGCTAGAAAATTTGAAGTAGCGGTGTCTATTCCTAGACAAAGAGATGTTAGTAGGCTACGTGCATTCTTGGAATTGTGTAACTACTATAGAAAGTTTGTAAAAACTTTCAATGTTATTTCCAAACCATTGACCATGTTGACAAGGAATGATCAACCTTGGATCAAAAGACATGAGCAAGAGATAGCTTTCTACGAGTAGAAGAATTGCTTGGCATCAGCACCTATACTTTGAAGGCCGATAGGAGGAAGGACATACAGAATACATATGGACTGGAGCGCGTTGGAAATCGGCGCGGTGTTGACGTAGATGAATGATGACAATAAGGAGTTCGTGATTGCGTACGCCAGTCGGTCCAACAACAACATAGAAGCTCAGTATAGCTTGTATGAAGGGGAATGTTTGGCCGCTATATGAGCAATTGCTTATTTCTATGTTACTTTTATGGTAATGAGTTTCTGTTGGTTTTAGATCATCAACGTTAAAGTGGTTGATGGAATCTGACAAACTAATAGGGAAACTAAAACGGTGGGCCTTGATGTTGATGGAGTACGACTTCAAGGTGGTGCATAGAGCACGATTGGTGAACATAAATGCCGACGGCCTTAGCCGCAATCCAATTCCAAACCAAGCGGATGCTACGAGCGCTAGATGGCACAGTGAGGATGAGGTTGACCCGTTGCCGCGTAAGCATTTTTCGGCCGTTCTTAGTATGTTGGCAATGCAAAGAGATGACATTGGAGAATCTATTGTGGCCACAGTAGATGTGGATGGTGGTAAAGAATCTAGGGGCGCCAAAGACTTCTTTGAAGACAAGAACGTGATGCACATTTTGAAGAATGGAAAAATGGTTCCTACGTGGTCTGCTAAGGAGAGAGACCGAGTCTCACAACGAGCCAAACAATTTGTGTAGGTGAAGGCTCATCTTTTGAGAGTGTGGCTTGATGGCACCCAGAAGGTGGTGCCAATTCTATTGGAAAGAGTGAAGCTCATGAAGGACACGCATGAAGACCTTGGGCACTTTCGAGTCAATGACTTATAGCTTGCTCTAGCTTCACTATTGGTGGCGTAGAATGCAATCACACGTTCAAGCTTTGGTCGCTCGCTGCATGGTGTATGATCGTGTGCAAGCGTCTTTTAACGATCCGATGCCACAGTTGCAACCATTACCAATTATGGGCGTGGGATACATGTGGAGCTTGAAGTTTGCAAATCCACTGCTAGTGGCACCTCGACACAAGTATGTATTAGTGAAGATTGAAGACTTCTCGAAGTGGATAGAGTTGGTAGCCTTGCCTGACAAGTTCAGTTAAAGAGCCGCTTATTCTTTCTTTGATCGTGTTCTTAGTTGCTTTAAAGCTTCCGCGAAGGTACTCACAGACCAAGGATGTGAGTTTTTGGATGAATTTCAAACATTGTGTGAGAAAGCAATCATTGATTACCGCACTACTTCAAGGGATGACCATAAAGCGGATGGATTGGCGGAGCGCATGGTACAAACCGTCAAGAGGGGGCTTTGGAAGTATAGTTTGAAGAAAGAACATCACCAAGATCGGGACTTGCAATTACCGTAGATAGCCATGGGCTATCGGTTTAATAAGCAAGCATCCTTGGCATCATTTTTTCCTTACTTCTTGTTGTTTGGAAGGCATCTCGTGTTATCAAAGGCCGTTTAAGCAGATGCTGACACAGTGTTGGCTAACATGGACAATCCAGACACCTGAGCTCAAGTGTATGAAGAATGTGCAGATCTGTTCAAGGGGGTGATGCCCATGGCATTGGAGAATCTCTCCATTGCTCAACATCGAGATACGTTGCGCTATGCTACGATACGGGAAGGAGACTACCAACCGCAAGTGCAAGGTTTTAATCCTGGAAACTATGTATATTTGCAGCAAGCAGCGCCTACCACCTTAGATGTGACGGTAGGATGAGTGATCTTACGAGTTCGTGAGGTAAAGAACTCAGGAGTGTTACTGTTGGAGGGTTGTGATGGTAAGGTATGGAAGGATCACAAGCGCAATTGTACGCCTTGCCATTTGTCACATATTGGTGGCACGGTACACCCTGGTCTTTCTCACATCTTTGCTGGATTGCGATGTCGAATGTCCTGTAGTGCCAAATGAGCAGCCACAATGGTCATTTGTGACATGTGTTCTACTGGGTGGCATTGTCGTAGTACGTGTTGGCAAGTATTCACATCTTAACACAAAGATACCCTTAAGGTAATCGTTCCCACAGAGAATCACCGAGAACTACAACGACTAACAACAAGCCTAGATATATACAATTTTAAACATACCACAATAGATACATCAAAAGAAAGAAATGAAAGGTTTAGATTACAACGCCTGAGCGTTAACTATATCCACCACCCCGCTCTCCATACAAGTGCGTTTCCCTGGGTAGGAGCCTACTTCGCTCGAAAGGTAGGGACCTACCTTACTCGGAAGGTACGGACCTTCGGGTAGGAACCTACTTCTATTTAGTCACATTTTAGAGATGGGGTTATCTTTACACCTATGCACACTATAGACATCCGAAGTACATGCGTACCCGGATAAAGATTATATCATCACGGACGATAGTCCGTGTGGTACGGATAAAGATTATATCATCACGGACGATAGTCCGTGTGGTACGGATAAAAATTATATCACCAAGGGCGATGGTCCGTGGACTCACAGAGATTTTAATGTTTGACACAAGTAACAACTATCCTTCCTCCCATTCTCTCCTTCTACATCTACTCACTCACTTGGATGTTTATGGTGTCACTAAGATCCCCTCGAAGGGGAGTTAGGCCCATGTTACCGAAACTAAGAGAGATGTAATGTAAGTGAGGAGGGGGCGTGCCCACCTACTATCCGGACCTCTCTAAGTCTCCCTCTACATCCGATGCGGCTAGAGGTAGGATGCTTCCGGGAACGACACTAGCCTTCACAACCGACGCCAATCTGACGCCGGAAGGTCACTCAAGACTCGCTATGACCCTTTCACGTTCGTCACTCCCCCCTCGTCCTTCCCTAGACACTGACAATCTCACCTTTTATTCCCACCCACACGGACTAATCTACTTGATGGAACAAGGAAACAACTTTAATTGTTACAATTAGAGTCACACCCCTACTAACAATCTCTCTACTTCACCTCTTATTTCCATCCACCCGGACTAACTCTACTTGATGGAACAAGGAAACAATGAGTCGACGTTTAGTACGAACTTGAGGAGTGGACTACTTGAAATGGCAATCACAGTCATGTATGCAATCCGAGCTCTCCAACCATCGAAGGTTTTCTGAGAGCGTAGGTTTAGAATTAAACTGAAAGCAAATACAGACATCAAGCAGTGAAAAGAGGTGCCACGAGACTCCTCTCTTATACTGCCAAGAACTCACTCACACGTCTAAAGGCAAACGATACCTTCTAACTAAAAACAGCGCATTAACTACTCTTGGCGGCCGTAGCTACCACTCCACACGACGTGCACCGTCAGAAGGTAACTTATTACACAAATTCCAAGGCAAAACCAAGTCAAATCCCAAAGTCAACGCGGGGCCTAGTCCGCGAATGAACAGTGGCCTACCAACTAAGATTTTGATCCTACTTCCTGGTCAACTCCTCAAGTCTTCTCTTCTATTCCCTCCTCTTTCGTTTGTTTGCGCTCTTGCTCGAATTCGGGTTCACCGCAGCCTTCGCGAGCGTCACAAGAGGTGATAACAGATCTGCAGATGAAGAGGGTACCGATCCGGCCATGGATGACCGAGGTAAGGCCTCCATCGAAGTCAAGGAGGCATCCGGTCCACCCGGAGTGAGTAGCACGGAAGTCGTGCTTCGGTGGAGCTCGGACTGGGCCGGTACGAGGCTCAGAGTTCCAATGAAGGCCTCTTGTATGGAAGTGTGTCCCAACTTGACCTCAGTCCGCACTGGAAGGTCCAAGTAAGCCGAACTCTCACTCGTGGTCTTCCCAAAAGGAGACATACCCTGCAAAGGAGTAACAATCAGTGTTACATGAACGGGGTCTCCACGGGAAAATTGACAAGGAAGAGTCGTGCACGGAGGCTCCATCGTGGTACCCAAACTATCTTTTCTTCTACTCTGCACTTGCGTGGTGATATCTGTAGGGGAAGAGTAAACAATAACTCCCACTGCGGGAATTCGAGAAGAGAGATCAGGACTATCGAGATCAATCACGCCCCTCCCTAGCGTAAGCCCTTGATTACCCGAGTCTTGCTTCTCCAAATCCGCTTCTGATCTAGAGTCGTCATCCTTGTCCGAACCATCCGAATCCTCCACAAACTTTGGTAGGATATGGGTGAGGTTGCTTACCAACAACCTCATGTTAGCATACGCCTCTTCGATCTTCACGGTCTGTTCCATCATGAAGGCAATCACCTTCTTGCTAGAAATGTGGCCATCCCTCTCCAATCTAGCATCAAACATCTTGGCCTTCATCACGGCATCCGCTAGGACGTGCAATGCCTCCTCCACCTGCTGTAACGTCGATGTCGAGGGATTGACTTGGAGAAGAGCCTCCTCGCAACTCTTCTCTGCCTCTAATGCCCGACTCTTCATCTTGGTCAACTCCAAAGTGAGTCGGTTGACCTTCTGTTCTATAAGGCGGAGGTCACCAACTCCTCCCATCTTCTCCTTGGCCGTTGCGACCAGTCCTTGGTAAGAGGTATTACCAAGAAGGCTGCCTAACTGTACCAAGGTCTTATCCACATCGTCCACATACACCCGGAGAGCCTCTATCAACTCGGAGGCACGGTAAGTCCACCCTCCGAGTTGAGCTAACCCTGTAGCGGCTGCATGGGCAGCAACTCGAGTCCGGGTGGAAGGTGCTCCTTCTTGTCTCTGTCAATGACGCTTGGGAGGTGGTAGTGTTTCTCCCTCTGACTGCGATGAGCTACTTCCTCCTTCTGATCCAAGCTCGGGCTCCAATTCCATCCTCTTAAACTTCTTCATCATCAGTTGAGTGTCATACACCATGGTCTCCTCCGGAGTGGTCTCCTTGAAGTGGTGATATAGGTGGATCAAATAGGGGCAGATGGGTGAATGCTTGGTGCTGTGGACACCCTTCGTCAACCTCAGTACCACCTCTTTCACAATAATGGCCCAATTCACTATCCTTTCTTCTAGGTAGGAACCATACAAAGTGTTAGTAAGGGTAACCGTGACTCGGATGGGTTTTTCTGGGTGTAAGATAGGCACAAAGAATGCAAAGACCCGTTTGGCTCGAGGGTCAAGGCAATCTTGCAACGCGTAGCCATTCTTGGCGTCTTTGGTGCAGAAACGTCCTTTGGCATACTCCTCCTTCTTCAGACTGGTCCATCTTGCTCCTTGTCGTGGAAAACCGTACACCTCCCTCCACCTTCCCATGGTCCACCTATCCGGGCAGGCCCGGATGCTATCTCCTTCTAGCTCGGATAGAGTATCATGTCTGAGCTCTGGCACTGTTGAATCTACTCAAAAACCCCAACAGAAATCTAGGAACGAGAGACAGCCCATCCGGAAGAGATCCTCTTTGAGCTCGGTGAATTCAAGGGGGAGATGTCCCTTGCCATGGAGGGTGCTGGATTAAATAAGGCCATGCTCTCCCTCCTTCTATTGCTTACTTCCTAATGGGCGTTGACACGATGCTTTCTCTCAGCTCGGTCTAAGCAGCCCTCCCTGCTGGCAGGGAAGCCGTCGTGCTCATGATCTCTTCACAGCTCGGTCCAAGCGGGACCTCTTGACTTGGTGTCCCCCTGCCCGCAGTTCGTATCGGTCCTCCCTGTCGTCCGCCTCGACCCTCTCGCTGTTCGTCTTGGTCCTGGTCTCCTCCTACTGGTGGTGAAGCCTTCGTGTTCTTGGTCGCCCTCCCGGTTCGGGGAGCCTTCGTGCTCCTGGCCTTCTGACAGCTCGGTCCGAGTAGCCGAAGCTGGGGTAAAGCCTTCGTGCTCTTGATTGTCTTGGCCCTGACGTCTTCCTGTTGTTGGTGAAGCCTTCGTGCTCCTGATCTCCTCCCGCCTCGGTCCGAGCAGCCGAAGTTGGGGTTGAAGCCTTCGTGCTCTTGATCGTCTTGGTCCTAACGTCTTCTTACTGGTGGTGAAGCCTTTGTGCTCATGATCTCCTCTTGGCTTGGTCCGAGCAGCCGAAGCTGGGGTGAAGCCTTCGTGATCCTGATCTCTTCTCGGCTCGGTTCGAGCAGCCGAACTGGGGTTGAAGCCTTCGTGCTCTTGATCGTCTTGGTCCTGGTGTTCTCCTACTGTCCGCGCCTCCCTTCGAGCTCATATGCTCAAATCGCTCCCTCTCATCTCAAATGTGCTCCCTTCCAGCTCATATGCTCGGACCTCTCCTTCCCTCGTACCTAATACTAGGGCTTTGGGTGAGTTTCCTTGCCGTTGCCAATGGGGCTTCCTTGCCGTTGCCGGTGGGGCTTCCTTGTCGTTGTTGGTGGGGCTTCTTTGTTGTTGCTTGGTCTAGGTGAGGTAGCCTTTCTCGCATGTAGGTGGTTTGGCGAGCTCCCGTTGGTGGCGGAGCCTCGCGAGCTCCTGTCGAGTGACCCCCCTCCCCTCCAAGCCTTTGCACTACCCGCTTGACCAGGGTGTTAAGACCCGGTGTCAAACCACTACTTGTCTATTTTAGCACCTATCCAATGACCCTGCATCCTACCTACTCTAATTCTCCCTAAGAGCTAATATTAGGTGGATACTCACCTCTAAACTTTATAAGGTGGTACGATGATACCCTTCCTATGTAGCTAATTAGAATTTTTTTTAAATTCGTGGTACGACAGGCACCTAGAATGTCTAACTCCACTTCTTTTATATGTATTAGTCGGTCAATGGTCGTGTCCACAGCGTTTGGCATATTGAGAGTCTACGTAGACAAGGTCCAACGATTAAACAATGTTGGAGGCGATTAACAATGGGGCTCTCATTGCACCCAACCTATCATTTGTCTCTACAGTATGTTAGTATCTTTTTTGTAGATCGACTTGATTTCTCTGGACTTGAGAAGTTTTGATGATGGATTGTTCCTCTGGTTTACGTCAATTGAGGGGTTTGCCGGTGTGAAAGGGACTTTAGCACGAGCGAAGGGGGCAAGTAAAGGGGTCCCTGTAGACCAATTACTAAATGTTGTGGTGTGGGGATTTATTTCTTTTTCCCTAGCCTAGGTTGCTGAGTGGTTGATTGTTTTTGTGGTAGACTATTGTTTTCGTTGTTTGCGGAGGCAATAGTGATCGTTTAGTCAGTGTTGCTCCGGGTTTGTTGCTAATTGTATGCTCTAGCTTGTTGACACAATGTTATCTTTACATGATGTGTTTGTGCACGACAAAATCTATTGTAGATTTTGATGTGTTTTTTTTAACAGTATCACTTGGTTGTGATCAGAAAAAGAGTCTCTATAGTTTATAAGGTGATACTGTTCACCAAGAACAGTGTCATGTCATGTAGAGGTTAATTTGAAGATGAGTATCAGTAAGAATCAAGTCTCTAGAACAACGCAGGTATGCCCCAAAAGCACCACCATGAGAATGGCACAAGTTTACAATTACTGACTGTTATGGTGAATGGCATTAGTAGAAACATGTTATAGAATTGTGGTTCTGTTAAGAATATTATGCTTTGGTTAAAAAATTGTTCTATTTTTCTTATCAATAAGGTTGAATAGTAGGTAGTTTAGAGTTTTTTTGAAAGTGAAAGGAGGTGACCATACATATCAATGATATCACCCACCTACTTTATGGTCTTATGTTAGTGAATGGGACCACATGGACAAGGTGACTTTGCTTGGGAAAGGTGTGGGGGAACTATCTGTCAACTCGTTGAGAACAATGGGGGCATTTTAGCTTGCATTAGGTAGGGCCCAAGTGCATTGATTGCCATTTATTTCATTGGTGCAAAAAAAGGAAGCATGAAACTCCTTATGCTCTCTTTGCATATTTAGCCTCGTAAGGATCAAATGTTCGTTCAGGTCTGTTCAAGGAACAAAATTTTGCACTTTAACTGCAATTATCTTTCAATCCGTACCATCAAAATTCTCAAAGAGTTTCACCAAATCATCTCATATAAGTTTAGAAGAAAACCATATGATTACATTCTCAAAAGGCAAATTTTAATCAATGGAGTACAAAGATTCCTCAGTTCTTTAGGGGTTAAATCTCACCCTACCTTTTCCTCTTCAGAAAAGACTTTCAAGAAAACTCCACTCGCAAAAGAAAAATAGAGTTTTGATGGTGTTTAAGCGGTAGGATGACCCAAAACCAACTAGCAACCCAATACTGCTTCTGTCTATACCGCTACCTTCTATGCCCTCCATAGATTTCAGGGACGAAACGTAACCATCTGGCACATCTCTTACAAAATCATTGGTCAATGGGTAAGTCACGTAAAGATAAGCTAGACTCCCTCCCTGTACTCTAGGAAGGGTATAGAAGTGAGTGGCATTGGGTTGCGCTCGGGCAAATTGACCCCCTCTTTAGAGTTTCAGTGGATGGACGGAGGTGGACGAGGACCATTCCCCTCCTTGTTCCCCTGTATCCTAGTTTTATGGTTCAGAGAATCCTCGGGAGGGTTTTAGGGTTCACGCTGTGGAGTTTAGGATTTATAGGTGGTGTTTAAGATTTAGAGTTTGAATGAAGCTAGGGGAACGGGTAGGAGAACGGGGCTGCGGGAACGGGGAGGGGATGACCTTGTCCACCTTCGTCCATCCACTGATCCCCAATGAGGGGGTCAATTCGCCCTGGCCCATTGGGTTGCCGGTCGCCGTTGAGTCGTCCTACCTGGGCCATTTTCCCACACAACAAAACAAATAATGCAAGAGAATCCGGGTCAGAACGTACTGCTGTAGTCATCAGGATGGAGGCCCACCCACTGGAGGCCAACCAGACCAGCGAATCTAAAATCTACAACTAACGTAGATTACTCAGCTCATCATCTAGGAAAAGGACACATATGGTGGCGAATCTGATGTGTGACGCATCAATATGACCCCAAATCTGGCGGCCAGGAATAGTACAGAGAAGTGAGAGGCGCGCGACGGGGTCCAGCAACCCGGATCCTTCGTGGCGAGCTAGACTGAGCGGGTTGACTTGCGGCGGCGCATCTTCTGCGCTTTCTCTCCCTTCTTCGCAACAGTAGCAAGTCAAGTCGACTTCCACATTCAACCTTCAACTTGTGCAAGTGGGGGATGCACTTCTTCAGCCTTCCATTCCACTCTCCTGTTTGGTCGGCACCGCTGCAGTCAATGCGCTTGAATTCCTGGTTTCGGTGTTGACGTTCAGTTGGTTGAAGGTGCGCTGCTGCTGCAACCGAACGTTCTAGTCTCGAGCAGCATTCATGGAGGTGATTTGGTTTATATAGGTGAGGTCATGGTTTGGGTTTGAAGGTGTGTGTCAAGATGAGGGGATGCTTCTCGGTGTCGGCGACGCGGGTGGAGAAGCAGCGGTCCTCCAGCGCGCCGAGGGACAGATCCGGGCCGCTGCGGAGCGTGGTTGCGTCCAAGGACGCGCTGACGCTCTTGGCGAACAAGCCTGTGGAGCTGCCGGAGCCCGGAAGCCTCATCAAGGATGTGAGGCTGAGCCGGTTTGGGGAGGAGAAGACGGCGACGCAGATTCGGCGACGGTTTGAGGAGAGGCGGACGGCGTTCTCGGGGCCGATGGGGAGGTCGGCGGTGGCCCCCGCGGGCTACGAGTCCAGCTTCGAGGGCGCCAGGTCGTGTGGGATGCGGACGCTCCGGCGCACCACGAGCTTCGGAGGGCGGCCGCTGCCTCTGCCGCTGCCCGTCGCGGAGGAAGCAACCCTGGGGAAGGAGGTGCCGCAGCAGCAGCAGCAGCAGCAGCGCTCGAGGCGGGTTAGGTCGTTCGCGCTGGAGGAGACGCCCGGCTCGCGGAGCGCGCGGCGAGGGCGAGTAGCGCCCGTCGGCGGGATGCCTCTCCCGCCTCCCTCGCTCGCGGGCAAGAGTTTTACTGCAGCCGACTTGGGGAATTTTGCAGCGACGACTCCAAGGGTCGCGGATGTACGTAGAGCTAGGGCTAGAATCTCCAGTCATGGCGAGAGATCTGGCATGGCCGTGTTCCGTCTCGCGGAGAACGCCGCTCATGTCAGGTGACCATTGTTGGTCGGCTTGCATTTTAGTAGGATGATTGTATATTAGGGCGGACTTGGAACATATCATGATTTTTTCCCAGGAATCGTTGAGAATCGAAACTTTATTGTCACGATTGAGTGTAAATTTGTGGATATGTCACTGCTTTGAATGTTTGAGTCTGTCTTTGACGATCACTGCTACAAAGATGGCACTGGATACTCTCTGTGAATTTCAGTGTAGGTTCGACATTCGGGGTGTTTGTTGTGTTCTCAAACTAGAGTATGGCTCCAGAAAGCATCATGGAGAGTGAGTGGCTGAATTGATCGCCTCCAAAATTGATCTTTAGGCTCGGATGGAGTTAAACCCTTCTGGCTAGTCCAATATGAGAGCTTGAAATTATTGTAGGAACATTGAAGAAGTCAACAAATGGGGAATTGTACAAAAGTAGAGTATGCATTCAGCAAGTTCGTCTTGCAGTGTATCATAATTTTCAGCTACAGATCCAGCAGCTAACTCGTTTGATGTGCCGAGATCCTCTTCACTTCTCAGTTGAACTGAAACGTTTTCGATGGCAGCGTTTAACTGCGCGATCTTCTCATTCAGGTTCTGCCGCGTTTTCTACACATCCCGAATTCCAGAAGCCATATCATTTCAAGAAGCCAGAGTATTACATTCACATTAGCTTGCTCCAGCTTAGTACTCACAGATCCTACACTTCAAGTATGATTTGTTGAAAGGTCAAGGTATGATGTTGTATGAGCGCACCTCAAGGTCGTCGTCATCTTCCAAGAAGCGCAAGGGCCTCTTATCTTGTGCTATGTCGGTGTCCACCTCCTCAAAGGGCTTCGAGATCTGGCATCAGGGCACAATGGTTTCAGAGTTGGTTGCAGACAATCACATTGAAATCTAAAATGTATCCCAACAAGTACGAGTGACAACCTAATGATCCATGCCTGTCACTCGTGCAATTCACAACCGTCAAGGTCTCCTTAATCTATGTACAATAGTATAGCACCCATATGTGGTGCCAGAATGAAACACAAGGCACCGAAGACAGCTCCGCCGAGTAAAACCCCAGCCACAAAATCCCCTTTTCCGCCTCCTCACCTGCCACTTTGATCATTGTCAGGAGTATCAGTACCCACAGGTATTCAATTGAGAACCGTTTCTTTGTCCGATCTCCGCAAAGTTGGAAGAATTCGAGGCCACTCGCCGGTACTCAGCAGAAATCCTAGGTCGGTGATGATAGACACGTGATGGCCGAGCAGGTGCCGGGGAGATCCTCACTGACGTCCTTCGGAAAGACTCTGGAAACAACAAAAGTCATAAATTAGGGTTGGTTTCTTGACCAACAGTTGCCATCTCCACAACAATTGACCGAAGAAAAGAGAGACGCAAATCCTAAAACCTGAAACAGGAGAAGAAATGTAGCACCTGGAGCAACAGGAGAAGAAATGTGGCAGCTGGAGCAAGAGCAGAAGCCCTTGAGCGGAGGTGCAATCCTGAAGCTCCAGCAGTTGCCACCAGAGCCGAACCAACAACGCAACAGAACCCTCGGATTCACTAATTAAAGACGGAGAAATAGCAACGAAACAAAAGTTACACGCTGCACGGCGAGCGCCGCCGTCGTCGTCATCTCCAACGTCTCCTTCTCCTGCCTCCTCTCTTTCGCCATCCTCACTTGCTCCTGCTACAACATAGAACATTGCTTGCCCCAATTCTACGTTGCACTGCGTCACTGTGACCTACCGAGGGTTGCAAATCCTTGATGCATGCTGCAACAAAGGTGACGGCAAATTACCATTGTCTCAGAAAATCCATCCGATCATGAGTTCGAAATCAATTACAGACGTTGAAAAGATACATATACCTTGAAACAGTTCGCAAGAAGCGGACGACGAACTGATTCTCTTGAAGGCCCACTCGGAGACGAAGACATTGCAAGAGGAGTTGGTTGAAGGAGATTTCTCTTTTAACTGGCATCATGGACTAAGTAACGGCAACAAATATCCAATTATGCGAGCATCATCACATGATCAACTTACAGATTTCTGTAGAAAATATACTGAACCTCGATCACTGCTCGATGTAATGCTCAACATAAGATTTTGCATCCTCATTACGCTTTGAAGTTATGTTAGTAGTCTTCACTCACGAAATGAGCACCTCCGTATTCTCCCTTTAATGTCCATTTTGGGTCGTTTCAGGCCAACTCCATGAAAAACTTAAATGAGGATATAAAGGTGGGGAAGATGGGCTTTCATTGAGACCATTGCCACAAAAATCGATGCAAGCATCGGCGAGTTACAGTGATTTCCGTGAAGTGGGGTTGTGATGAAATGTACCCTTTGTGTAGATGTTATTTTGCATGATCTAAAACACTCGGAGATTCTCTTGGGCTAAAAAAGTTCATCGGCTTAAAGGGTTAACTAATATGTATTAGTTCAAAATGTGCACTCCTCAACTATCCTAGGTAGTGGTCACTTTTATACATAATTAGTTCACAATAGAGAATGCCCAAATTTTTTAGGAAATTCAAGAGATTTATCTATGTGGTACCTATGTATTCCCAAGGTGGTACCCGCCTAATAGGTAGGTGATACCCATGTACTACGTGGGTGGTACCCACAAAATATCCAAATGATATTTGTGAAATATCCTGGTGAAGGCACCTGAGGAAGTGATGTGTACAATTTTGGCAACCTTGGTGAAGCCACATGGAGGGACTAGGGGGACTTAAGCCTTAAACATCAATCAAGAACGATATATACAACCATAGTTTACTCTATGGAATACAAAAAATTTATTAAAGTTTAGCAAGATTTACACCTTTGGATTGAAGATTTTTCAACTAACATTTTTCATTTGGAGGTCATTTCAATATTTGAACCTTATCTTGTTCAAATACAACACCATACATGTAGAATATTGTGACCACTAGTGGGCTTTAAAGACATTAAAGGGTTAGTTGACGACTTAAACAAGAAATATAGGGTGGCATTTCCAAGAAGGAGGACAAGGACTTAACTACCTATTGGAGACAACGAGGGGTCCACTAGTCTTTTCATGTAATAAAGATCAAGGGGTTACACCTAATCGTTCTGCCTAGGTTGTCCAAGAATATCTACATAACCCTATGTGAATGAAAGTAGGAAGAGTGAGCAGCCCTACAGCAAATGTCACTATGACCTTGCTAAAAAGATCACTAAAGAAGAAAATATTAACACTTTGCTTGCTTTGCTAATAGATGAGCACTCCCGGTCCCATGATTCCAAAAACCACCATCAATATATAAATAGTGCTCTCTCTACTTAGGATCTCCGCCACTCATTCCATCACTCCAAATGATCTATCAAAAACATGCAACGTTGTCGGGTTAGAGACAACAAGTCAGTACACTCGTCTCTTATAATAACACATTAGGCCTTCCCAAGTGAAGCCAAAGCTAGATTAATTTGTTAGTATAAGAGAGAAGAAGAAGAAGAAGAAGAAGAAGAAGAAGAAGAAGAAGAAGAAGACGTAGCTTTCAATGCCACTTGCATTGGAATGTGTGACTGTTAACCCCTAAAGGATCAAATTCCCTTAGAGGGACGTTTTTAATTTTGGGCAAGGACCTAAAATTCGAAAAAATATATTTTTTATTACAACTTTGTAGTCCTTGGTAAGAGCTTGGTAGAGATTTTTTTTTTATTTTTATTTTTATTCATGGTTTAACAGTTGGTACCTCCCAAAGTCAAAAGTGGGGACGATGGGCAGCATGGGCAGCCATGTCCACCAATGAAATACAAGTGTCAAAAAGGGCCAGTTAGTAGGGGCACAAAAAGTAGAGGAAGGGTGGGACAGCCCAAATCATGGGTGGAAGGAAGACCTACAAAGATACCCTTCATGAAGAGTCTAGAAATCTTTTTTTGAAATACTAAAGACTCCATGTTGACTCGGCCCGCCAATTGGCCACGGGACCCGCAAAGTTGGCCGCACAATCCTACCACTTTATTTTTTATTTTTTTGGTTGGTGTGAACAAAAGTTTGAGGACCTTGACTTTTAGAGGGAGTGGGTGCCACTTTTTTTAATTTTAATTTTTTGGTTGGTGTAACAAAAGTTTAAGGACCTTGACTTTTAGAGGGAGTAGGTGAGATGGCATGGCCCACCATTTGATGAACAATCCCCATTTTCAAAGACTGCCCTACCAAAAATTGCTTGGATAATTCAATAAATTGTGTAAAATTAGGGATTTTACTATTTGTACCCAATTATTTTTCCTAAGTCGGTGGAAAAAATAATGGCAAGTTTGCACCGTTGGGATTCTCAAATGTGTAAAGTTCTATGTAACAAAAATTCCACTCCATTTTTGTAGTCATTGTCATGTTTTTGTATCCCATGCACATTACTACTTATTTCAAGATGTTTCACTCCTCAATTTGACCTAAAATTTTGCAAACATATAGCTAACACCATGTGGATAATAATGGTAAAGGATTTGAGTAAATTAGTGTAAAAATTCCAAGATATGCTAAGTAAGAGTGGGTTGACCTTGCCGGGCAAGAGGGAAATAAACTTTTTCTCCCACTTCAAATGCTATAATCCTCATATCCTTGCGGTGGATTGCAACCAAACTGATATGGCATACACACATAGAAGTCTAGTTTAAGATCTCATGGTTAGAAGCCCAAAAGTTTACTTCAATTTTTGATTTGATTGCCTCCTTTTGACAATGGCAGTTTTGGACCTTTTTAAGATTGTATTTTATTTTACAGAAACTGTCCTTGAGGGCTAAATACAAGAAATTGGCTTTCTCGGGTCTCTTGCATTCGGTTGTGCTCGTCTCGATTTGTGATACTGAAGAATCTTATTTTACTGTCAATTGACAACAATTATTTCAAATATTACTAATGATCCTGTTCATTGCAACATCCAGTGAGAGAGTGAAGACTCAAAAGGGGGTACGGAATTAGCTGTTAAACACAGAATTGGGTGGCATTTGTCTCCAGGCAGATGATTACACACGAGATAGAAGTGAATTCACAAAGACTTAGTTGGTCAAAAGATGCAACGCTTTCAACAAATTCTTGCAGCCAACCCTCTCTACACATACCGGCGGTCTTTGAGGGCTGTGATCTTTGAGCAAGTTTCAGGACATGTGACTTGAAACAAGCAGTTTGAGTCATGTGATCATGCCGTCCTAGCACACCAGATCACCAGTTGTTTTCCTAATTTTACCCAATTCTGTGTCTAACAGCTAGAAATCAGAAAATGCGATACATTTTTAGATATTAATATTGACTATATTGAAAAATGCGTTGGATATTCATTGATCTCGTCATGCCGGATTGAACAACGGAGATCAACTGCACGAGCACAGACAGACTCACCTTCAAAGACACTCATCAGCACTCGTTCAATTTGATCATGGTTCGCATTCAAGGAACGTACAAAGCTCAACAACACCATCCTCACGTCCAGATTTGAGCACGAGTTTGGCGTCCGTGACCCAAGTGGACGTTAAGGGTTTAGGGTTTTTGGGGTTTTTAGGGTGATGGCATATAATTTAGGGTTTAGGGTTTAGGATCGCATCCCATCGCCCCCTCTTCAAATCGATCAGCGCCTCAGGCCTAGTGACTCGTCCCCTTGAATTCACCACCCAAATACCAGCGATTCGCACACAATTTCGCAGCTAAACCCTAAACCCTAACCTTTCAAGACTCTCTAACACTTACACAATCACCTACACTCCAGGACAGGATCATAGCTTCGCAAGGACCACATGATCCGAAGGTTTCTTGTCCACCAATGCAGCGGCGGTCACCACCGTCTCCCCCAACGAAACCGGCCCAGCATCCTCAGCTTGAAACCCTAACCATCCTCAACAAACACCTCCAAAGAACTTATGAGGCCACACAACTCGAAGTCATAATCATGTCACTGCGGCATTTGTTTCGAAGCATGTGGGCCCATTCATCCTCTGTTGGATGGTGGATATGTGGCCTCTGTGGATGATGATGCTCCTCTTTATCCTTCGGCTGGTCTCCATTCGAGAGTCCATCTCAGAGGTCTAAATCCCTTCCCCCAGTTACGGAATCACGTACTGGAATCACCTACATTGTGGGTAACCCGGAAAATCTCGTGAAAGTTCGCTTTGATTTTGAGAATTGGTGGTGATTTCGGGGTTCTGCTGTGGTTTGTGAGGCAGCCATGGCGTCGTGGCGGTGCCTGGGGTTGGCGCGCGGGGTGGGGGCGTCGATTCTGTTCCGGGAGGCGGCCGCGTTGAAATGGAAGCGGGGAGTAGCAGCAACAGCAGCAGGCGCGCCGCGCATCACGGCGTGCCTGCACTCGAACACGCGCCGGGGAGGCGCGGCGCGCGTGATGACGAAGGAGCGCGGGGACCGGGGCGCGGCGACCGCGACGACGGAGTATGAGGCCGTGATAGGGATTGAGACGCATGTGCAGCTGGGTACGGCCACCAAGGCGTTCTGCGCCTGTCCCTCGCAGTATGGCAGCGAGCCCAATGCGAATGTGTGCCCTGTTTGTATGGGCCTGCCCGGGGCGCTTCCCGTGCTCAACGAGGCGGTGGTGGAGTCCGGGGTCAAGCTGGGGCTCGCGCTGCAGGCGGACATCGCGTTGCAGTCCAAGTTCGACCGCAAGCAGTACTTCTACCCGGACTTGCCCAAGGGCTACCAAATCTCGCAGTTCGATGTCCCCATCGCGCAGCAGGGCTTCCTCGACGTGGACTTGCCGGTGGAATCCGGCGGCGGCCATCGTCGCTTCGGCGTCACCCGCGTCCACATGGAGGAGGATGCCGGTAAGCTCATTCACGCTGGAAACGACCGTCTCAGCGGCTCATCTTCGTCCCAGGCGAGTTCCAACCCTGGCGAGTTTCGCATATTTGCTGATGTTTTTTTGGCACCTTGTTTGGCATGTTGACTGATGTTCTTTTGGCACCTTGTTTGGCATGGTTGCTGATGATTTTTTGGCACCTTGTTTGGCATGTTTGCTATGTTGTTATTTGTGTTCTTTGCACTTGTTTGGCATGTTTGTTGATATAGTGGTTGTGTTGTTTCCAGGTAGATTTGAACCGGGCGGGCGTGCCTCTGTTGGAGGTGGTTTCGGAGCCCGAGATGCGGACGGGGCTGGAGGCGGCAGAGTACGCAGCGGAGCTTCAACGCATGGTGCGCTACTTGGGAATCAGCAATGGCAACATGCAGGAGGGCTCCATGCGTTGCGACGTCAACATTTCTATTCGTCCCATGGGTCGAGAACAGTTCGGCACCAAGGTAACACCGTGTTTTCGTGAGGGTTTTGCTAGGGTTTAAGCTCTGAAGCTCAGGAACGTGGTGCCCTGTAAGCTCATGACACATTTTTTGAAGTGGTTGAAGCCTTCCCATGACTAATGTGGGTGGTGGCTTGATTACGTCAAAATGAAGAACATGAGTTTTCTGGCTTTCATTTCTCGAGATGATGCGATGTTGAGGTTTTGGTAGAGTTCGGAGCTTATGATTCTCTATAAGTTTGTCATCTGATCAGCTGAAGGGGTTAACCTGATGTGCCCTTAGCTAAAACCAGATATGACAGTCAGATAAAAGAAAATCTCCTATATGAATCAAAGCTTCAAGGTCAAGCTTTCGTCTTTCCATTGGTATACAATTCAACCCGTTCCTAGAGGCTTCTATAAGGTTTAATGAGCTATGGTAATGGACGCTTTTGTCCTCCTCAAGGACGCTTAGGGTTTATGACTAATGCGGGTGGTGGTTGGTCAGGTCGAAATCAAGAACATGAATTCCTTCTCAGCAATGCAGAAGGCTATTGAGTTTGAAATGGACAGGCAGATTGCTCTTTTGGAGGAAGGCGACAAGATCAAGCAAGAAACGCGGCTGTGGGAAGAGGGTTCTCAGGTATCTGACAATTCTTGTACTTTCATTATATCGAGTATTTTACTGAACGTGATTTTTTTATCTATTTTTCGTTGCTTCTATCTCTATAATGCTTGGATTATTGAGTTCGTTTGGGCATTTGTCCTAATTTTGTTGCTTTTTCCTCTGGTCCAGCGAACCATCAGTATGCGCAGTAAGGAGGGTTTGGCAGACTACCGATATTTTCCTGAACCAGACCTTCCAGAGGTCATCTTGTCCCAAGAATATGTAGATGCAACTAGGGCGAGCTTACCAGAGCTTCCTGATGCAAAACGCCGGCGCTATGAGAGCTTGGGCCTGTCCATGCAAGACACGCTTGTGCTTGCCAATGATGTTGACGTAAGTCCTGCATCCTACTACACAAGTCGGGTTTAGATAGACAGACTTTGACTTCGAATCTCGTTTCATGAGATTGATGGTTTTTGCAGGTGGCAGCATTCTTTGATGAAGTTGTGGCGAAGGGAGCCGATCTGAAACAGGCTGCAAATTGGATAATGGGTGATATGGCCGCTCATCTCAAGAATATAAAGATGACCATCACCGAAGCAAAGTTAACACCAGCGTCGCTGGCAGAGCTGATTAGCCTTATCAAAGATGGCACAATCAGCGGCAAGATTGCTAAAGAGGTTTGTAGCACATATTAATTCAAAATTTCAATAGCCAATGTCTGTTTACTGATAACATTTCCGTGCTCAGATTTTGCCAGAACTCATTGAGAAGGGAGGCAGTGCAAAGGAAGCAGTTGAATCAAAGGGTCTCAGTCAGGTAACATGGGTGATCCTTCAACCAATCAAAACCAGCCCTCTCTTTTTACACGTTGCAGTTTTCTGACATGCTTTTGGCCTCCCTTGATGTGGTTCAGATCTCAGATCCTGCCACGATTGAGAGCATGGTGGATAAGATTCTGGCAGATAATATGAAGCAGGTTGAGGCTTATCGTGGAGGCAAGACCAAGCTGCAGGGATTCTTCGTCGGACAGGTTTGCTTCTCATTGAATAAGCTCATTCTGGAAGAAAGAAAAACTGATGCAGTGTCGTAGAGCTGGTATTTTTAACGTCAGTCGTGTTTTACTCTGTAGAATACATTAAATGTAGCAAGACTCACACCTTCGGATTGAAGATTCTTCAACTATTATCTTTCATTTGGAGTCCATTTCAATATCTGAACCTTAGCATGTATAAATACGACATCATACATGTAGAATACTGTGGCCACCAGTGGCACCTTCTGACGTTTCAAGGGTTAAATAATACATGTCTGATTGATGTTTGCTATTCGACAGGCAATGAAGGCGTCAGGAGGGAGAGTGAACCCAGGTCTACTGAACAAAATCCTGATGGCGAAGCTGAATGGCTAGTACCTTCACAGCATTGATTTTTTGGCGACTTGAAAGCAAAATTGTCCACTGGCAACAGTCATGTACAGGCTCAGACCTATGTCGAACATCCAAGCGAGAGGTGTGTCACTGCTTACTCAAGTTCCGGAATTCTATTTCAACGAACATCACAGGCAAAGAAGTCATTCTTCACGCATGTCAAACCTATATTTCTTTATCTGCAATCGAGTTATTTGTAAAGTCACCCAACATTGCAGTAAGATGCCCCTCTTTTTTTAGAATACCACTATTTGTTCACTGGCTTGGGGGGTCTCTAAACTCGAGTTAGAAGTATGAGGATGAAGAAGAAGAAGAGGTCATGTTGTACTATGATATTAGCCAAATTTTTTTCCTCATGAGCTGATTTTTATTGTTTAGAATGAGAAAAGAGTTTAATACTTATGGTTTATTACTTAAGGTTATTGAAATTGATTTTTAGTGTTAACCATATTCATTGATATATAAATGCTATAAGTTTTTACTCTTGATGGATATATTTTACCAACTATGTTTAAAATGATTTCCCTCTTTGAATAGTGGAGATAGTTGTGTTCTTAATGAAAATCTTCATCAAAAGTAACAAATTGTGGTGTTTCCCAATCAATTGGTATGGTTACATTGAATATCAATCTTAGTATGATGGTTAGAGGCTACACCCTTCTCCCCACATGGTGTGGGAAATATCGATTTGAGAATGTGGCAAATATCGATTTGAGAATGTAATAGTGCAAGTGGATAATGTCAATTTGGTTTTTTATGGTAAGTCACATGGTTTTAGAAGGGATTGGTTGGTTTCTAGGCTTTCTCCTATGTACTAGGATGGACATGGTATGACAAATAGCAATGATGTTTATGGATGTTGAAGGAGTTTCAAATGGTAATACTAGGTATTTTAAAAAAACTAGAAGTTGTACTTTTATGGATGGTATGGATGTTGTTGCTCATGTACCAAAAAAGACAACTCATTACGAACATTAACTCATGTGTTTAAAAGACTTTCAAAGATATTTATGACAAGAAGATAAGTAGATATAGACAACAATATTGTATGCCCTTGCAACATCAAAGACTGAGACCAAAATAATCATAGCTATTTTATACAATGTAACCATTAAAGTGTATTTCTCTTACTTATTAAATGAAGTAATCAACCACTATCCATTTATAATATTAAGTTGGTGTATGTTTTGTTTTTGTTTGCAATAACTTTAAGATGAACCACATTGTTTATCCTCTTGGGACAAAGTTTGGTATCCTCCAAACGCTCTTAAAGATAAGGGGCAAATAGGTATCATTACAAATTATCGTATTAAAAATAATATCCAACTAAAATTAATCCACACTAATAAAAATGAATCAACAACTTATTAACATAAATAAAATAAAATCCTCACTAATAAAAATAAATCAACAACTTATTAATGCACTCACTTCCTTCAAGGCATGGAAATAGGATGATCTCCCTCGGTCACCGGTCACCGCTGCTCCACGGTCACCCCTCACCCTCGCCCCCACGGTGACCGGTCACTCCTGATGCACGGTCACCTATCACCCCTGAACCCCCGGTCACCACCTACTACCGCGGATCCTCGGTCGCCACCTATGACCGATGCTCCTCGTCACCTAGACGTGCTCAAGGGCTCGCGCACAGCGACGCGGCTGCTCTTTCACGCCGCGCGCCTGCTGCGACGGTTGTGGTTCCCGCGTCGCTGCTCAGGATTTCCTCGTCAATTTCGTCTCCTGGATGTGCCGCAATTGGACTCAGATTCGAAAATTAGGGATGGGTATGAAAATTCACCTTCCTTCTGTCCAAGCAGTTTTTTTTAGGGTTTGTACGAGGTTGGAGAACGGGATTGTGGTTTTTGGCTGTTGTGGAGGTGGATCGTTTCATATCCATGGGTTTGTGTGCAGCATTTGAAGCCAATTGATGTGAAGAAGAAGCGACTAGGTGCATATATTCTGGTTTCTCAAGGGATGAGATTGGTGTTGAAGTTTGATGTGGTTTTTTTTTTTTTTTTGGGTTAGGGTGGAGATGAGGTTGCGGGAGGGATGAGCAGGAGGAGAGACGGTTAGGATGGGGGACTGGAGCTTCGCGGGGGGCGTGAGGGCGAACCCGGAGCTGTACTCGCGGTACGAGGTGCTGGAGAGGCTGGGCGAGGGGACGTACGGGGAGGTGTACAAGGGGAAGCGGAAGCTGGACGGGGTGGTGGTGGCGCTCAAGGAGACGCGCGACCCGCAGTGCGCCACGCGCGAGGCGGAGGCGCTCTTGGCACTCAACCACCCGAACGTCGTCAGGCTGTTCGAGTACTTCGTGCAGGGCGCCAACCTGATTCTGGTGCTCGAGTTTCTGCCTCTGGATCTCAACCGCATCGTGCAGGATGGACGCCGCATCATCCCGGAAGCGCACGTCAAGGGCTGGATGCTGCACATCCTTCGTGGCGTGGCGGCCTGCCATCAGGCCTCCATCCTGCACCGCGACTTGAAGCCCTCCAACCTCCTCGTTGCCGCGGATGGCACCGTTAAGGTGGCTGATTTTGGTCAAGCCCGTGTCGTTCTGCCGCAGAGTGCTGACCTCTTAGGTCAGTAGTTCTTGCGATCAATGGATGGGTATCATGTTTTCACTCCTTTTTTACAAAGTCATTCGGCAAAGATTCATAGAGTTTTGACCTCTTTCCTCGTTTTAAATCATCAGAGTCCACCCTAAATATCTCAGTCAATCTATAATCATCTTAAAGAGGTAAAGATTCATGACCTCTCCTTCCTTCTCATGAATAATGCTACTATTCAGGTATGTACGAATTAAGAGTCTGACAGGTGATTGGTACTTTCATGGTTGTAGGAATTAATGAGACCATTTTTGAAAGGGATGAGGTGACTACGAGTTACAAGGAGGTGATAAGTGTTGTTCAGGAGTCCACTGAGATGAAGGCTGCTGGTCCTAGTGAGGGTAAGATCTATCCTGGTCTTGAATGATGAATTTGAGAAATGGTGAATTCCTGACCTGAGCCCTTTTGTCAAGATTTTCCACAGGTCTTGAGGCGGATTATGCAGTTGGGCAGTGCTTTTGTGTCACCAAGAGCGGCACAGGGGACGAATCTGTTGTTGGGTGCAGAAGTTTGAATTGTAGTATGGTGAAAAGAGAGGGGCTCATTGTGGCCAGGAGCAATCACTTCGTGGAGTTGGAACAGAATATCAAGAATGCGGATGATGAAGAGCTGGGGCGTCGAGAGTGGGTGCTGGCAGAGAAGAACATGGTCAAGTCGGAGCAAGAGAAGGACGGCGACTTTTTCTGCAAGCTCCGGAGCTTCCTGAAAAGGAGCAGAAGAAAACCTCAGAAGCACTTCAGAGTACGTTCTCTTCTACAGTTGCCTAAGCTCACCATCACCAGTTATGTATTCTGTTGAGGTAGAAATTGGAGGACGTATTTGTGTCGGTTCTCACACGTAGTTTTGAACCTGGTGGGTTTTTTTTCTCGCCTTGTTAGTTTTTTCTGACTGGTTTTTTTCTCACAGTGGGGGAGAGACAAAAGCGATACTGAGAGAAGTCAAATGATAATGGAGGAAGATGGAGGGCGGCTGGAGTATTTAGACCAGGAGCTTGACACTGCGCATGTGCTTCAGGAGTCAGCAGTACGTGAGTTCATTCCTGGACAACAGCAGCAGCCTTCTCCGATTTCTGTCATGAGCGACAGTACTACATTATCCAAGGGTGGGGTTGAAGCTGGGAAACCAGAAGTGGAGCAGGGGTTGCGCCCATTGATGGGAACCGGCAGCACCACCGAGGAAGAAATCGTCTTTCGAGGCCTGGAAAAGTCTGGTTCATCATGTTTATTTGAAAAGAGCAGCTCAAAACGTTCCACGTTTGATCTGAAGGAGAGCGAACCATACCAGCCAGCAGTTGAGAATCCTTTTGATGGAACGACCTACACAACCCAGCTCTTTGGAGATTCAGGACGCATTAGCAGCAGCCGCGACGACACAGGTAGTGAATCTAAACGTAGGAAGGCCTATGAGCTTGCCGAGGAGATTGTTTCCACAGATCTCGGCATTGATCAGGATTCAATCGTGGACATGGAAACAGATAAACGGACGTCGTTCTCGGAGCTTGAGGCGGTCCGAAACAGGATCCTTCATGGGAAGCACAGGAAGAGGGAACCTCCTCCACTCCAACAGAGTAGCATAGATTTTCAGGTAGCTGCAGAGTTCGAGCCTCCAGCTACTACTACCCCGACCGAGGAGACCGAGAAGGCCGTGCGCGTCCTAGGTTTGGAGAGAGTGCACAACGGGGCGGAAAGAGAGGTGGAGTGCGCTCAAGAGCCAGCAGCAGCACCTAGTAGCAAAGAGGGGGGCACCATTCGTTTCTGGGACGGAGATCGGCAGCGCTGGGAGTCGCCTTACGCCAGCGACGAAGACAACACGGGTGATCCTTTCGCCTCCAAGTGGTTCGCGGGGAACGGCGTGCTTTTCCAAGACGACGGCTCCTGTCCAGTGGATCAAGTCCCAGGTTACTACGCGTTTGGCGACTCTGAACTCGAGGAAAGCGACCCAGAGGTCGAAGAAGGTGACACCACGTGCCAGACGCGGTGGTATGGCCCTCCCGACGTCCGCGACTCGTACGTGAAAGGGAAGCTCGATGACGAGTACGGGTTGCATCACGGCTCTGAGGTGCACAGCCAGCAGGAGACCGAATCCACCTATTCCAGTGAGGAGAAGGGCTCCAATCTGAGCCCGTTCGTCGGCACACGGTGGTACAAGGGCCCGGAGCTCCTCTACGGTGCAACCAAGTACGGCAAAGGGCTGGACATGTGGGCAGTTGGCTGCATCTTCGCGGAGCTGCTGGCGGGCAAGCCCCTGTTCCCAGGTATCTCCGACATCGATCAGCTGAGCCGCATCGTGCGCGTGCTGGGCTGTCCCAATGAGACCGCGTGGCCAGGAGTCTCCTCACTACCAGATTTCGACAAAATCTCCTTCACCGAGGAGCAAAGGGACCCTCTGTCGTTCCCAGAACTCCTCCCCAAGGCCTCCCCCTCCGCGCTCAAGTTCCTGCAGAAACTGCTCGTCCTGGACCCGGAAAGCAGACTCAGCGCCGAGGACGCGCTCAAGGACGCGTACTTCGTGGAGGAGCCGTTGCCCGTGATCAGCCACGACTTGTTGAAACCGCCCAGCTTCAGGTATGGCGACAGCAGCGCCTCGGAGGAGTGGGGCGACTGGCGCGACCCCGGCTCCCCGTTCTCCGACTTCGAGATCCTGGATTCTGCTCCTTGATGTGTACATTTACGTTGATAGTTCCTTCTGAGTACTCACTATGTAAAACACGTTTTAGGTTCTGGATTGCTCCTAGAGGACTCCGGGAGACAGTTTTGTTGCTAGACGGTCCGTTGTAGAGGTCCTCTCCGCTCTCTCTCCGCTTTATGTTTCTATAGTTGTATATATATACATATATATATTCACACATACATGGTTACACCTTATTTATCCTTCCTGCTCCGTCTGCTCGTATTGGTTACAGTCACCTCTTTTTATACAAGCATTGGTTACAGGCAGCTCCCTTTATGACATGTCATTGTTGAGGCAGCTTGGGTGTGAACAAATCTTCTCTCTTTACAACCATTTGTAACACTTAGTACCCACCCTTTTCATTATTATAGCTGTTCAATGTAGCAGCCTTTATATATAGGAGGCAGAACAAACGAGGTTGTTGTTAACCCCTTCATTAAAAAAAAAAAGTCCTGAGGTGGGCTTTTGCAGATCTCGGGCATGTTTTCATGGTTGCAATTTGTATTTGCTAATCTTGAAGTTTTGTGGAGAGATGCGAGACGACAAGAGGTTCGTGGGAGTATAATTTTTTTTCTCGTTGGAATTTTACAGAAAAAAGATATGCCATCTTAAAGAAGAAATTGTTGAGTGCAGGTGCGTCGGGCAACTTCTGCTAGGACACTCTAGTAATTTTGAGATTTTCAATACTAGCAAGTAATATTGTTTCCTTTCAAACAAATGTTTCTTGTCATTAGTGGAAAAATGCATTTTATCCCTAAGTCAAAGATTTTCACACATTGCCACACATTGTCGAACACAGAACCAAAAATACTTCTTCTTTTCGACATAAAACTTTGAGATCTTCATATTTTTCACTTTTTATTTTTTCAATTACAAGACGTCTTGTAAACCTTCTTATTGACCATTTGAATTATCATCCTAAAACATATTTTGTTCCCAAAAATTAAAACGTGAATTGGCAATTTTGGAGCCTCCACTCCTTGCACAATCTTATTGAATATGTTACACCCCTTCTCTGCCTCTAAAAATTGGTGTACAAGGAGTTGATATCACAATCATCATGATGATATAAAATTTAGACCTTGTGTAGTGCAAAACCTGTTATCCACTCAACGCAGGGATGAAAATGAACCATGTTTCACTATAATCTTTAAATCCATGTGGTCAAAGTTGATAATAATGTTGTGAGTATGTTATTTATAGAGTGTTTGAAGTGTTTTTGACCAAAAAAAAACGGGAAGTGTTTTTGACAATGAAATTTAGGGGTTACAGGGTTAATTTCTTGTTGGATTTGTGAATTGATAAGATTGTAAATATTCAATATTTTGTAGCAATCACACGTTCGATGGGTTAGAAGTCAAGAAAGTTTTAAAAAAAGTCTATGCTTTCCTCTGGAGTGGATGAGGTTGCCTCTTCCTGTGCTTTCCATGTAGGATCATGTTCCCATGTAATTTATATGTTGATCTGTCAACAATTGAATCTTGATTAATTTTGGAGCGTTAGAGTTTTTCTTTAAATTAGCAAATTTCAATAAGATATCCTCCTTTTATTTAGTACTACTAAGGTAAGTCTCTCCATAATCAACAAAAACCCATAGCCAACGCCTATAAAATTGGGGTATATCCAACCTTCTTTTATCCCAGTACCCCCAACTCAGCTCCAAATGGAGCTTTGTTATTAGTCAAGACCCTTACTTTTGGTCGTTGGTTATTGGGGTACCTACTGTTGCCCACCCACTAAACATGGCTACACAGTTTGAAAATTCATATCTAATTCAATTTTCATCGAAAAAATATGAAATCACTTGGGCTGGAATTGTAATTCTATTGGCTATCACTGAAAAATAATATTATAATTATCTCCTCCCTCCATATATGCACATTCCTCAACTTGTCGGTTTTAGGGGGGCTTACCTTACATATTTACTTTTAATGACTCCTAGGATTAAATTGTGCTGTTAGGCACCAAAGTTCACTTCACTTCACAACATTAAAGCCATTGTGAAATTTGAATGTAAAGGTGAGCTCTAATCCTTTCACCCGTTTTATGAGTTTCTCGGTCTTGCGTTTTATGGTTGTTATTCATGCTCAATGTTTATGTATGGTTCTGGCATGCCGTTGCTATTGTGAGATGGGTTTATGGCCCGTGTTGCCCAAACATCTATCTGTACTGCAGAAATAACGACCCCCAAACCCATTTAACATGCCCCACCGAGTTTATAGCTAGTCACCAAACTCGAGCTGGCCGCAATGAGTTAGAACGAGACACTGGAACTTGCGATCATTTTATATTCAACGTGGCCGACTTGTATTCGACAATCAATATGGGATTTCTAGTCAGCTGCCCGAGATTTTCTCCGAGACGAAATTTAGGTGGGATATATTTGGGAGTGCCGCCCCTGAGAAGGGATCTACTAGGAGAGGTGTTCCAAAATGAATGGGGTGGAAACCCATCAAGGTGTTACGGCAAGGAGCAATTGGAGACAAGGCCTTGGAGTTCTTACTAGCTCACCTTGAGGTTCTCAATATTTGCCACCTTGAAAGACCTATGGAGGGTAGTGAGAAGTGTTTTGTCCTAGCTCTTTTAAGCGGCCAAGTACTAGAGAGTTTATTCAAAGCAATTGTGAGGATGCTATGACGCCAAATATTGAGGATGTTTTTTTTCTAACACAACCCCCTCACCACACTATGCTTGCAGCAGATCAAATTCTACCAAACCATTTCCTAGAGTACTTGAAGCTTGCTAAGATGACCATTACAATATTATAGGAAGTGTGTACCATGAGTGCAACTTTAGTGCTATCAAGTTCCTCAAGTCAAACTTGAAGCATGCATTGTTGAAGAACCACTCGGACATTGTTGTTGACATGCACTTGCAGAAGTTGTTCACCATGGATAGCTTTCCTTACAATATGGCATTTAGTATGTTGTATAACACTATGGGCCGGACCCATTATGGCGCATTAGCATAGGTGAGTATACCCTTCATAGATTCCACGGATGGAATGTAGCCTGCCTTTACATGACTTATACATTGACCAATGAATTTATGAGTGATGTGATGACCGGCAACATTTCCTCCATGGAATCTAGAAAGATTATAGAAAGCAGTATGGATTATGGGCTGTCCTACCTTATACATTTCCTAAAGCTACTTCCCATAGTTGAAAAAAAAAACAAAAAAACCCCACTATCTTGCCCCATCTTTCGGGGAGCAGTTGCCTACAGTAAATGGTTCTTGAAGCCTTAAACAAACAGTAATTTTGTCAGCATGTTTCGAACGAAAGTAGGTAACTGTTTACATCTTTGTGCGGTAGCATGCTAAGATGAAAGCACGGTAACATGTGTGTATGAGAATACAATAAAATCCAGTCCCAGGTTTGAAATTCTACCAACATCTCCACTTGTGGCCCCCATATATTCTGTACCAAACCGACTATCCCCTTTGAACTCCGACCAAGTGTTCTTTTTCAAATAAGATATCGGAGCTCATGGCTAGATCAACAAACACGTACAACCACTCCAAGGATTGGCTTACTTCCAACAACTAAGGTAGAGGCACCCAATTCCGATCACTTAAGCCAGTTGGGGACTATTGAATGTCAAAAACATATATGTAGAAAGATGCGGAATTAGGAATGAAACTCAACAAATATTTTTTCAAATTTAATTTCAAAGATTTGCAACTGACACAGAATTTAGAAGCCCAGAAACCACTAGAGCCCATAATCAAATTGTAGAGTAGGTGAGATTTGGTGCCCTCCTTTGCCCAATGCCAATAAGTGTTTAGCCACCTTTGCCCAACCCAATTATTCACATTTAAAATTTAACACTCTTAAAATTTGAAAAAAAAATATGGAATTTAGCTAGAATGCTTACCAACATAATAAGTATTTACCCACCTTTTGAGATGATATCTATGGATATCACATGGATGTATCATAAGTACCATCTAGGTATATCACGGATATGGGAGGGTATGGCCTTTAGGTATCTCTACATATTATGTGCTTGAATATGTGCTTGAATAGATTACTTAAAATCTTCAAAAAGCATGTTGTAGCATTTCTACTCATTTTTAGACATTGATTATGGGATCTCTGGTGGGCATCATGAGTGATGTTCCCACACATTTGCTGGAAAAGAAGATACAGATTTGGAAATTAGTGCCACACTAATTAATTTGCTAAGTAGCACGGAGCAACCCTTGAACCCTTAAATGTATATACAAGTGCTTATTTTCCTCTATAGAATATTTAAAATGTATGAAAGTTTAGCAAGACTTACACCTTAGGGTCAAAGATTCTTCAACTAACATCTTTCATTTGAAGGTCATTTCAATATTTGAACCTTATCATGTTCAAATTCAACACCATACATTTATAATGTTGTGGCCACCACTGGCACCTTCTATAGTTTAGGGGTTAAGGACAATAGGCTCATAGGTGGTCACTTTTGAAGTAATATGCAAGTAGCTTTACCAATAATTCATCGATGTCTAATCCGCAATTGCAAAAAGTTGCATGGATTTGTGCACTTCTAACTAATGCAGTGAGACATTCAGTTTGGCGAATTTGCAAAAAATGAAATTTGGTACGGACTGAGTGATTTTTCCACCATTTTCCACGTAGAATGCGCTTTCCCAATTTGTAGTTGTTGACTTTTGCAGATGGACCATCCGCATGCGATATATGTGTACAAATTTTTGCAACCCACCGAAGGCATCTTGCATGAGACTATCAACACTTTTAGGGAAATGTGTATATGCCGCGTAAAAATATGCCATCTTCCTTAATCCTCAAAGGACGGAGCCTATGAGCGTGGCATCCTTCCCGATTTCCATTTGTATTCATTAAATATAAGTGGAAATTTGTTTACTTCATTTTTCATAGATGTTTTGTTTATGTTAGAAAAATCACAAGTTTTTTCTATTGAAAATTTGAATTTATTGTGATTTTTTGAAGAAAAAGTGACGAAAATGCATATCAAATACAAAGTATGCTTAAAAAATTCCAAATATTTTTAAAGACTCAAATTCTGATTTAGAGCTAGAGCAAGAAGTTTCTAAAATTCACTGAATTGATATCCATGTCACAAACTTTTTCTTCCCTAAATGTAACATGATGACCTCAATGAAGCAAATTTCATCAGCGCCTAATACTTACACATTCAATGAACTCTACACAAAAAAGAATTGGATGCAAAACGAATGTCTACAACGGTAATCATCCTCAAAATGTCATCCTAGGAGCGACTTTTTGGCTGCTCCATGATTAAACTGAAATCCAATTTAGACAAAGTGGAGGTTGACATCATGAGTGATGTTGCGGGAAAATGAAGATTACAAATTTGAAAAATAGTGTCGCGCTTGCAAAGTAGCACGAAGCAACTTGTACGAGTTTAAAAGCAACGGGACCAGGAGGATCCTTGGCAAATCTACCGGGATAGTTTGGGGAAACTCAAGTCGTAGTTGTGTAAAACGTTAAAAAAAGCAAGGAGAGTTAAGAAAGAAATCTTTCGGAATCCTGAAGAGAAGAGGTGGAGAGGAACATGTTGGGGGAAGCGCTGCTGGGACCCATGCCAATGACAAGGGCATGTATTAATGGTAAAAAGTAGGTGCTAGCCGTCGGTTTTGAGCTTCCCTTGTCGCCCAAGTGCCTATTTAGAGCTTACAAATGTGCAACATAAAATAAAACATACCCAGCTGGCACTGCCTCCCATACACTTGCACTGTTTCTGCCACTATAAGATTCTCCATCTCATGATGAAGCAAATGATAAGCTCGAAACGTCATCCAAGGGTTGGTGCTCCAAAATCATTTTCTCAAAATTGGCGCAAATGCTACAACCCAAGGAATTTTATTTTTTTTAAATTAATTTATTTTTTATAATAACTGGCTCAAATCTAAAGAAATTTGATTGCCAAAGGGCACAATATCAAAAGAAACAATAGTGTGCGGAGCGACAGACACCACTACACTAATTTGATGTTTAGTGTCATGGGCAGTAAATGACTTGTAAATGCTATAAGTTTTCACTTTTGATGAGTATTTTTACCGACTATGATCCCCCTCTTTGAGTAGTATAGATTGTTGTGCTCTCAGTAAAAATTTATATAAAAAGTAAAAACTTACAGCATTTACAAGTCATTTACTGCCCGTGACACTAAACATCAAAATCGGTGTAGTGGAATGCTCTAAACCCAAGTCACACCATCATGCTACCTAGTGCATGTAGCATTTGTAAAGATCCTCGTTGGCGTCGATACGGGTGTTTGCTTTTATCCGACTCTGTTTAGGGTTGGCTGTCATAATACCCCTCCACGCTATTTTGTCGTGATTTGTCAGCCCTTGTCTGATAAGGTGTGATCAACACCGTTGGGCGGACCATTGTGAAGGAGTTTGGTAAGCCATTCAAGTATGTAATACGTGGAGATATCTAGGTGATGCCATGCAATATCCATCATATACATGTGTAATACCCGTGGATATCATCTCAAAAGGTGGCTGAATACTTATGATGTTTGTTAGTGTTCTGGCCAAATTTCAATAATTTAAAAAAAAAATTATAGTGTTACAGCCATGTTGTTTCTTGTGGTTTTTAAAACTAGTTTTAGCGAGTTTAAGAATTGTTGCACAACTTTGTAGCAATTTTCTATGCAACTTAATAGTGTTGGAAAATAGAGTCATTATTTCCATCTCCATTCATAAGATCTAACTTATACTTCTAAAATCATATGCTAACAAATTTTCATTAACTCTGACCATATTAGTTGAAACATTATAGCATTTGAAGTGACCAAAAAAAAATCTTTAATATAAAATATAGATTTTTGTTAACCAAAATCTTTATATAGAATGAGAATCCACATTGTCAAAAAGAAGGCTTATATAACATCTTGTAGTAGTAAAAATAAACATTTTAAAAACAAATTGGATGGTAGAAGTCCTTGCTACCTTGCCTAAAAAATGTGTGAATATGTATGATTTGCATTGAATGGAATGTGCACACTAAAGACAACATTAGTGTTGAGAATTACACTAAATTAAATGGAAGTTGTAACATAAACTACACAATAGAGTTTTCTTGAAAGTGAGAGGTTGTAATCCTATGTCAGTGACTGCTCATTGATCTTAGAACATCTCCAATGGGCCCGCAACATGGGCCTCAACTTGATCTTTTGAGGCCAGACAACGGTCACCTTGACCCAATGGGACCTCTAACAAGGTCTTCATTATTCCGGACAACGGTCACCTTGATCCAATAGGGCCTCTAACAAGGTCTTTATTATTATTCTGGACTTGCCAAATTTTGCTTCCCTCACACATGATTTCTAGATCTTTGAGAGCAAGCAACTCTCAATCCATTTTCATCGGTATTTTTGGTCCAAATTTCTATTCATAGTGAGGCTACGCATGGCTCATGCTCGAGATTCTTAGCGGTCTTCATGCCAGCAAAGAGAAAGTGATGCCATGGTGGCGCAAAAAGGGTGCACAAATCAAGGTTGGGGCTCATTTGGAGGCTAGAGTTTGGGATGCGACAACCTTCAAGTGGCTCATGGTTTATTAGGATTCGCTAACCAAACCATTTTACTAAAATTCATGGCCGAAATTCTCGGCAACAATTGCGAATGCTCTTATTTTACTAATTTGGACCACATGTCCATGAAGACAATGACTTGGCTTGAGAAAGGTACAAAGGAACTACTATTCAATTCTTTGGGACCTTGGAGTACTATGGAGTAGCATTCGGTACGGCCCAAGAACAATGACTACTCATGCATTTCATTGGTGGAGAAATGATCAGAGCATTAAATAACTCATGCTCTATTTCTTTCCGTGTTTAAATCTCACCCTCTCCATCAATGATTTTTAAACTTACTAAAATTAGTTGAAAAGCTACAAGAAAACCTTGTTGCTACTTATACAATGTGAAAATTTGAAAATTTTGAAATTAACAAGGATGATGACAAGAAAAATAAGTATTTAACTACCTTTTGAGATGATACCCACAAATATCACACATGTATACAACGGATGTTACAGGGTATCACCTAGGTATCTCCACATATGATGTGCTTGAATAGCTTACTTAACTCCTTCAAAGTGTAGGTTGTAACATTTATGCCAATCTCCAAAACTTGATTCTGGGATTGCTCCTCTCAATGTGAAATTCATCCAAGTTATCAAGCCCGACAATGAAATTTCAACGTGGTAACCAAGTCTAACAAGTTGCCTCAAAGGCTCATGACAACCAATTCCGATCAAAGCAGAATTGTATAGCAAGAGACCCGGCTGGGAGGGCCTCACGGTCGGGGAGATACCCGAGGGCCGACGCGGAGGGTATCTCCCCGACCATGAGGCCCTCCCGGCCGGGTCTCTAGCGGCGTAACGCACGATCGGCCCCTAAAATTCAGAGCTCCCTGGGCAATTTTTCGTGAGGTGATTTTGCGGTGAGATCACGGGAGCCCCAATCGCGGAACGATTCCGCGTAGAGAGGCTACTCGAAATGAACGAGTACCACAGCCGATTGGGCGTTACGATACCACCACTCGTTCTGACTCCAATTGAGGTTGTATGCAGTAGACAAGGTGACATGGTGTTTTGGGTCCGTGACTCTCGTTAGTGGTCCGGTCGTGTCTGTTGTGTGGCTCGCCCTGGTGCAATCTTTGTATTGTTTCTTGTTTTCGACTTTCTTGTGCCAAAAGAAAAGGAAAAGAAAGAGGCTAACTTCTTGGTCGAGCTGGACACACTACAGTAGTTTGGGCACAGGAGAATGCAAAACACATACTGTATACAGAGAACAATGGACATGTTGGGAATGTGACACGGGAATAATCTGCTCTATTTTTACCACTTTCCTCCTCTCTGCTCTTTTCGAGGAAATTTATAGTGCCAGTCCCCTTCTCGCGTCTCAAGGCAAGGCAAACCATAATCGAGATTCTCCTCTGACTGGAGACTCAAGTCAGATTTTAAAGGTATGTATGTTGCTGCATACCATCCCCACTCACCTCCCCTTGAATGCTGTCTGAAGTGCAGTACCCAATTCTCCAGAGCGCTGCTAAGTTATACGCCCCAATGATCACACCCATGCACACAACCACCTCGGCAGATGTAAATGTACGATGGCAGGCATTTGGCACTTACGAAAGCGGTAAGCGTGCCATTTGTCCTTGCAAGGGTCTCAGATCACCGTCGCAGTTTTCTAGAATTAACTGCAAGTAGAACTGTGTTCCATGTGATGCATTGTGTGGGAGTTTGAATTTCGAAAGTTGTTGATGATTGAAGCTTGATAGACGGGGGAATTGGACACAAATGGAGCATGGGATAGGTACCGTGCTACAGTGAAATTCTTCGCCATGAAATTATGCATGCCTAGATCAATTTGTTGTGATCATGCTTGAAGATGCGCGCATTAGATTAATGTTGGATGGTGGATCTATTGTTGCTGGAATTTGTGTTAACTACATTGTATGTACTTCGTTTTACTCGATTTCTTAAGTGGAAAGGTCTTATGAGAGCAACCATACCGGTATTGAGAGTGAGGCTGCTATAGAATAATCCTGACGGTCCTTTCGTAAGACGAAAATGAGGCTGAGATCTAACTAGAGAAATAAATTGAGCATGAGCAGGACATGTACTGTAGTTAGAGTTTTCCTCAAAGCTTTTCGTGAGTTTCAAGATGAGATGCAAAAAAATAAATAAATAAATAAATAAATAAACAAATAAAAAGAGAGAGGCAGGAACAGAAAATATGAGCAATTGTTATGATTTTATTCTTTTGGCACCAATGAGATGCATGAGTGGTAATGGTAATTAAGACTCCTTGCACCTGCCATTGTGCATCACCGGCCAGGGGGAATTGACCTCCTCATTGGAGGGTGAGTGGATGGACGGAGGTGGACGAGGAGCATTCCCCTCCTTGTTCCCCCTGTAACCTAGTTTTAGGGAGGGTTTTAGGGTTGAGGGTTTAGGAGTTAGGGTTCATCCTGTAGAGTTTAGGGTTTATAGGTGGTGTTTAGGGTTTAGAGTTGAATGAAGCTAGAGGAGCGGGGTTGCTGGAACGGGGAGGGGATGACCTTGTCCACCTCCGTCCATCCTCTAATCCTCAATGAGGGGGTCAATTTGGCCTGGCCGTGCATCGCCATCACTGGTTACCTCAAAGACTTTTGACGGAACATCATCTGATGAGTCCGCAAATGAGAGTAAGGAAATCTCATCCTCCGGCCCCACCGGTGACTCCTCCTCACTTATCTTACCACCACCTCCTGGGATTTGCCGAAATACCTTGGTCGAGCGTTGCATGAAGCCTTAGGCTTGGGAGGGTGGGGGAGAGTAGGGACAAAACCGGCCCCTATTTTTATGTTGGATCACAGGGGGCCATGGTGGGTAATTGGGACTACATGTCCCAAATTTGACCCCAAAAAAATGCAAAAAAAAGCTTCTAGAACCCCGATGTTAGAAGGCCAGAAAAATGGACCCACCCAAGGCTGAGGCTTGGTGCAACGCTTGACCAGGGTAAATAGGGAGATCCCAGCTCCTGATCCTTCAAGTATCGAAGTGGCAATCTGTTTCCAAGCGTGCAACATCCAAGAATCTTCAAAGGAGCTTCACCTCTTAATGACAGAAGAATCAAAGGGTCGCAGAATCGAAGACTTTACTGCGTAAGTCTCCAAGCTCCAGAAGGCATGTCATGGACTTCCAGGCTTCCAATTCCTCTGTTGACCCAAAAGAGCAAAGTTACCGGGCTAATAAAGCTGATATTATTATGCAGAATGTGCACATACTGCAGCACCTTCAACTCCACAACCTATCAAACAAGTGGCCATCGCTTCCAAGCCAGGAAACATCCAGCAATTCAGGGCAGAACAATGTCTTTACAAGCATGAAACAGTTGCAGGTCTAGCAGCACATGAAGATTTGCTGCCGACGTACGTACACGATGAAAAGACACGGTGATGTCTTAATGAATATGAAGCCGTGCTAGCTCCAAATGACGGACATGAAACCATGGTAGACATCATCTCATTGAAAAGCTTCCGATTCCTAAAAACTGAGCATCGAAATGACAAACCTCGGAGAGACAAAAACGTCTCTTGTCTGGGGTGATTGTTTACATGTGATCGACTAATTACATTGTTTTTGTGGCTCTATACAAGAATAGAAGCTGCCAATGTACATGATACTCTCTAACACTCGTGTACACACTAGATCCGCCGCGAGGGAGCATTCACTACTACTCATGTTGATCACATACCAGCCAGTGCCAGTGTGTCGTAGCCCAGGGGCTCCTCGACGACGGCAAACATGTGCTGATCGTCGACTAATTCCTTGAGATGCAGAGCGTGAGGATGCAGATGGCAAAGATACTCGACGACGTCGCTGTTGGCGTCCGACGCCGACATGGACGATTTCTTGTCGGTAACGAAGCGCCAGTCGTCGTCGCTGAGAAAGCACGACTCGTCGTCATGCCACGCCGCGGACCCCTCGAGCTCGCGCTTCACGTCCACGAGCTCGTGCTCCATCTCGTTGGCCACCAGGCCCGGGTCCGTGTAGTATTGCCACACCGCGGGGAGCTCGCTCCAAGACGTGGAAAAGCTCATGGTCTGGGAGGAGCAGCTGCTGCTGCTGGAGGTGAGACTCGGAGGGAGAATGCTCTGCAAGTTGTCCGGGTTGTTCTGGTAACTGGCGATGGACGAGCCGGGGAAGATGATCAGTTCGGCTGCGGGACTAGAGTTCTCTTCGGGTGAGGTAGCCGTGTCGACGTTGGAGGGCGAAGTGGAGGAGAACTCTTCGGAGTAGGGGGCTTGGGATGAGGGGACACACTGACTGGAATCGTCATTGGAAGCCACCGCGTTGTCGAGATACTTGGACACCACCTGCGCGAGGGTGCCGGCTTCGACGCCCGAAGGCGTTGGGGCCGAGGCGCCTCCGTTGCGCGACGTAGAGTCGTTCGACGCCGTCAGCTTGAGGAAAGAATTCACTGACGCAGTCACCTGAAATGCAGACACGAATGAGGCTCCGGAAGTTGATCTGCATTGGCAAGATTGAGGGGAGTTGCTGAAGCGACTGGTAATGTACCTGAGGTGGCGGTATGGCGACTGTGACATGTGATGCGGAGCTGGAGCTGCTGCTTCCCACGTCGCGCACCACGTCCCACTGCTCGCGCTTGACTACCTTGGAGAGCTGCTGCTGCTGCTGCAGCTTTCTAGCGGTGATTTTCAGGAAGTCGTCGTTCTCGGCTGCAGGGCGACTGGGCTTGGGGTCGCTGATGGCGCTGGCGAGGCGCTCCACGGACTCGTACATGTGGCGGTAGGACTCGCTGGCGGGGTCCATCATGGAGTCCACGACGGGGCCGAGCAGGATGTTCTCCCCGCCGGCAGCCACGCCGCCGAGCAGCAGCGCCGCGCTCCAGTCCAGGTGCTTGCGCCCCTGCTTGCTGGGCGCGCCGAAGAACGCCGCCCCGCCGCCCTGCGACGCCCTCGACGCGGCCAGCGCGGCCGACAACAGGCACGTCTGGTGCGTCGGGTACACGAAGTTGGTGCGCGCCTTGAGCCCGCGCATGGACCGCGCCGCCAGGTCGTACGCCACCGCCGCCTGCTCCGCCGTATCAAACGTCCCCAGCCATCGCCGCTCCCGCGTGTGCGGGTCCCGAATCTCCGCCGCATACCTCCCCCACGGCCGCCGCCTCACCCCCCGATACTTCCCCTCATGCTGCGCCTGCACCCCCACCCCGGCCACCTCCCCCTTCACCTTCCTCCCACCCCCTCCTCCCTTCCTCGCCCCCATCCCTGTCGCCGAATCCTATCAACATACGACGCCGACGTGCATGCAGTCTCATACGTCCCATGCGCAGCAAGCGTGAACCTGATCCATCACGCGCGTGCAAGGCGAGAACGGTGCGTGAAGGTGGCGCTCAAGGCCCACGTGCATGGCGCAACCAAGCAGCAGCAAATGAAGGCCCTGGGGAGCCTTTTCACTTTACTACTGATACAATGGAAGCGCTGAGGTAGTTATGGGAGTGAATGGTCAGTCATGGAAGCGAAGGTTCCCTGCCCATGTACGAAGTGGAGAGGGCCACCCCATTAAATGCTTGTTGCTGCACCTTCGCTACCGGCCCCGCCGGTCATCATTCTGTGTTTTTTTTTTTTTACTACCGGATTTGGAATTTCCCTTGAAAAATGGATAGGGTAAATCCCCCTCCCTAACCGAGAACTTAACTCTTTAAGGCATATATGGGTCGTTTGGCACAAGAACCTTTGGCGACCTTGGAGGGGAAAATTACACCATGACTTAGAGGTGGAGGAAGATGGACGTCTATTGGTGCTGGCATTGGCGGGCTACAGTGATTTTGGTGAAGTGGAATTGTAGATTTTTTTCATGGTGAAATGTACCTTGTGTGTAGATGGCATTCTGCGTGATTTGGAACAGGGGTAGGTTTGTCTCGGGTCAAAAAGTTCATTGGCTTTAGGGGATTAAGCGTTAGAAGGTGTCGTTGGTGACCACGGTATTCTACATGTATGGTGTCATATTTGAACATGGGTTAGAAACGTGCATGTGTATACGAATTGCGATTGACATTTAGGGGTTGGACGTCAGTTGAAAACCATGTATACGAGCATGTATTCTACTCTGTAGAATACAAACAATGTTGTATTAAAGTTCGACAAGACTTTTAGCTTTGGATTGAAGACTCTTCAACTGACATCTTTCATTTGGAGGTCATTTCAATTCATTTTGAACCTTATTATGTTCAAGTACAACACCATACATCTAGAATATTGTGGCCATCAACGGCACCTTTTGACGTTTAAGGGTTAAGAAATGTGCATATATGGAGAGGAGAAAGAATGCTACATTTTAATTTTTTTAGTGGTAACCAATAGAATGGTAATTTCGACCCAAGTGGTTTCATGTTTTTCCGGTGAAATGTGAATTTGTTATGAATTTTTAAAGTGTGTTGTCATGTTTAGCCGGTGGCCGCCAATGGAGGTAAGCGCCGACCAAAAATAAGGGGGGTTACCTTACCCTCTCAATACTTGACATGCATGTGCTTCATGTGAATTAGTGTAGATGACCAACAATACTTTGAATCCACACTATATAATGTGAATATAGTACAGCAGCTCCCTCTACAATAGCCTTGTTTATTGTACCATCATCCGTCATTTCTACCATAAGAGTAGATAGTTGTTGCCATGGCCGAGTGTTGTAATGAAATGGTTGTTGTAACATATGTTGACTGTAGTAGTAGTCTACATTATCCCTATCAAAGACAAGGGAGAAAATTTAGCAAGGGTGATATTAAATTTCCTTATATTGTAGAATTAGTGGCATATAAGACTTCAGATTTGGAGGTCAAAGGCTTTTGGGTGACATGTGTCCATTTATATTGGATATTCATTTGCAAAGGGCTCGTGGTACAACAACCACTACATGACAATTAAAACACATTGAACAAAAAAATTCAACTACTCTTAAGATTTGACAAAATTCATTTTTTTTGAGGAATTAGTGCCACATGCTCTATTAGGGATAATAATGTTGCCTTTTTAAAAAGTAGAATACTTTACTACAGTTGCAACACCATTGGAAGTTACGTGGTCTCTAAACAAACCACTATTATGAAATTGTCCTAAAAATCCAGGTTAAATCCACGGCTATTTTCTATACTCGTCAACCTCTCCATATGATCTTTCTAGTACACCGTTCACTGAATATAGTGTGGAGGTATAGGTAATGTGGATGAAAATTGAGGTGGACCACATCAATTCTAGTTTTGGATGAAAATTGATGTGGACCACATCAATTTTGGTTATTAATATAGTATTAATATGTTATTATTATATATGTTATTATTGTATATAATATTAATATTATAATATATGTTATTATGTTATTCATATATGTTATTATTATGTTATTATTATATTATTATGTTATTCTGTTATATTATATTATAATATTATGTTTATATTCTTATGTTATAAAATAATATTATTATGTTATTATACTATTATGTTATATTATTTTATTATGTTATTATATTATTATGTTATTATTTTATTATATTATTATGTTATTATTATGTTATTATATTATAATTTTGGTTTTAGGGTACATCTTGTAAAAACTTATCCACATCAATTCCCGTGTCTTTTATTTTGAAACAAGCCACACTATTTCTAATGGACATGATTTGATGTGGATGGAAAATTGAAGTGGACCACTTTAATTTGCGTTTAATGAAATTAGTGTAGGAAATTTCAAATAGTCTAGTCTACACTATATTCAGGGAACGGTGTAGGCTCTAAAGAGAGTGGCATCACGAGGTTGCAATCGTAATTTCCTTTTCCAAAAGCATACTTTGTATAGGCAAAGTCCCTCTCATAAGAAAATCACGGGACTCTCCCAACGTAACACCCATGATGGATTCTGCCTACCCGCAAACTCCCTAGAAAACTCCTCATTTCTGTCTAGGATTTGCTCCTCATTTGCTGCCCGGGGTTTTCGGCCGTGAGATATCAGAAGCCCCACCCGGAAGAGTATTCTTCCGGGAGAGGTCTTCCGGAATGAACGGGGACCAAAACCCATCCGGGTGTTACGGAACAAAATTTCCACCATTTGAAAAAAATTACGCGTGTTACGGTTTTTTAGTGATTTTTTTTGGTTGGAAATTTGTTACAGTTGCGTGAACCTCATGAGGGAGGATAAATGCAGCCACGTTTGGTCCATGTTGCAACATAGAAGAGAATTTTCAACATTCGTCATTTGTCATCAGATTCCCTCAAGAGGTACCCCAAAGGGTATTTCAGCACAAGGTATGTGAGCAGTGTATGTCGGCGATTATCTTCATTATTCTAATGATTCAAGGTTGCAAATAGAATGATTTAGTGGCAGAAATAGGAGATGGATTTTGTTGACGTTGTGAGAGACTTGGTCCACTTCCACAGCACAGCATTGGATTTGTGGTGCATAAGGGGAATATTCTTTCCCATAGGCATCTTCCTAAGGCATAAATAAAAAGGATGCGAATCATGCGGAAAATACATTCTACGGTTTTCACTCAAAAGGTAGAATTATCCAAAATCACCCTATGACGTAAAACCACCAACTTCTATGCTCTTCCTAGATTTCACTTACACTTAGCTCCTTTTACAAGAGCATTTGATACAACAACCATTTCACCGTAACAGGTGTCTTGAGTCCTTAACAAATATTGTTCTCTACGATAGCAATATGTTTGTAACAGTAACATCTATCAGGCTGAAAGTTAGTCAGCCCTCATAACATCCGTTGCATGTAACAACCAAAGAAGAAGAAGAACTGTGGTTCCCGTCGGGGACCGGCGTGAATTTAGTGTTTGTTCATTCTCTTCACTAAGCCCATGACCACCGGACACAAGATAGTGTAGGAGAACTATCGAGGGTAAACACTAAGTGCCTAAGTGACAACCGACATGTCATCGCCCCCTGAGCTTTTTGGGTACCCATACAACAAGGTCTTTGCATATAACAACCATAATTAATTTTGTCCATAATAACAGACGCTTTGAATATTTGCTTCTCATTTAGAGCAGGCAAATTGTGGTAGAATATATAGGGTTGTTGTAGACGAAGCTGATCGTATTCAATGTACATCACTTATGCATTGACGAGTAAAATTCTAAGTGATGTTATAAAGACCTACATTTTTCACCCTAAAATCTAAGAAGAATGTAAAAGTTAGTAGTTCTAGGTTAGTGGGTGGTTTTAGGTCATTTTGGGCACTGAATACCGTAGAATGTTTTTTGACCTACCTGGTACGGTATTTTCATTGCTGAATTATGTTCCCACGGTCTTGGTGTTAGCATTTGTGGAGGAATATAATTTCAAACATAATGAACGTTGGAGATTCTTTTTAGCACTACCATTCAACTTGAGGAATCTACTTCCTTCCGCATGTTCTAGTAATGGATGCCACGGAGAATCCAATGATCCTTACACAACGATGGAAAGTCCAAGTTTTATACTTGATCCTTTGACCCTTAAAGGTCAATGGGGGACCATACATATGGTCGTGTATTTTACTCCTAACATACCAAAAAAAGTACTAAATTTTAGCAAGACATACACCTTTGGATTGAAAATTCTTCAACTAACATGTTTCATTTGGAGGACATTTCAATTTTTGAACCTTATCATGCTCAAATACGACACCATATATGTAGAATACATGACCATTTTGCAACTTCTCAAGCTTGTAGTAGGTGCAGTAATGATCTAAACTAAAATCGTCATTTTTCATTAGATTACGCTCAACACATATACAAGCTTTTGTAACTATTGTACACATCAATTCTTACACCTTGTGTGTCAAACACACCAAAAAAAAACATCATGTTGCAACCCAAATGTGGCTTCTGAGACTTGTAAGGGTTAAGGATGAGAGGCCCAAAGGTGGTCACTTTTGAAGTAATTTGCAAATTGGTGGACCAATACTTCATCTTTATTTGATCCGCGGCCTAATTTAAGCTTCTTGGATCCGTGCGCTTCCAACAAATGCAAGGAGAATGCTTGCCAGAGGCTGATGGACAAACTACAGTGATGTTTGTAGTGACCAATCGCGATGAAATGTACCCATTGTGTCGATGATGTATTGACCAGTCGCGATAAAATGTACCCACTCGAGGCGTCTCCCACGCATTGTCACCCTGTTGTCTTTAAAGGATTTCAAAGAGTAAAAAAAATTCATTAAAAAGATTAATGAAATCCATATGCTAAAGTTTTTTCTTAAATATTTTTGCTTCTGATACTACTATAAAAGATTTGTCCAAAAACTACTCTTTCAATCTCCAAAAAAATTGTGGATTGAAGAATGAAAAGCAATTGAATTACATGAATATGTTATTCAAAAGAAATTGTAAAGTATTATTCATGTGAGGTAACTTTTAGTGATATATAGCTTTATAAAAAAATCCAAAAATAATAATCAAAATCTCAACAAATTATTGCTTGATAGGCAATTCATTTTTTCATATATATTTGTCATATTTTCAGTGATGACCCTACTATGGTGCTACAATTTGATATTTCATCCATGCATTCACTAATTTTCAAATAATTTTTACGCACCTTTAGTATAGTAGTCAATAAGAAGATCCTATGCTTAGAAGTGAAAAGGGGCTTCTTCAAGTCTTTTTTTTTTTAACTATCAAGGGATAAGTTAGCACTTATCATTAGCATTATGGCATTCATTGAACAGAAAAGGTTGTCCCAACTCATGATTTCTTCAAAGCCACATCCACTAATCATGGACAATGTTTTCATAAACCATCAGCAAATTGATGCTGTTGTAAGAGGACATCATCAGGTGCCTCCCAATGCATTTGAACATAATAATCAGGGGAAACCAAATTTGTACAAAGCAAATTGTAAATTCATCTGTACTTCAAATCTTGGCGCAAAACACATCATTGGGTGAACTTAGTAGACACAATCATTCCATGGTAAGAACTTCTTTTCTACATGTCAAATAAAAGCCCCATCTTAAGTACCCCTTAAGGATGAGGTGGCTATGGATGATGAAGAATCTACAAGTGTAATAGATGATATTCTGTATAATCTTTTACGCTCGTGGAATCTTCCATCATCCATAGCCACCTCGTCCTTAAACGTTTTGTGTCCACGAGACCTTAAATGGGACTCTGGAGGTGTTAAAACTCAATTTGCATGAAATCCATGAGGATTTAGGTTGTGAAATGTGACGTTCAGATTTGCGCACACATTACATGAACACTCTACAAAAATCACATCATGGTTTGGATTTATAGAACTCTTGGAAAAGCTAGGAATACAACACAAATACATCAAATACACTAAACTACAATGAATACCATGCGGCATGCTATGTTGTATTTCATACACATGCAAAATTATTTTGGTCTTAAATTTTGATTGAAATTTGTCTTTAGGAGATTCTTCATTGTTTTGTGATTGTCGATCTCTCTCATTGCATACAAAACTTCCGTTTAACTTTGTATAAGTTTGGAACATTTTTGTATACAATTAAGTAGACAAAAGTAAACAAATCATCAATAATCATGTATGAATGTTTTCTTCACATATGATATGTCAATGCAAAGCTATGGACCTAGTGCACATGTGAACCTCTTTTATTCAAAGTACTAAAATTCTTGCAAGAATCTATTGATGGATACAATGGTATACCCTCCAAAGTCCACAATTTCCACTACCAATATATGGTATCTTTAAATACTACAATCTATTCCATCAACCGTTGGATGTTGTGCAACTTTTTCCCAAAGTTTAGGTCATGGTTTGAGTTCCAATTTGTAAGGTTGGATACAAAATTAGACATACTATTTACATCAAAGTTGGTTCAAAGAAAAAAGATAGCACATATCTAGGTTTTGAAGAAACATGACGTGGGTGCGAAAGGGTTAAAGGGTTAACCTCTAAACATATTACTTTTAGAGTCTGGGCATGTTTATGCGTGTGTCAGTTTCAAGAGTTCTTTTTGAGATTTTATTTTTTAATTTCTTTCCACATGTGACATTTGGCAAAGAAATTATGCTACTTGAAACCAATGAACTTGTGGGAGGGTTGGCAACCACAACAAAAAATGGTCAAAACTTGAATATGAAAATACAACACAAAATTACTTTACCTCACCGCCTCCCATCCCCACATATTTAGACCATACTCCATAAAAATTTGACCCCGCATATAGCTACTACATAGACGGCTCCTTCAAAGAACCAAGAGAAGCTAGCTCGGAACATTTGTAGAAAGAAAAAGCTAGATATGGCACATACAACTCTACCAAAGAAATAAAAATATCCAAAAGACTACACGGACTACAAAATATCCTCAGATAAAAAATGACAGCCCTACAAAAAACCCTCCAAATTATCACTACACAATACGCTGATGAACTCGCACACATCTTCACAGATAGTATAAACGTCTTATATTTATTAAACACACAAATAACAAATCCTACCTTCCACAATAGCCACCCCGACCAAGCCATGTTAACATCTATGGTTCAAATGCTACAAAATCGTACACAAATCACAACCCTTCATAAAGTTAAAGCACATGTCAATATAGAGGGAAACAAACAAGCGGATAAATTAGCTAAAGAAGGACTAAATAAATCCCATAGAAATGCCAAACACCCGCATGAACATGCCCACAATATCCCATACTACTTCCAAAGAGATAGTTGGCCTTCTATGGAAGACTCCCCAGACAAAGGCCCCATAGATTTTTAGACAAATATTGAAAAAAACAAGATCTAGCTAACAACTTAGATCTAGTATCGGATTTTTTTTAACATAGACAAATGGACCAGAAACAACAAAATTCATAACAAACTTTCTACAAATTTTTGGAAAAATCCCACAATTAGAGACTCACAAAAAACATGTCTTATCAAGTTTTGTTCCGGACAATACATGAGAAATGCCCGCAAACAACTCTTTTAGGGAATAGAGCGATTTTCATCCATAGCATGCCCAATATGCACCTCCACGGACCCAAACACATGGTTACACGTACTCCTCAAATGCCAAAACCATCACATACACTTTCTAATCGTTAAAAGACACAACAAAGCAGTATGGGAAATTTGAAAACTAATTGTATTCTCAAACAAATCCAGATGCTTTATACTTATGAACGTCAGCACCTTCAACAACAATCCACAAGAAAACACGGTCCCTCCATGGTTACTTCCATGCACATGTGGAACCCAAAGATGTCATTGTAATGCTAGATTTAAACCAAACATACTATGCATTAAAGGACTACCATATAAAGACCCCTCTTTAGCCCACATAAACAAAACTTACTATCCAATTTATCAAATTCAAATACTATAATGATAGATTTTCTCCATGAGCAATTGAAAACAAAATCAGTAAATACCAACCACTTAATAATGACATTGCAGCTCTTGGATGGAAAGTTGACCTCCTTATTGTCATTACCATTGGAGCTAGAGCTACTTCCTTTATCTCCTCAATGAAAAATCTTGAAAAAACATTCAATATTCCTGTTAATCCAATCAAAAAGACATTCACAAAAATTATCACCATTCCTATCCAATATGCAATATCCATTCTCCTACATAAACAAAAAATTGAAAACAACCAACCTCTTTTCGAATTAAATGATTCCCTCTAAAATCGTTCTCACCAAAAGAACCCAAAAAAAAAAAAAAAAAAACCACATACTTAAATTATGCATTTCATCTCTTTGAATTGAGCCATGTGGCTTTGATTGGTCTTTGGTCCTTGGTTACCAATTAGTGGTTTCATAGTGTCTACCCTTGAGAGGAGGGAGTAGTTCCATTCTACTAAACCTTTGTCCCATGGACATTGGTTTAGTGGTGGAACAAAGAGACACTCTATTCACTCCGCCCCCCCCCCCCGCAATAGGAGTTCTTCTTCTTATTAGGAAGGTTGGCTGATTGGATAGTTTGCTATGATTCATAAAAAATCTAAGATATTTTTGTTCAACTAACCAACATAACTTCCTTTGGATTTTTACCAAAAGAAAATCCTATCTTTAGTGGAAATATTCACACCAAGAGGTATCTAAATATCTGGTCAAATTGCAAAAACATTTTCATTCTTTCACATAAATAGGCACAAAATTTTGAGATGTTGCACTTTTCTTTTTCTCCTTTTTCTACCTCATGAAAACATAACAGCCTTCATGTTCACTGCTTGGATTAATGTTTTACGTGAAATTGGATCACAAAAACATAAAATTATATAATTTGTATAATTTGTGACCCTTTCTTGTTAGAGAATTGTTTTAGATATGCTAAGTACCTTTAACCCCTAAAGGCCCAATGTCCCCTTCGGGGACGTTTTGAGGTTGGTAGGGTACCATGTTCTCAAATTTAGGCATGATTTTTTGAGATTTTTAATTGAATGGGCAACTGCTTATTTGCTTCATGTAGACATAATTTTTTGTAGAAATCCGACTACGCTTCAAAAGTTATAATTTTGTTTCAATAACATGTACAAATAGTGCAGCGGTTCAGTGTGACATCTAACAAATAGTATAGCAACACTTTTATTAATTCTAAATTGAATAGAAATTCGAGATTTTGTCCATTTTTAAAAAAATCCTCGTGGAAAAAAATAGAAATCTTTGCATCTATTGTACGGATTTTCGAATTTCAAAAATATGAGAAGGATATGGCATATGCAAAATTTAGAATGTATTGTTGATTCTTCGCACATAGTTACATTGCAAGATTCTTAAAGACATCTTCTATCCCCCTTCTACTTCTACAGTGTGGTGCACATGTGCCTAACATGATCCTTTTAAAGTTAAAATTAGGAAATCACAAACCGTAGTGCAAAAAATTGCCATAGAAGGTGGTCGAAGTTTATTGATGGTGTTTAATATGACCTCAGGAAGAGTTTACGTCTCACTTCACAGGTTGTTGTCTTTCAATCCGTGCGATCAAATTGGACAAAAATTTTACCACATACACTCGTACAATTCTAGTACAAGATCCTACGGTTAGATATGTAAAAAATAGGTTTGTTTCATTTTGTGTTGATTGCATTGATACTCAAAGTTTTCAGTGAGTTTGGGTGCTAAAATGCCTTGGGCCTTTAGGGGTTAACATACCTAATTTTAATAACTACCCTGCATCATATCTTGTGATGGTAGAGAGTGACGACTTTGCATAGTGTAAACATTTTATTACTAAAGAAACTTAGAGTGCCCACCTTGTAAAACTAGGGTGTAGACGACCATTGAACCTTATTTATATGGTATAATCTTCCAATGTGTTCAATCCTAAATATGTTAAATTTAATATGTTTTATAGTAGCACACAACAAGTGGAATAAGATTGATATTTGGAAACATAATTTTGTTGGAATAGTTTTTTTTTCAAAAACATAGTTGTGGTCTCTTGGAGCTTAAGCTAATGTTAATAGGTAACTTCCTACAAATACCATAGGTTAGAATCAGGGTAATCAAGCACTATTCATAAAAATAAAAATAAAAATTCTATCAAATGTTTAAAATAAGAAAAATAATAGGATAAATTTCTTCTACAATGTCTTTTTATTTCTAAGCCATTTGATTTGTTTTACTTTTTTTAGAATAAATACAATCGACTCATATATAGAGACGTGAACATTTTTTCCAAAACAATAAATGTACACAGTCGCACAAATGGGAAAAGCAATCTCAGCACTGATGAATATGTTATTAGCCAAGGTAGGAGATATAGTTTTAATTTATGGGACCTATAATACTCTCTTATAAATGCACATGTGTCTCTAACTTCTTGGTTTTCAATTTGTTCATGATATACGTGATCATGCTCAAAACATTATGAAACTAATAGAAAATAATTAGTGGATGATATAAGTACAAAGATGATATACTCTACTAATAACTACATGGATCTACAAAAACCTACTTCAATAGTTTTTATGAAAATTACTAAAAAAATTCTAAGCCAAATTTAAATAATGAATTTGAGCTTCTCACATGCAGTTGTCAGCATGGATATTTTTGCTTAGTGGAGATCATTATTTTCAAGTATAGAGACAAAGAAAACTAAGTACTCCTCTAATTAAATCAACTTTACTAGACAGCTACAAGCAATTCGGACACTTTAAAAAAAATAAAAAGTTTAATACATAAAGTCACATACACATGTTTAGAAATGTATTGTAAATTTAAAACCATATAAAAAATCAAGAATTATATGAAATTATTCCTTGATGTTCAATTCACCTCTATAAACTTTAGTAACTAATCTTATAGCCTTTAGCAACCGATACAACAACAATTATTTGCACCTTATTTATATATTGTATCAAGCAATCCTCCTAATTAAAACTAGAAGAAACACTACGTACATGCTCCCATAATCCTCCAATTCCTTTTGGAGGTGGACAAATTTGGTAAAACAATGTTTTAAGAGCCCAAATATGCTCCACGAGATTCAAATTTGGTGATTTAGTAAGCCATCCAAGAAGATGAATTGTTGAAATGCAAGCCACGTTTAAACCATTTTGCTCGTATGGTTTTGGGTCATTCTCTTGTAGAAACACCAACTTACATGGATCTATATTAATGTTGAATTGCGGACCATAGTTACATTTCTAAAATAAAAATTTACACATGTTGAACCAAATACCATCTATCTATAACAAGCTTTGGGTCCAAAAGTTGTCATACAACTCCAAAGCATGAAAGATCCACCACCATGCTTTATTGTCTAACAGACATATTGTCATTGGACACATATTCCAATCCAAGACTATGATCTACCATAAGAGTTATATCTATTTATCTTTGTTTCATCACTAAAGATACGTGTTTTCACAAGGCATGCCTTATAGTAATGTCAGACACATTTTTACTCCTCTCTTTTTGAAGTTGTGCACCAATCTTTGATGCAATTCAAAGATGACCTTTAATGAGCAGGGTCACACAATGCTTCTTCTCTCTTACACAAAGACATCTTGGTCACTGTCCTCTTTGCTTGTCAACCTCTCTATTAATCTCCTTTCTTAAAAGAGCTACCCAAGACTGGCTCTTACCAACTATGGCGGCAACCTTTTGAATAGAAACACCACTTTTAAGTAGCTCCAACGTGTATTGTTTTTGTTGCAAAGATGATAAAGTCATATTGTAACAATTCAAGAAACCCTCACCACAGTATATGCTACGAAAACATATGTTTTCAATGCACCAAAGCTCTAATAATAATGCACACATAACTCTTCCAAAAATGACTTTTGTAGCTTGTATAAGCTTTCCAATCAAAATAATGTGAATCTATGCCTCTTCTTTCAATCCTTAAACGTTAGAAGGTGCCACTGGTTTTGACAGAATATTACATGTATGGCCTTGTATTTGAACATGATAAGGTTCAAATATTGTAATGACCTCCAATGAAAGGTGTTAGTTAAAGAATCTTTAATCCAAAGGTATAAGTCTTACCAAGCCTAAATACATTTTTTAATTTTATAGAGTAAAATACATGCATGTATATACGGTTCCCTATTGACGTTTAAGGGTTAAGCCATGCTTATTCAATAAGACTCTTTGTAACCAAGTTTGAAGCCGGACCAATGACTGAAATTACCAAAACCACTACACTATTCACCTTACATAGTGTGGACCAAACTATATTGATATACCTACACTAATTCCTATACACACAATTTATAGTGGTCCACCTCAATTCTCAATCCACATCAAATCATGTACTACAAAAACAGTGTGGTTTCTTATGTACTACTGATACAAAATCAATGTCGGTATGTGTAAAGCAAATCTGCACGATAACAACAAAGTTAGAATCTAAACAAATCCGCCCAATTGTGGCTCAAGAGGTTGCGGTGAGGTGAAAGTTTGTGGCGGGCAAAAGGTATCAATCAATTAACTATGTTCCAAAACCAAAACTTATGATGTCCACATCATTTTTCACTGCACTACTACCCTACGTGTTGGATGGGTTTGTATGTCATTAATTCGAAATGGAGGGTGTCCAATTTTTTTGGAAGATACAAAATATTTGTCTAAGGTGATACCCATGTAATGTCAAGGTCATACCCTTGTAATATCTATGCAATACTCATGTAATACCTAGGTGATACCCATTGTGTCCGAACCACTGTGTTAAAAAATATTGGTTTGTACGTGGTGTCTGAACTAGACCGATGCGTACGGTGATACATCCACATTATATAAAGGTGACCGGTGTAGTTGTTGAGCCACCTGCTACGTAATTTTGACGACAGCTTCAACTTCATACTCATAAGTAGAGACTGGCCTCTGCCTCACTCCATGATCATGGTTGAGGCCAAATGATTGGGAGATGGATGTGTACCGTGTTTTTATAGACACCATTATTTTATGATCTCACGTCCCCTAAGTTATGTCACAGTCCTTAGAACTCCCAACACAAATTCATCATCACGCCTGCCTCGAAACTAACTTTCATTGGTACCCTAGCATGCCAATTGTTACATAAAATGTTTACCATTCTCTCAGATGTTTGCCATTGGTGTAATGTTGTAAAAATACCCATGGGCCGTAATCGACCCTTTTGCGTAAAACAGTCCCTATTTATATGACACTTTCTTGATAGATGGTATGAGCTAACCATTGAGTATACCAATTCATAATAATCTATTTTAACCCTCTTAAGCTACAAGGGTCAATTTTGGTGCACTTGGTGTTTAATTTTTTTTTTCAATTGTCCCTTGTCGATACGGTCTTCGAAACGCGCTTTCGACGAGTTGTTAGCTTTCCAATGGATCTCTTAAATCTCCGATCAATGTTGGCATTGGCAAATTATAGTGTTTTCCATGAAGTGGGGTTGCAGTGAAATGAATCCTCTCTATAGATGATGTTCGGCATGATCCATCACACTTGTAGATTCTTCCACGCCCTTGTGGTCCACTTGGGCGTTAAAGGGTTAAAGTTAGTAATTGTTTGCTATATCTATTGGTAGTCTCGCAGTAGAACTTTATGATTTTTGTCCCAGATAATCGGCCTGGAGCATTTGTGTTTTCTGGCTTTTTTAGAAAAGAACACCATTAATGTAATGTATGGTTATGAAGTCGCCGTATCTTTGCCAAGATACCAAATTGTGATTAACAAAAAGTAAGTTTGCTACACTTTGATATGCACACAAGTAATTGATGCCAATTTGAGCAGCCCAACATCGATTTGATCGCAAGCATTGATTCCTGATTTTGCAGGTGAGCAGATCAATTGCGACGGAGGAATAGTTTGCAATGTTTGTTGTTATTTCTGTAGCATTTTTATGATGCTTTCTATATCAAGATGAATGCCAATCTTTCATACAGATTGCCATGTTTAACTTCTGATATTATCTTTTCCCAGATTCTGAAAATAACCGCTTTGAATGGAAAGGAGTAAGACTATTTCTTTTCACCACACTAAGGTGGAGGCACCCAATTCCAATCAATAGAGTATGCATGGCATGGTGCATGAAAATGGCAAATGCTTGAAATGGTGCATGAAGTGACCCAAAGCTGATAACTCAAAATCTAAAAACACCAGTCATTATCGGCATTGGGTCATGATGTGTGCAATTTCGGGTTGCTCCACCTCAATTGAGCTCTCATTGGTGGCATTGCCTCGAAAGTCGAACGAGGCCGATCGGTATTGGGTACCCTCCATGAGTTGGTTATCCATGGCATGTCTTCTCTCTTTTACTCACTCTCACTTATTGGCATTGGGTGAAGGAGGGCACCAAATCTCACCTACTCTTAGAGTTTGATTGATCATGGGCTCCGGTGGTTTTTGGGGTTTTAAATTTTGTATCGATTCCAAATCTTTGTGATTAAATTTGAAAAAATATTTGTTGAGTTTCATTCCTAATTCCGCGTCTTTTTACATAAATATTTTTGACATACAATGTCATTTGAGTCCCAAAGTGGCTTAAGTGATCGGAATTGAGTGCCTCTACCTTAGATGATGCGGGATTGTTTTGCGTTGTGTTCACAATTTTTAAAAATAATCAAACAAAAACCTTCTAGACAAAGTGGCAGCATAAAGCAATATTGCATTATCCCTTTAATACTGGAGGTCTTCACAAGGCTCCGTAGAATCCACGAGTGTGATAGATCATGCTCAACAGCTTGTAGATATTGCACACCAAGATCTACACAAGGAGTACATTTCACGTTGAACCCACTTCACAAAAATCATTGTAGTTCCCCAATGCTTGCACCAATGCGCCCATGAATTGTTTCATTTGAAGGATATTCACTATAACCAGACACATTTCAACCATAAAAAGTCCATCCAACTTACACACAAGGCGATTTCACAAGAAATATACCCAAATCAACCCAAAACCGACCATCTCGGCGTTAAAGGGTTAAATGAATAGGGAATATTGCCCGAAGTCTTACATAACATTCATTAATCCCTAAAGGACCAAAAGGACCAAGTGTACATCCGGGGCACGAATTTTTTCTCTTTGATTGCTACTGACTTTTTATTTTTGCCTTCAAAATTCACAAAAATTGAACCACATCACCTCATGTGAGTTTAGAAGAAGATCCTTTAGATACATCCTCAAAAATTGAACCTTGGCACTTTTTAATCAATGGAGTAGAGATACCTTTAAAATGCATTGGGCCTTTAGGGGTTAACATGGAGTGACTTATAATTGTTTTTTTCAACCAAATGGGGTCTCAAATCACATTGTATGTCAAAGGAAACCATGTCCTCGACGTGAATTCCACGTGTAGTTGGTACAACAAATGAAAGGATGGGATTAGGATAGAGTTAAAGCCCATGCCCAACTTGACTCTAATTGGGGTTGCTGTGAGGCCTTGGGGAGAAGACAATATGGTGGTGTGGATGGTGTGGGTTAGAGAGTTCCAAATTTAGGTCATGTATTGTCTTGTGCGCGGCTGATTGTCGGGCGTCAATGATTTGTTTATGCTCCTTCATTTGCAATTAAATTTTGTTTTAGTTTGCTCTAGAGAGAGAAAAAAAAGTTTTAAAAAAGGTTGGGGTTGAGCCAATACTATACTGATGGGTTAACATGTCCTAGAAGATTTTCTCTGATACAAAAAGTAGGGTAGCATAGCCAATCACTGCCACCTTCCTATCATTGCTACTCTATATTTGGTCCCAATTCCACCCCATATCCGCCCCATATCCATCCATCCACTCTTTGTCAGCTCCGAGTTACGGCTTATAGTTGGTCAAGACCCCTAACTTTTGGTCAGCGCAAATGGAGGTTATCTAGTGGCAAATAATAGCCTAAACATGGTTGACCACTTAAAAAATTTGTTGCTAATTCACATTTCATCGGAAAAATATGAAATCACTTGAGTTGAGATTGTAATTCTATTGGCTAGCACTAATTTTTTTTTAAAAATATTATTTAAATACTCTTTATATGCACATTGCTTGACCCCTAAAGGACCAGAGTCCCCTCGAGTGGCACTTTGAGTTTCAATTGAATCCCTCACTCTCAATTTCTGGCATGATTTTTTTTAAGATTTTTTTATTGAATGGACAACTTTTTAATAACTTCCCGTTGTCACAATTTTTTGTAGAAATCCAACTTACAGTTCAAAAGTTACAAACATTTCTCAGGAACATATACAAATAGTGCCGCGGTTTAGTGGGAGTTACACCTTCTGTACAGTATTGGAGAAAATCTTCCCTTCTGTATTGGAACCTACAAAATGTAAAGTGACACAACAGCTGAATTGTGTCTGTGTAGTGTACTTTAGATTTTACATAAAATTACATATATTCTAGTGTACTTCCTTTAAATTTTTTATTTTTTTTAGCAAAACAAAAACCATGTTTGATTGCAGCAAAGTCACGAGTACAGACCGGAGTGCCAGTTCCGGCAACACCAAAAGGACTCAGGACTCCGAACTAACATGAAACTCTTTAACCCAGACAATGTGGTCACCTTGAACACTACATAGCAACTCATGGCAACCCCAAGTGGAGTCGAAAAGGTTGGCCGCCTTGTTTCTGCTAGCCTCGGTGTTGGCAGTGAGAACTCTGCCCCAAGCAATCCTCCCATAATCAGCGAGACCCTGCCAGATAACGTTTTCGATCTTAAAGTGATTCCACCTCATCTGGTTGAAAACCCAGTCGTTCCTGGCAAGCCAGATAGTCCAAAGAGTAATCCCTCTTAAGAAGAGCCAAGTTCTACTGAGGTTCGCAAATCTCCGAGGAGGCCTACTTCCAAAGAGTGCCTGCTTAAAATTAACACCGCCCCATTGGGAGTGCGGGGAGTTTCTAAGACGACGAAGAATCTCGTTAACATAATCCCACGCGCCTCTAGCTTGACTACAACCCCAGAACCTATGGAGAATGCTCTCCTGTTCTCCCAGACTACACACTGTGCAACTATCATCAATGTGAGGTGAAGCAATTCTAGTGTACTTCCACTTGACCAATCTGGTGCCTAGAAGGCCTCAATTTAGGAACCTCGGCCATAAAAGCCAGTTATGTGGCATTGTTCCTCTATTGGCTTGTTGGGAGCTACATGGGATTGAAGCTGGGAAGCCTGTGGATCTTGTCAGTGCCTTCCAATCTTGAGGGGAACCCTCTTCAAAAATACAAATGTCGTCCCCTTTGCTTGTTTAAAAAATAAAATAAAAATAAAAATAAATACAAATGTCGGTTCTCCATAGAAAGAGTGGCATGGATTATTGCTGCACCAAACACTGCATATAGTGTGGACCGGGCTATTTTGAAATACCTACACTAATTCTAGTACACGCAAATTACAGCGGTCCACTTCAATTCTCAATCCACATCAAATCATGTTCCTTAGAAAATGGTGTGAGATCTTTCAAAATTGTTGACACAAAATTAATGTGGATTATGGAGGGGTGGCGGCAAGTGGTGGTGAGGTGGCGGCAAGTGACAAGGAGTGGAAGATATTTGGTAGTGAGTGGCGGTGAGGTGGCAACAGATGGCACAACACTTGTTGAAATGTGTTGACTTCAATTTTGTTCCAAAACCAAAATTGATGTGGTGCACTTCATTCTTCACCCACATTACCAATGAATCCACACTATATTCAGTCTTTGGTGTACTAGGAAGATTGTAGAAGGGCATATCTCAGAAGGGCACATCTAAAAAGGGCACCCGCACCCGCACCCATAAGAGCACCCGTACCCCGAAGAGCACCGACATCCGGCACACTAGCGAGGACACCAATACCAACAGCCTTCCATCGCAGAGAGTTTTGTTCCAATTGAACATGTCGTCCCGCCAAAATGAGACAATTTCAATCCAATTTGTTGTGAGCTTACAACAAATTGTTGATTACCTGTTAGGCCATTCATCGCATCCAATTTGTTGTTTACCCCTTAGGCCATTTTCAAATTTCTACTCACTAAATAGTCAAGGGGATGTTTACTATTCCTAGCCATGGATAATTTAATCCTTGAAAGTTAGTTGACATAATTTAATCCTTAAAAGTTAGTTGATAACTGTATATACATGCACATATTCTACTCTATAGAATATAAAAAATATATATTAGAGTTTAACAAGACTTACACCTCTAGATTGAAGATTCTTCATCTAATATTTTCATTTCGAGGTCATTTCAATATCCGAATCTCATGTTCATAAACAACATTATTCGTATAGAATATTGTGCCACTAGTGGGTTGTTATGACGTTTAAGGTTAAAATGACCAATGAGAATATCAAACAAGGACTAGCTCTAATATAAACTATTACTATATGGTATACTCAATGGTCATCTCACATCATTGTTCTAGTGAAAGTGTCATTTGGAAAAAAGATGGAGTTAAAAGACCAACAACCCATCATCTAGCTAAATTGCAATATGATTGTACAAAATTCAATACATTTATTTTTTGCTTCTTTTTGAAAAATAATGGTACAATACAAAGCGGGGGGTACAATATTTTGACATGAGACATGACAAGGACCACATAATCTACAACGCAGCCAAGGATGCTGGTGGATTTTGGGCTTTTGAATTCTATATCAAATTGGCACCTTTGAGATTTAATTTGAAAAATTGCTCCTTGAGCTTCATTCCTATCTCTTCATCTTTCTACATTATTTGATTTATTTGACACCCCAATATACAAGTCCTATCCTTCTTGTACTAATGGTTAATACAAAATAAAAATATCCGCACTTATAGTTTAAGTGAGAAGCTCAAATTTGGTTTTTTGTATGAAAATTGACCTATTATGATTTTCTTATGTATTACTGGATTGAATTCTTATAGATCCTATGATTGTTAGTAGAGTATTCCATTCTTCTACTCATGTCATGGATTATTTACTTGACACTAGATTGTAAACTAAGGAATTAGACACAAGTATGTTTATTGGAGACCATTATAAGTCCCACATAGAAATAGTATTCTCCATCTTAAAATTCATTTTAACACCTACTAATAGAAAGAGGGGTTAAATACACCAACAAATGATCCACATAGTGGCAATCTCCACCCAACAATGTCAATATTTGATATACTCATGCCTTCTTTCTAATAGTGACCCTTCATGTCATAAAAACTTCATATCAATTGCATCATAAGCAAAAGGAAAATAACACCTTGAAACATTATATGTTATATCTATGGAGAATGGATTTTGGAGATAAAGGTTAATTCATGAATATAAACAAGGATAAAATCTGTGGTTGGTAACAAGAGGAAATTAGTACAGAACTGCCATTGAACCAAAAAAAAAGGAGTTGGAGAAAGCATTGAATTGTGTAATTAAAAGATTTGAATACTTTGATGAAAATCATTCAATCCCTTGATAAGAGTTTGGATGTCTATTCTCCTTCAATCCAAAGCCATTTCAAGAGGCTAAAATACTGGCAAAATCTTTCAAAAAGTATTGCCTTGTAGGCATCTAGTGTAAAGGCCCATGGGCCAAATGTGAGCTCTAAACTTAGAGTTTCCGAGTTTCCAAGTGAAGAATTTTTCATTTTTTGGCATAGAAACCAAAGTTATTATGATTTTGTAAAGAAAGAACCTAAGAAAAATCATTAAATATAGAAAAATACACTTTAAAAAAATCATTTTTCCCAGATGCCTCTAGCTTAGTATGAAGACTAGTATGGTGGATGAGAATCATCCATATCTTTGAAATGAGTAGAAAATACTATTTCATGATAATAGGTATTGGCATTGCATTTGCTAGATATTAACCAATCCTAATATTAGTAAACAGTGAAAATTGGAGTGCACTTTGGTTTAAAAGTACAAACTTTCAAAATCCACTATATTAGATGTGTTTTTTGGTTTAAATTTTTCTACTATGGCCCAAAACTAAGTTCAAATTTATCCTACATGGCTTCAAATATAGTGATTGTAATGAAGTCACTTATGAACTGCATCTACATACAATATTGGATGAAAAAATAGTTTTTCATCGATAGGGGACATTTTCATTTGTACATCAATTTGATGAGATTTTGATCTCTTCAACTCTTGAGGATTGACCTTGAACTCCAACATTGGCATCAGGAAAGAGCTTATAACCATGGCATAAAACCCAATTTTTCATCATACCATGTACTCTATTATTTCATTAAATATTATAATTTAAGTTTTCATTCTATTAAGATGATATCACATATATTGTATATGTCACAAAAATCACATATCTTTTCTTTGTAAAAAATTGAAATTATTGTGAATTTACTGAGTGAAAGGGATGTAAATTATTATCAAATACAAAGTATGCTTTAAATATTGAAAATTTCACCAAATTATTGTGCCATTAATTGTGGTGTAACTAAAATTTCCGTGTTTAGCAAAAATCAGAAAAGCTGTCAACTAGGGTTGTAGGCCCAAAGTTCAAGTTGCACTAATTTATACAATTTTATGAAGTCCTAAAAATTTCAAATTGGGTTGGAAGCTAGACTTTAGAGGCTTCCTTTTACTGTTATATTTCAAAAATATCAATTTGTTGACTTGATTTTAACTTTAGAGAAAAAGTTAGAAGTTTCTAAATTCACTACATTGAAATCCATGTCATAAACATTTTAACTATTAGAAAAACATGATCAACCTCAATGAAGCAAGTTTCATCACCAGCTAATGCTTACACATACAATGAACACTCCAAAAACGAATTGAATGAAAAATTGCAATTTTTTGTCTAGTATGTTGCATTTAAAGTCATCCAAGAAGCCAAATTTTGGCACCTTGGACGTTCTAGGGTTTAGCTCTGCCATTTAGGGTCACCGGTTTATATATTTTTTCAATTTCAGCATTTTTACTTAATGATCTCTCAACTTATTCTGCTTGCCTTTTTTGAATAAATTAAAGCCTAATGTGATCCTAGGCTATGGTATAGTATGCTACAAAATGTTTCAATCAGAGACTAAGTTACAATTTGGATGTAAGTGATTTTTGATGATGGTAATGCGCACTTTGAGCATGGAAAAATCAAATTGTTGAAGGGACAACACTGAATGCCCTACAATCAGTCACTCTCACTCCTTTGATATTATGTCATTAAATCTTTTAAAATGATTTACATATATTGCAGTATCCTCTAGCATAAAGTTGATAAGGAAATACCACTCGACCACATCAACCAAAACAGTACATTAATTCTATGCAAGTTCTACATCAGCGTCAAACATTTAAAATAAAAAAGAAACAAGCCTTGCGACAACAGTAATTTGATGGATTTCATTTATTTATCAATATATATAACTTTTGGCACAAGAAAAGCAAACTTTACTTGAAGAGAAGAAACAAAAACCACACAAAAAGCACGTCAAGGCTAGCCACGCAACAAACTCACGAATCCAAGTCACCCTACTACATTGTCTATTACATACAACCTCAAGACAACCCCAATTGGCGTCGAATCGGGTGGTGGCATCTATCCTGCTTTGGTTGGAGCTAGCCGTCACAATTCACCTCCACGCCACTTTACAGTAGTCCGTGAGGCCTTGCCAAATGACACTTTGAACATTCCATTGTCGCGGGTTAAAGACCCAATTGTTTCTAGCAATTCAGATGGCCCACAATGTGATGTTGCCCAGTAAGAGCTACAACCCATTGATGCACTTAAAGCTCCGAGGCAACCTAATAGTAATTTGATGGCTTTTGATCTTTTGGGCCACTAGCTAGGCTTTATTGATTTTTTAACTTGCAGAAAAGAGGGTGAAATTTTATATCCTCCTTTATGAAAAAGTAATATCAAATTTCACCACATCATCTCATATATAGTAAGTTTAGAAGAAGATCTTATAGTTACATTCTCAAAAAATTAATCTTGGCAGTTTTTAATCCTTTTTTTGGAAGGGGGGGGGGCACAATAACAAACAAAGTTTGTTTGGCGATTTTTTTATCAATATAATCTAGGACGGCTTGGTCCTTTAGGGGTTGATATAATCATGAATTGGTGATTCACTAAAATGATTCCATAATAAGATAAACGGGGTGTAGAGTTTTCTTGAAAGTATCCGGTATGGCAACCTTAGATTAGATCATGCATCCTTAGTTTTATTAGTTGGCTTGAATGTGGCTCTAAAACTGTAGGGCGCAAAAAGGTTGCATGACCAAGTGATGGTCTGGCCGGATTTCGGATGAAGTCATTAATGGAAGAGGCTATATGAGGATGTAGAAATCATGCATATGTGCATGTAGAACCTAGGCTTAGGAGCCTAGGAGGAGTTATGTAACACTAAAGTGTTACAAGGGATGCCAATCTAGGTTCCATGAAGTACGTAGGGTGAGATTTCTCTCCCACTAAACATTTCCATTTTTGAATCTCACCATGTTCTTGTGATTAGAAAAGGATACAAGGTCCTCGAAAGGTGCTACAACTCCTCTTTTTGACTAACACAAGGTGGCCACCTCCTTCAAATTAGACTTCTAGAAAAACTCTTGTATGAATAGAATTTTCCTGAAAGTAAAGGGTCTTTATCCTTGAATCTTAGGGTCCTATGTTAGTAACTGGGACCACATGCACTTGGTGACTTGGCTTGGAAAAGGTGTAGGGAACCACCAATAAACTTTTTGGGAACTTGGGGTACAATAGGGAAGCTTTAGCTTGCCTCAGATAGGGCCCAAGAGCATTGATTGCGATACATCTCATTAGTGTAGAAAAATGGTATATGAGATTTTTGGAAGTCTATGGAGTTTTCCTGAAAGTCACCAAAATACACTGGATAGGTGCCTCAAATCTTAGGGTCTTATCTTAGTAGCCGGGACCACATGCACATGGTGTCTTGGTTTGGGAAAGGTTTGGCAGAACTATTGGTCAACCCTTTGAGAACTCAGGGTACTATGGGGGAGCTTTAGCTTGCATGGGGTAGGGCACAAGAGCTTTGATTGCAAAACATTCCATTGGTGCATAAAAAGGTGATATGAAATTTCCTCATGCTATCTTTCTTTCCGTTTATACATCTCATACTATCTGGCACCATATTCCTCTTCTCATGCCCCGTCCGGAAGCACTTTCAGTAAAACTCTTACTCTGGTGCATAAAAAAATATTCGTCCTATTTGGCACCATATTCCTACTGACTTTCCCCTTCGGAAAGCACTTTTCGGAAAACGCTAATGAAACAAAGCAAATCCAAAAGGTGCTGGGCGAATTGACACCCTCGCTTGTCTTTATCCGAGGTGGACCCTATCTTAATTGCACGGGGTCATTTTTCTGGCCTTCTTATTTTGGGGGGTCCAGAGACTTTTTTGGATTTTTTGGACAAATTTGAGGCTTGCGGCCATTGTTTATCCATAAGAGCCCTCTCTTGCTATAAATAGGGGGCCATCCAAAAACAAAATAGGGGCCAAGTTTGGCCCCACCATCTCCTGGCCCCCTCGGATAAGGACGAGCGAGGGGGTAAATTCTCCTTGGCCCTGCCAGAGCCGATGTTTGACAGAGTGGAAATCGCCGATGGAAATAACCGCCGCTCTCCCTCAGGCGCTCTATCATAAGCGCTAGTTTATGCTTTGGGCAGCAAATGAGCCACCTCTGCTCATCCCTCTTTAGATTCACCAATCCTGTTGCATCGTTACGAATCTCCCTATTTACCCCAGGTCGAGCGTTGCACCAAGCCTCAACCTTGGGTGGGACTACTTTTCTGACCTTCTGCCTTTCTGGACTCTAGAGGCTTTTTTGGAAAGTTTTGGGCCAAATTCAGGGCCTGTGGCCAGAAGCTACCCTTAGAGGCCCCCTATGATCAAATAGCCCCCCAAATCTAAAAATAGGGGCCGATTATGTCCCTACCCTCCCCCACCCTCCCGTGCCTGAGGCTTGGTGCAACGCTAAACCTGATGTTGCTTTATTGTTCTTGTTTGGCACAAAACAAAACAAAACAAAGTTTGTTTGCCGCAACTACTGTTGCACTCTCGCTCTACTCAATGCTCAACTCTTAAAAGTCAGAAGGTGCTGCTGGTGGCTACAATATTCAACACACATGATGTTGTATTTGAACATGATAAGGTGGAGATATTGAAATAACCTCCAGACGAAAGATGTGAGTTGAAGAGTTTTTTTTTTTTTTTTTTTTTTTTTTTTGAAACAAAACAAACTAGGTTTGATTGCAAAAAAGTCACAAGTACAGACCGGAGTGCCAGTTCCGGCAACACCAAAGGACTCAGCACTCCGAACTAGCATGAAACTCTTTGACCCAGACGATGTGGTTGCCTTGAACGCTACATAGCAACTCATGACAGCCCCAAGTGGAGCCGAAAAGGTTGGCTGCCTTGTTTCTGCTAGCTTCGGTGTTGGCAGTGAAAACTCTGCCCCAGGCAATCCTCCCATAATCAGTGAGGCCCTGCCAGATGTGAGTTGAAGAATTTTCAAACCCGAAGGTGTAAGTCTCGCTAGACTGTAGTACTTTCTTGGCATCCTACAGAGTAAAATACGTCCCTGCACACAAGGTTCCCGACTGCTCTGCCAGAGCTCCAGCCTAAAATAGCTAGCGTGGGCCTCCAACGTCAGGTGCGCCGGCGTCAGAGACGACACACATCGACATGTATATTTGTCTCCCTTTTCCATGAAAGAATGTCGATCCTGAAATGAACTAGCACGGGCCCACACTCACGCGCCTCGTGATCTTCCTTCTTCAAGGAATCTTCCAATACCGTCACCAGCTCGCGACACCATCGACGACATCGGACTCAAGTTTCCCACGACTCGTCATCTGAATGCAACTTTTCCGAGATTCTCGACGGGTCACATGCATCTATTGATAAGTCTTGACTCGATCTGTTAACAACGAGCAATCACTTCGAGGAAAGATTCGTTCCATCGGCTGGACGCTACAGTGACTGCGCTCAGGGAATAATATCAGCTTCAGCGCTGCAACAGTCGCGAGTACTGATAACTGCGATCAGGGAATAACATTAACTTCACCGCTGCAACGTCGATCGACGGCGCGGAAAAGGCAGATCACGTCCGATCGTTCATAAACGAAGCGATTGAATGCACGGATCGGGTGGGAACTGGAAGCCTCGATCTGCTGGATACTCCGCTGCCTGCTTCCGAGGTCAATCGATCCCCATGCATGCACGCACGTCGCTGCGACATGGCGTCAAGTTAGTGACTTGGAACTTACTACACTCATTCATATGCTGTAATTCAGTGAATCCACTCCTTCAAATTCTATATTTTTCTACTCTTGATGGATATTTTTACTGAGAGCACAACTATCTATACTACTCCAAGAGGGTGATCATTGTCAACTAATAGTTCGTGAAAATCAATTCATCAAGAGTAAAAGCCTATCGCATAAGTTAATGGATTAGTGTGGTTACATTCAGCATTATAATCAGTGTCCCACTGATTATGATGTTTAGTGTATCCACACTATGTAATTAATAGATGCGATAAGCTTTTACTCTTGATGAATCGATTTTCAAGAACTATTAGTTGGCAATGATCACCCTCTTGGAGTAGTATAGATAGTTGTGCTCTCAGTAAAAATATCCATCAAGAGTAGAAAACTATAGAATTTGAAGGAGTGGATTCACTAAACAAAATAATTAGTGTAATAAGAATGTTATTAGCACGGTCTCCAACGCTGCTTCGCCGGGTTTGTGTGCTGTGGGTTTCATGTGGGTTAATCGTTATTTATTTATTTGTTTGTTTATTTAATTATATCCACTATTTCATTGATGTTTTACATTTTGTGAATCTAAAGCAGTCCGGCGCTTTTGAGCCTAGATTTGTGAGACTCTGTCGGCCACCAGAAAACGTAATTTCAGACCAGGCAATGTATTTTTGGGTCATCTATTAAGTTAATAGTTTTATTATTCTCTCCTTTTAATGCACTTGGAGAGTATTTTGGCGCTTAATTAAGTCGCCACTTGGGTTAGAGAATATTTAGAATTATAAATTCAGGGTGGGTCCTCGGATGCTGAAATTGATTTGAGAATTTTTCGATTGTTGAGCCGGTAGTAATTTTTTGGTTAGATAATGCGCTTATTGCGAATATTTAACCAGTACCTTGTTGTTGTTGTTAGGGGCGCTTTACACTATGGACCATGTCGATTGACCAAGAGAAATCATTTATTTATATGGTCACGGCTCTTGGTCTAGAGCCGTGACCATGAAAAATGAATAATCATTTTTTGAGTGTCGTAGTCACTTCTCATAGTGTAAAGTGGATTTGGACCGGGACAAGTATGGGCTGATTTTTTAATGTATATTTACAAATCCGGGAAAAAACTTAATTAAAAAAAAATTAAAAATTATATTCAGCCAATCATTGATTTTTAGCTCAACCTCTTTGCCTCGACCCAATGGAAAACCCGTTGGACCAAGACACATTATCCACTCGGCAAAATATAGCATACTTAGGGGCGTTTCACACTAAGCCCAAGGGCCGAACTCCATTGAAGACCAAACTATGCCGAGGGGCCGAGTTTTGGAGTTGTAAAAAATTATTAAAATTATTTTAATGAGAAAATGTTCGGCCCCTCGGCAAGAGTTTGGGTTTCTATTCTTGTTGGACCCAAACTCTCCTCGAGGGGCCGAACTATTGGCGCCAAAATTCTCAAAAAGTGCTGCCATGTAAGCATTTTGGTGCCCTTCGGCCCTTGGCCCTTGGCCCCTAGTGTGAAGGCCCACGGGCCGATTTTCAACTCTAGGCCAATCAAATTGCTAGATTTGCTCGGCCCCTCGAGCTCGGCCCCTAGTGTGAAATCCCCCTTAGGTAACCTCAAATTCCGTAGTCAATCTTTTTTTTTCAAGGTAGTGTTAAGCGAACTTGGACCGGGATGACTTCTCTTGGTTAATCACTGATTTCAAAGGGCCGTGGTCGATCTCCATGGTCCGTAGTGTATAGCGCCCCTTAGAATGAGGTTCATGTTACAACTTCGGAGTTAAAAATGCCCTTCTCTAATATTTTTCAAATTTATTTATTTATTTATTATTATTATTATTTTTTGAAGGATGTCTGTTTTTTTGGCACACATGAGTTGCTATATTGACAACTTGCAGCAGTCCCATCAAGTAAGGGAAGATTTCACAACTAGGGGTCAAACGGACACCCACTTCATTCTTTGGGTATCTCCCACCATCACCCAAATAGTTTAAGGTCATCTTGGACCTATCTCTTACCCTTCTCTGGGTTTTTCGAATGCAAGTGAAAACATTATGGATTTTTCATATGATCAATTTTACTAGCTCTTCAAAATTATTGTATTTAGTGTTATGGTAACCGAGCTCATCACTACCATCTTCCTATTCCTGCCACTCTACCATTGATCCTATTTCCACCTCAATTTCCGCCCCATTATCGCCCCATTTCTGCCCATTCACTCTTTCACAGCTTGAAATTAATGGCTTCGTTCCTATTAGCCCTTGTAGGTCAATAAGGAACTGTATGTGTAGCCACGTATTTTACTCTGTGGAATACAAAACATGTATTGTTTAGCAAGACTTACACCTTAAATGGTTTGAAGGTTTATCAACTAACTTCTTTAATCTAGAGGTTATTTCAATATATCAACCTTTTCATGTTCAAATACAAAACCATACATGTAGAATATTGTGGCCATTAGTGGGCCATTCTGACGTTTAAGAGTTAACATCAAGATTGCCTAATAACTAGAGAGGTTTTTGCACTAACTTTAAGATTTGGGATACAACTTGTTAGTTGGATTTTTTTCTTTTTTGAGATTCTATAAAGAAAAATAATTGTAGTGCAAAAACTTCACTCCAAAAAAACCTTCCCTCCACAAAAATTGAGATTTTTTCCTTGTATTTTTTAGTTTATTTTTATTACAACCTTAAGAAGAAAGAGGAATCTTTATGTTCACCATTTGGATTTAAGATTTTGTAGAAAATTGGTGGGCAAGTACCTAATATCATGTAAGTTGCAATGGTTGAGAGTGCAAACTTTTCATATTGGAAAGTTCATTTCATCAAAGAAACAAGGTCTTTTGTCCTTGTAAAAATCAAGGTTCAAAAAACCATATTACTCATTTTAAAAGCTATAATCTTCCAATCTATGTAGTCCAAAATTGAATAAAAGATGTCACATGTCCTTTTGGTAGTCTTTAACCATGAAACGACCCTGTAGGGTTCATTTACATGGTCACGTATTTTACTTTGTAGAATATTAAAAATGCATAAAACTTTAGCAAGACATACACCTTTGGATTGAGGATTCTTCAACTAACATCTTTCATTTGGAGGTCATTTTAATACGTGAACTTTATCATGTTCAAATACAACACCATACAACGACCACATTGGTACATTGTGACATTTAAGGTTTAACAAGAACTTATGGTTATAAGTGAAATAAGATCAATATTTTTGAATAATTCTATATTAAGGTAATTCTGCCTATTTCCGCCAAAATCAGCAATGTGTATATTTGGAGGAGACGCAAAATGATCAAATGGTTTTTCAATGTTAGCATTGAGTATTACAATTTCAGCCCAAGTCTTTCCAATGAAATGTGAATTAGCTATGAATTTTCAAAGTGGTCTACGCCCATTACTGTCAGTGGATACTCCTCCATTAGCGCCAACCAAAAGTAAGGAGTCTGACCAATAGCAAGCCTTAAATGAATCAGCCAAAAACTTTCAAAGTTTTGGACAAACAACCAGAACCGACTGAACCATGTTCTATGCTGAGGTGTCTAAACCATGGCACAAGAGGCTTCTTTGCAATCTCCAGAATTGCATAAATGATAAATCATGTTGTACAGTACCCTCACACAAGTATACGTACTTTTTTTATTTTGTACGTTTCCACACTACACTACTGCCAACTTTGGCACCCTCCCGAGGGCTGAAAATTGTCAATTTACCATGAAATTTTTGGCACAAGATCACCTTTATGTTGACAACATGTGCGCCAGATTTCAAGGCCAGAAGATAAATACAAAAAAAAGATATTCAAAATCTACCAAGATGTGTAGTTGTGAGCCATTCATAGCTAACCAACTTTGACACCCTCCCAAGGATTGAAAGAATTTTTTTTTCCCATGAGACCACCTCTGTGTTTATAATAAGTGAGCCAAATTCCAAAGCCACATCATAAATAGAAAAAAGGATATTCAAAATTGTTTCTCGTAGCTACATATTTTGGTAGATTTTGAAGATGGTTTTTTGTATTCATCTTCTGGCCTTGAATTTTGGCACACATGTTATCAACATGAAGGTGATCTTGTGCCAAAAATTTCATGGTCAATTAACAATTTTTCCGACCTAGGGAGGGTGCCAAAGTTGACAATAGTGAAATGGTTTCACTGATTGTTTCTCACAACTACACATGTTGGTAGATTTAGATTTTTTTCTTTTCTTTCGTGGGTCTTTTGGACTTGAAATTAAGCACATGTATAACAAACATAGATATGGTCTTATGCCCAGAATATCATGGGAAAAAATAAAAAATTGAATCCTTAGGAGGGTGTCAAAGTTGGCAGCAATGAAATGTTTCTAATAACTATACATGTTGGTAGATTTCAAAAATCTTTTGATATGTAGATATTTTGGCCTTCAAATTTGGCACGCATGTGATCAACATAGGGATAGTCTCATGTCAAAAATTTCATGGGAAAATACCATAAAATCCAATCCTTGGGAGTGTGTCAAAGTCGGCTAGGAGTGAAATGTTTCTCACAACTACACATGTTGCTAGCTTTTGATGTAGTTTTAATTGTGTGGATCTTTTGGACTTGAAATTTTTCACACATATAATCAACATAGAGGCCGTCTCATGCTAAAAATTACATGGGCAAAAAAATTCTTTCAATCCTTGGAAGGGTGTCAAAGTTGGCAGCTGTGAAACTTTTCTTACAACTATCCCATGTTGGTAAATCTTGGATATCTTTTTCTATATAAATCCTCTGGCCTTGAAATTTGGCACACATGTTTTCAACATAGAAGTGATCTTGTGCCAAAAAATTCATGGTAAATTGTCAAAATTTTAGCCCTCAAGATGGTGCTAAAGTTGGCAGTAGTGTAGTGTGAAAACGTACAAAAGCAAAAAGTACGTATACTTGTGTGAGGGTACTGTACATGTGCAAACCAGTATCAGTCCTATGGGTGATGAATGTGAGTCAAAGATGGGATCTAAGAAGCTCGTTAGCCCTTTAACTCTTAAAGGACAGAACCTATGACCATGGCCTCAATCTAAGTTTCCAATCAACTGTATGCTCTAGTTTCTCATCAAATATAACTGGAATTTTTTTAATTTTATTTTCAGACATGAGATCATATGTCTCAATTATGTTACAAAAATCATAGATTTTTTGGTGGAAATTTGAATTTATTGTGATTTTCTGAAGAAAAAGTGAAGAAAATTCATATTAAATACAAATTATGTTAAAAAATTCTGAAAATTTCACCAAAGGTGGACATTATAGTACCAAAACTTGTGGTGAAATGAAAGTTCCGTGTTTGGCTAAAATTAGAACCATGGTTATAGGTCCAAGTTCAAATTGCAATAACTTATTCAATTTTACGTATTTTTTTAATTTTCAAAATGGTATGGAAACTAGACATCATTAGCTTCATTTCACTAGTGGACTCAAATTCAAAAAATATCTTTTCGATGGCTTGAATTCAGATCTAGAGCTAAAGCTAGAAGTTTCTCAATTTCATTATATTGAGATCTGTGTTACAAGCATTTTCTTTCTTAGATAAAACATGATTACCTCAATGAGGCGAGTTTCATCATCATCTAATGCTTGTACATATAAGGAACTCTCCTAAAAAAAATGGGATGAAAAACAACTGTTTATATTGATTATCATCCAACAATGTCATTTCAGAAGCCAATTTCTAGTTGCTTTGGCATTTAAGGATTAACGACCACATATGGGTCGTTTTGGCACAAAAACCTTTGTAGCAAGCGCTTCAGGCCCCCTCAAAGGGGAAAAATACATCATGACTTAGAGGTGGAGGAAGATGGGCATCTATTGAGACCATCACCACAACAATCCGTGCAAGCCTCAGCAAATTATACCGATTTCCATGAAGTGGAATTGTAGATTTTTGTGTTGAATTGTACCTAGTGCATAAATGCCATTCTACATGATCTAGAACAGTTGTAGATTCTCTCCGGCCAAAATACCTCACTCTTAAACGTTACAGGGTGCCGCTGGTCGCCACAATATTCTACACGTATAATGTTGTATTTGAAAATGATAAGGTTGAAATGACCTCCAAATGAAAGATGTTAGTTGAAGAATTTTCAATCCGAAGGTACAAGTCTTGCTAGACTATAGTACTTTTTGGGTAGAGTACAGAGTAAAATACGGTTATGTAGTATACGGTTCCCGGCTGACGTTGAAGGGCTAATGAGAAAACTTGCCCCTTTGGTCTTGTGAACCTATTCCTAGCTCAATGTCCGTCACCTGAGATTGTTGACCAGGCTCCTGCTCGCTAGAATTCTCTCCTGGTCTTGATGAGCTTGAAGGAGGCTTGAGAGAGGTGGATGGAGGTTTTGAGAATTCCAGCTGAAGCAGCAATGAATTTGTCATCACACCCAAAGAGCTTATTCCCATGAGTGCACCTGCAATTGAAGGAGTGAGCATGATATTTGCCGAAGGAAGGAGAGCACCTGCCGCGAGTGGTAGTCCCACCTGACAGACAACACAACCACCTTAGTTTAGGTTTAGAACAATGGTAAAGTATCACTCTCTAATCGAAGACAAGACAAATATCAAAACCAGCTCTTGCAGAATCCTCAGAAAGAGATAAAAAGGAGACTTACAATGTTGTACATGAACGCCCACCAAAGATTCTGCTTGATCTTTTTGAGCGTTACTCGGCTCAACTCAATAGCATCAACGACCTGTCGACAAAACTTGGGAAAATGAGTCTCGTAAACTGGCAACTGAGTGTATGGTACTTTTGCAGGAAAGGACTCGGTTGTTCAGACCTGGCTGAGCTTGTCTCCCATGAGAACTATGGACGCGACTTCGCTAGCTGCTCCAACTCCACCAGCCATAGCAATGCCAACCTCAGACTGAGCTAACGCTGCAGCATCATTGACGCCGTCCCCAACCATCGCCACTTTCCTGTTCTCCGACTGCAACTGCCTCACGAAGTCTGCCTTCCCAGATGGCTTCACTCCGGCAAACACCTGCATCATGAAGATCCCACCTCTAGAAACTGAGAGAATGAAAGGTTGGGTGGTTGGCGAGGGGGACTGGAAGATTGGCTGTGAGTTGCAACTTTGAAGGCAAATTTTACTATTCAAGGACCATCAGAGCTACTATATTTTTGTTGACAGTGCCACTAGTTGATCGTGTGATCTTAGCAACCAGCCAGTTTGCGGATATCTCTGTTGAAACATTCAGGACAAAGGCGATGCAACCTATGCTACGGTAGTGGCTGTCAATGAAGAGAGTTGTTTACCTGTAGCCGGTCAATGCCCACTTTTGCAGCTACAGCTTCGGCAGCCTCTTGTTTATCTCCTGAAAGCATGGAGGTTTTCATGCCCATCCGATGCAGCGCAGCAATTGAAGCCTTAGCATCGTCCCTTAGTTCGTCGATCATTGTAACAGCTCCTACAAGCTTATCATCCACACCTGCCAAATAGTTACGTAATACTTATCACTTTGCTGAAAAGGAGCTCCAAAGCCATCATATCTTGTCTTCAGGCGCGTTGAAATCAAGGACTAGCACACCAGTAGAGCATAGATGTGTGAGAATCCAAGTGAACTTACCCACGTACACAACAGTCTGCCCTTGCATTGTAGCCCCAGTGACTTCCGGAGCATCACCTTTCACTCCAGCTCTAAAAAACCAATCGAAAAGTCAATACCCGCATCATCATCCTTGGTTGATATTGAGCTAATAAAGGAAAGAAAAAGGAATTGTGGCGTCAAAACAACCTACATGTATCTTATATAATAATAAAAAACACGATGCACTAGAATCAAACCTCTGGAGATATTCTAGCGTGCCCACAGTTACTAGATTCCCTTCAACTATAGCTTTCGCTCCACTGCCCGGTTCTTGCTCAAATGTAGACTCCTGGACCTGTAAGAACTTACAACAACTGAGTACCTTTCATGAAAGACACATCCAGTCTCAAACAGTACATTCAAAAAGTCATTACAACGCATTTATGATTCGAAAACTACTTTCAAACCGGAAAAGGGTCCTCTTAGAGAAATTAGACCAAATAAGCCATGCTAAAACTAACGCCAAGAAGTATCACTTCAACAAAATATGCATTTCATCAGCTAGATGCACACACCTGAGCTTGGCGACACCCAGCGTTTGTTGCAGCTTGAACCAGTGCTCGTGCAACAGGGTGAGACGATGTGCGCTCTACTCCAGCAGCCAATGTCAAGAGATCTCTTTCGGTCCACTTCGAAGACGATGCCTGGTCATCCACATTGCAAATGACGCTCTTCACAACAGGCCGACCGACGGTAAGAGTCCCGGTCTTGTCAAACACAATGGTGTCTATGGATGACACTTTCTCCAGGATGTCTCCGCCCCTGATCAGAAGACCCCTCCGCGCTCCAAGCGATGTGCCAACCTGAGACCAAAACGTGGCCCCCATCAACAATGCAAGGAAACCTTTTTCAGACAAACATGAACCCACGCTCTAAGATCTAACATGATTGCTTCAACTTTGGATGCATAATCCTCGCAATTGCATACCAGAACGGCCGTTGGAGTCGCCAGACCAAGGGCACAAGGGCAAGCAATGACCTGTATATCAAAGGTATAATATGTCAATAATACAGAATCCAATAAACAAGGACACTTTCCAGAAGCCCCCCACAGCTTCCGAAGATATGATACAGAGATGAGATTTGGTTTGCAGCTTCCGATTACCAAAACGTTGCAGGCCAATTGAAGCCCAAGCAAGAGTGGTCCTCCGGCTGGAACCACTGCTGGAAATAATGTAGGTCCCAAGGTGGTCCAGAAAGCGAATGTTGCACCAGACAGTGCCATGACTCCATAGCAAAATCGGCCTGCAACCTGGCAGTGCATGCACGTTGTCAATGCAAAGAAGTATCCTTCGTGACAAGAGAACTACATTGAAATAGAAACGAAAGAGCATTTACTATTATGAGATTATAATTGCACAATCAAGAGGACCGTTTTGAGATTGAATACTAGAACTTGAACCTTATTTGGTATGTAGAGAATGACATGCCTAAGCGATTGCATTCACATTATTTCAACCACGCCTACCGTGTCAGCAAGCCGTTGCACAGGGGCTTCTCTGGTCTGGGCGTCCTCTACCATACGAACAATATCACTCATTACAGTATCACCACCTGCTCTCCTTGCTTCTACTGTCATAGTCCCATTATGGTTCACAGTCCCAGCTGTGACTTCATCCTGCAAGAGAAAAGCATGCGTACGTAAGCTGAAAAGTTCATCGAAACAGACAACACAACATGTCCTAAGAGGATCTGATTCAGGTCCCAGATAGGGATACGTACCCCAGATTGTTTCAAAACAGGCAGGGGCTCTCCTGTGAGACTGGACTCGTCGACAGTGCTCTTTCCGGATTTGACTACACCGTCGACGGGAATTCGATCCTGTCATGAAGCAATTGTGAGTGATCCACTGAGAAAGTACCACTATCCATAAAAGGACTCATGCTTCAGAGCTTACCCCAGGCAACACAACAACCGCGTCTCCAACGGATAAGCTGTCGCAGGGAACATTCACAGTAGCTGGATGACCATCACTGTCCGTTCCCATGACCAGGCGCGCTTTGGACGGCAAAAAGTTGAGAAGGGCAGTCATATCACTGCTGGCCTGAAGCTTTGCTCTCTCTTCCACTGCTCTTCCCAGAAGCACGAATGCTAAGAGCATCACTGGCTCCTCAAAAAACGCTTGCCATCCCTGACAGAAAAAACTGGCTCAGATTTTGCAAAATAGCAGATTACGTAAAACACCACACTTGAAGAAGTAACCCTTCGTAAAGTTATACCAGTTTAGGTAAGAGAGCTGCAGCAGAGCTGACAGCGAACGATGACACGGCTCCCAGTCCAACGAGAGTGTTCATGTTCGGCGACCCCCTCCAGAGGCTCTTCCATCCATCCACTAGGAGGCTGCGGGCAGGTCCAACCAAAGCGACCAGTGACAAAGCGGCGTGGAACCCAGTCGAGTGCAGCATGTGAAGCCAGGATGGACCCAAAGTGCCGAGAAAATGGTGAGTGTGCCCCACCAAGCAAACCGCAGCAAGAGTCCATGCCACTGCAAGTCTCCGCCCTGAACAACGACAATACTCATACGTTAGGTCCACACTCCACTTCTGTACACACACTCCACATGATGAGAAATACTAAAATGATGACAAAAAAGACCGGTTGAGTTTCAAGTTACCGCTGTCTTTCAGACGAGCAAGTCTTTCTTCCCGTTTCCGAAGCGCCGCTGGAGCCACTTTGCCACCATCCTTCCCTTCCTGCTCTGGAAACAAGAATGCTCAAGACTGAGTGAAGAGGGACATCTTGATCTTTTACCATCAGACAAAAGAATAATGTACAGCATATTCGAGTTCTTTCCAAAGTCACCTAAAGATTTAACTATTGAACCCGCTCTTCTTTCATTTTGGAAAATTGAAATCAATAGTCCTCAATTGATCTACAATCAGCTCAAAGAAGAGAAAGGCGGCTAATGTCCATGTTATCTCACGCAAACACTTTCTTCATGGCTAAAACTATCTTAACTTGAGTTTAGAAACCACCAAGCCCTTCCATACTTGATTGAAGGATAACCACCGAGCTCTTCTATCTATTTAGAGTGAGTTATTGAAACGTTGAGAGACTTCACAGAAATGAAGACAAAACTTACAACTAAATTTTTTTGGTTGTTCTGGTGAGGCTAAATTGTTGAATCCAGAGAGGACAGATTCTAGTTTTCCACTGTAACTTTTTTGACATACCTCCTCGAACGGTAGACTTGAAACCGCACGTAGTCAAATGCTTCGCCAATGCTTCCGCAAGCTGAAGCTTGATTTTCTCCCACCCACTTGTCTCCACAGACTCCGACTTCACTCGCACGAGTGCAGTCTCCGTGGCTAAGTTGACAGTCGCCCCTGCCACTTGTGGCTGGGAAAAAAACATCACCAACAGATCATTATCTCCATGGCACCTCCACACAAACTATTTCTCTGAATAAAACTACTTGGAGTTTATATAAGATACCCCCTCTATTTTCATCAATATCACCTCTCAATAGTTTTCAATCAATCTGAAAACACCTCAAAGGAGAGCAAGGCGGCTAGTATTTCATGCAAACTCTTTCAAAGACGGCCAGGTTTTGGGGTTCCGGGTCTAGAACTACTTTGACTTGACTTTAGAAACCACCCAGCTCTTCCATACTGAGAAGATAATCAGAAGACCACCAAGCTCTTCTATTGATCTAATAACTACTTAGAGTAAAGAATAATAAATCAAACAAGGAGGTACCTCACTGAAACAGCTTTAAGATCTTCACACATCAAAACCAGGAATCAGATATGGCATTCCCCGAAACACAAAGAAAGAAGAAAGGAAAAAAACACCAGAACCGAGAGGCAGTACCTGAGATTCCAGAATTCTCTTCACAGACGAAGCACAACCGCCACAAGACATCCCCTACACATCCAGACATGCGAGAATCATCAGGGCAAACTCTAGAAGGCAAATCCATGCGCATTTTGTACTTTTTGTGAGAGATTTTGCTGGTTTGATGATTGATGACTTACCCCGACGTCCAGAATGATGACATCTTCCACGAGGGGTGCAGATGCGAAGGTGCCATTCGAGGACTCAGAGCCTGCAGATGGCACACCACCGAAGCCATCTCCGCCTCTCCCTCCGCTTCCGCTTCCGCCCCCGCGGCCCCAGCCCCCCAATCCCTGCCCACCTCCGCCTCCAGCAGCGCTCGTGCTCAGCAACGCTTTAGAAATGCTTGCAGCTCCGAGCTTGCTCTGGCAATGGCACGGCCTCACACTGTTCGCTGCAATCAAACCTAACTGCAACAGAAAAACAATCCAATAACCCAAGAGCTAGGGTTAGAGCCCCTTGCATTCTATGCCACAATCTAGAGCCTTTCATAAACCCTTGAAGTCACATCAGTACCAGCTTGGAGCTAGGGGCGGAGATTGTGAATACAAGTGTGCCAGAATCTAAGCCCTTTCCCTAATCACAAACACAATCACAGAGCATGATTCATGGCAAATCTCAGCGGAGAGATGGGAATTTGAGCTTCAAGGCGCGGTTTACTTGCAGCTGCCAGAGGGTGGAACCCTGGCCGTTGAGCCAACTCGAGGAGCCGAGCTTGTTCACGACGGCGACACCACCGTGGCGGCGCGGCTTGCGCCCCAGGGGGGCGACAACCACCGAATTCGCCCTGAAGAGCGCGGCGGAGCTCGCCATCCTCGCGGCACCGAGCTGGAGCGGCCAGCGCGCCATCTTCCAGCCACCGCGCGGCGTCGGCATCTCCGCCTGCTGGAAGAAGAGCGCCGCGGCAGGCGGCAGCGCCAGCGACCGCGCCATGCGCAGCGCGGCTATGGCCGACGCCGCACCCTTGCCAGACGCCGCCGCCCTGCACTGGCAGCCCCCCACGCAACGCTTCGCCACTGCAGCATTCATCGCCACCTCCCACGCATCGATGCCCCTCTCCAACCACCACAACACAATCTAATGAAGTTATCGATAATCTGATGACTGATTGAATATCGGTCACCAAGTGCTTGGATCTATCTTAAATGTGAGCAAACCCAGATTGCAGCTGAGTGCAGATTATGAGCCTGATGCCGGTGACTGCGATTTGTGTCATATTTGGAACAAGTGATGTCAAATTGCAAGTTGAAGGATGCAAGAGATTATGCTGTGTAAATATCCTTTGGATATCTGGTAGTACAGCTTCCCCGAGGCTTGTACTACAGTTTCGGCAGGTTGATGAGTCCTCGGATTGTGTGTGGGTCTCGGTTCCGAATGCCGACGTTGATTCGTGCTTCTTTCGTAGGCTTCGGATAGAATTGTCTGTCGTGGATCACGTTGGTTTGTGGGAGGCGGTTTCGCGACAAGTTAAGGAATGTGCGTATATGGAGAGAGGAGATAATTATACTATTATTTTTCAGTGATAGCCAATGGAATTACAATTCCAACCCAAGTGATTTCATATTTTTCCGATGAAAATGGAATTAGTTATGAATTTTCAAATTGTTTAGCCATGTTTAGTGGGTGGCCAGCACCAGGTACCCCCATAACCAACGACCATAAGTAAGGGTCTTGACTAATAGCAAACCTCCATTTGGAGTTGAGTTGGTGGGATGGAAGAGGGTTGGATATACCCCAATTTTTTAGGCGTTGGCTATGGGTTTTTGTTGGTTATGGAGGGGGGCTTACCTTATGGTCCTACCTCTTTATATGATATAATTCCATATATGGTATATGTTATGCAAATTTTGCACCTCAAAAAAATTTCACTACGAATGTCCCCTTTGCATCAAGAGGTAGGTTGTGAGCACTAACAATGCACTAACTACCATGTGGTCAGAGTATCTAGTTGGAGTTCACACAACCATGTTGCAATTTGAATATTTTAAAACCATGGAGTGAAGTATCTACAGTAGTATAGATGCGAATGTTCACATCAATCAAAAATACTCTATAGTTACTAGTGGGATAGTTTAGCTTGTCGATATCTCTACCACTACCTACTTTTCTTTACAATTCATGGCATGCAACAAAATTTTGGAGTGTGCCTTTATCAACACTCTCTGCCACTGTGGATATCTCACTTGCCAAGTAGGATGCCATCTAGGATGGATTGTTACCTCTTCTTTGTGGTGTGAATCATCACATACATGCCACTATTCTACCTTCAGTACAAACTCCAATTAACCTCCCCGTGGGAAGGGGGCCTAGTGTTATATGTTAAAGTGTTATGACATGCTTCGCTCCCTCTTTTGTTAATTCCACTTGTGTAAGTGTTAAAGTTGGTGAAATCGAAGAAATTATGGGGCAAGAGATAGGAGCAAAGGTAGTAAAACGTAATGCAAGGCAATGAAATTGGTTGGATAAAACGCAATTTAGTGTTTAGGGGAACTATCTTGGATGAAATTTGTGGTAATGGATGAAAACATTGGATGGAAATTGGCTGCAAAAATTGGTTGAATGCTTGATAGATGTTATTTTCGATAAATGTTATGGTTTTTTCAACTCCCGACCATTAGCAGCTAAAGAGTGTGGACTATACAAGCATACCCTGTCACTCCTCACTCAAAATGTGTTGCCCTCCCCCAACGTAGAATGTGGATAAGGGTGTTTTTCCTTCTCTTTCATTGACCGAATCGTTACTCCACTTCTAAAATGCTTGAAATAGTAAGTGAGAAGCAACAAGGTTGCTAGTAGTGTTGTGTGAGTTGTGCAAGGTTTTTTTATATCCGCTCCATCCGCTGGTGTTTCAGCTCTGGCAACGTTTGCCATTGATAGTGAGAGATTTTATGTACACCATTTGTGTGTACATCTTCCATTGCAGTAGGGCCCTTCGTAGCCAACCAAGACCAGTAACCGACTGCTATGAAATTGGGGTATATCCAACCCACTTCCAACCTGTTACCACCCATTCAACTTCAAATGGAGGTTTGTCGTTAGTCATGATCCCTTACTTTGGTCAGCACTTTTGGGGGGTACCTATTGGCAGCCACCTGCTAAATATGGCAGCACACTTTAAAAGTTCATAACTAACTTACACTTCATCAGAAAAATATGAAATCACTTGGGTTGAAATTGCAATTCTATTGGCTATTACTTAAAAATAAGTGTTTTATTATTTACTCTCTCCATACATGCACGTCGCCTAACTAGTCGGTTATAAGGGGGTTTACCTTACTGTGCGAAGCTCTCACGTCTTTGGGCTTCTTCTGCAGCCTTGAAGGAGGATGGAGCACATTATCAGCAGTGCACTTTGAAGGTGGAGTCAATACAGTGCATAATCCAGATGCAATCCATTATCATCAGGAAACATGGACCCTCGAAAGTGGTGAAAAACTTGGTCCTCGAATCATCTGGACCAGCACGGATTTCATCAAGAGCAAGGCTGCCCTCTGCAAGAATGGTTGAAGAATCTCTATGGCGAGGCTGAAGGTGATAGCGCTCTCTAGGGAATGAATGACTACATAAGTTTCAAGAAACAGATTTCGGAACTGATTATCATCCTGCTACAATTAACCTCTTGTTTGGAAGCAGCTGGGGATGCAACAAATGCCTGTCTCGAGGCTGGGCAGATCATCGTTGAAGTCAGGCTGCCGGTGCTGCCTTTTCACCATCCTCTGAGTACAGCACCGGTAAGCAAGTTCAGCCAACGTTAGCCACAAGCATCTTCACACATGGGAGCGTAAGACTAATCAAATATGGTGACAAGAGAGTGTCTAGCATACCTTTAACGCTGGACTTGAAGCCGCAGCTGGTCAAGTGCGTAGCCAGCGATTCACCGAGCTCATGCTTGACAACCTCCCACCTACTCGCAGCCACAGGCTCCGTGGTTATCTGCACCACTGCAGTTTCTGTGACCAGATCCACAGTTGCTTCCTTCACTTGTGGCTGCCATCCACACAGCAGCAGCATCAACAAGCTGGTAAAGCAACAAAAATCACTTCAACCACCAGGAGACTGAAACTCAAAACATAACCAATCACAGACATAAAAACCCGAAATCAAAACGCAGCCAATCAATGTAGTACCTGTGCTTCCAATATCCTTTTCACGGATGCAGAACAACCTCCACAAGACATCCCCTGCAAGACGCAAGATATCAGACACCATAACCAGAAGAGCAATGACAAGTCCGCGGACTCCACAGGAAAATGTTGTGTTACCCCGACGTTGAGGAGGATAACATCCTCAGTGACGGAACCGGACGCTTCACCACCCGAAGCTCCAACGGAGCCCTCGCCCGCGGCCGGCACGCCAGAGGACCCATCTCCACCTCCCCCGCCTCCACCGCCCCATCCCCCAAAGAACCCCTTGCCGCCACCTCCTCCAAATCCACTCTCGACCTTAGAGACGCTAGCAAATCCAAGCCCGCCCTGGCAGCTGTAAGATGTGCCAGTTCTCAACCCCGACTGCAAAAACAACAACAAAACGGTATCAAATGCCCACCCTATCAAAATCCTTAAACTCTCACTTATTCTACTTCCATGGCCATTCTCATTGAGCTGGCTAATGAATGAAGGAAAAGAATCCATAGTGTTCACTACCAAGCTGGTTCTTGAGTAGGAAGGGGCCTGTGAATGAAAGTTTCTATCTCCTACTGTGTGGAGGTTTTTTTCTTTTTCACCGAACACCAGTGCTTAAACCTTGACTGCACGACCAGATGAAGGACAGTAACAATACCTTGAGGTGCAGAAGCTCTGAGCACTTTCCAATGACCCAATTCGGGCCTTGCGGAGAAGACATGGAGCTGGTCACAACTCCAGCCCCACGGTTGACAGGAGCAGCGAAGAAGAGCGTGGACGACATAGCCATGGACGCTGCTGCTGCAGCCATGAGTGCAAATTGGGTCTAGTGTGCTCAGGCTCTCATGGCCAGCTCTCTCCCTCTCTTCTCTCACTGTAGGGCTCTCACCACACACACTCTAAAGGAGGCATGGGGATTGTTGAAGAGGATTCCAGGTTGGTGCGCGGTTTGGGCGAGAGAGAGAGAGACTGAATGCTTTTGGTTTTTCTTCCTTGGGACCACGGCTATGGGTGCGGAAACGTTATCCGGTTCCTGCCATGTGGGATTCCGCGGTTACCGGTGCACCTTGGCTGAGTAGCTGTGCTAAGAGCATCCCCAGCAGTTGAGTGCTTTTTTGCCCTGACGGGGACTTGTACAGGGCCTATGAGCATCTCCACCCGTGCACGGGGCTCCGGCAGATCTAGGGATGGCGCCCTTGAAGCCCACAATGTGCCCTTGCCTACAATGCACTCCTCAATCCTATCATCCTGAGCTCCGCGCATGCACCACCGTAAGCTCCGCACGTGTAGACAAAGGGTGCACAACTTTCGGACATCAACCACGCCAAGAATGAGGGCACTGGAAAAGAGCCTCTTTTTCCTAGGAACCTCTATGTTTCCATCAGGGCTTTTTTTTTCGTTCGCCAGATTCTCTTTCGGCTAGTGAGATATCTTCCTTCCAAAATTTAACCCAACCCACATCTCACAGCAAAGCGAATCTGTCAGACTGTCGCCAAAAAAAAAAGCCCTGGTTTCCATTGAAGGGGGGAGGGGTCTGAAAGTTATTCAAGTGTGGGGGTGTTGGTGGAGAGCCGTTCCTGTGAGAAGTGGCTCGCAACTTGGAGAGTGAGCGGTTCAGGGACTGTTCAAAAGCATTGTTGGCAATGCTCTAAGCATCTCCACAACAACATGCCAAATATTGATTTTGTTTTGGAGAAGAAGAAGAAGAACGCCAGTCTCAGAAGGGGACATGCGTGAATAAAGTGTCTGTTTGAATGAATAGACACTTTATTCACGCCGGCCCTTCGGGACCAGAGTTCTTTTTCTTCTGGAGAAGAAGTTTTTTTGTACCTTGCTCAACAATGTGTGACAATGTGTGAAAACATGTGGCTTGGTTTCGAATGCTATTTTTCACTAATGACAAAAATTAGTTTATGAAAATATGAACAAAATAAACATGACTTGATAGTATTGAAAATCTCACATTTAATAGAGCACCGTCCTAGCAAAAGATCTTGGAGTTGCCCGACGTGCCCGTCCTCAAGAAGTTTTTCTTTAAGATAGCACAACTTTTTGTCCATATTAGGTGTAATGAGAAATAAAATTACAATCCCATGTAGCTTTTGTCTTCTTGTACAAAATCTTAAGAATTGTAAATGTAACCCTAAACCATGGGAACATACCCAAGATTTGCAAAAGCCCACCTCAGGACTTTTATCATTCAGAGGTGAAGTACATACGAAAATGACTCACAAGTAAAGTACCGCTACACTCTTTCTTTGGACACAATGGATACCACCTAGATATTACACATGTATCATCCAAGCATTACACAAGTATCACCTAGACAAATCTCTTGAATTTTCCCAAATTTTTGGACACTCTCTCTTGTGAGAAAACTATGTACCAAAGCGACCTAAGAAGAAAGAAGGTTCATCCAGATAACGAACGTCAAACTATAATTCAAGTCGTTCACGTGTAACGGAGCTGCATCATCACTTCACAACGTCTCTGGACAGATTTCATCCATCCACTCCAACGGCTAGTCCCCGAAAAAGGGCGCGAACCGCCCCAAATCAGCCACCTCGTCTCCCGCGAGACCCAGTCCCAGATGAATCTCATCCGCCACCTCAGACTTCCCGCCACTTCAACCCCCGTTCCCGCCATACAATCGCCTCTCCCGCGCTATTATCCTCCTGTCTCTCACTCTTGCTCTCTCTCTCTCTCTTTGGCTATGGTTTTGGGAAAGCATTGATCTTCACATCCTTGATATGTTACACTACACTTGTATCGCTACACTCGCTGATCTTGGCCGAGCTCAGTCTCTTCTTCACCGGAGAGAGAGATTTGGCCACCGGAAAGCTCGTTTTTATGTAGTTTTGTTGTGTGATTGAGTTGCGCTGGGGACTGGGCATGTGAGGTTGTTGTTGCGAGGTTTGGGGTTGTTGTGAGGTCTTTCTGTTGGTTTATTTAGGGGAGAGCGCCATGTCGGACATTCACAGGAGGCACCTCGTGAGGTCGGACAGTGCGAAGGCCGTTCGCGGGATGTTACCGTTCCGGAGCCGGAGGTTGGAGTTTTCTGGGAAGAACGGAGCTGGGTCTCGTAAGCGAGAGAATGACACTCCAGTGGAGGCGTATGTGTCGCCTCGGAGGAAGGCGCCGGCTCCGCTGCCTGAGAAGTGAGTGACGTGATGAGCGTTGATGTGTGTGAGATGATGCTGTTGATGGGATCCTAAGACAGCGTGTGTTGTGTTCAGATATGCATTGCTTGAAGCTTTCTATGAAGGAACAGAAGCGGCGATAAGCCTGCTCGGCATCCGTCGGCAGCTCTGCACATTCCAAGCGGTTTGTGCCACTGTTGAAGCCACTACGAAGAGGTATGTTGGTCATGAATGGAGTTTGAACGTTTCCGATTGGCATCTAAAGACGTGTTTATTGATTGGATTCCGTGATCCTGGTCGCAGACGGTTCCTCCAGAAGCACTTGGCGCAGATCAAGTACATTCTTCCAGAGGCGATCGACCTTGAGTACGTTAGGTCGTACGACCAAGACACGCGCAGCAAGCGATGGGAAATGAAGATCTCGTTGCTGCCAATTCCTGCCGAGGCCGAGGAGCCGTCCAGCGAAGCGGGGTGCTCGAGAAAGAAACCTAAGATCGAGACTGTGCAGCGGAGACGCGCGTTTCACGCCCGCTTGGTCAAATTCGTCTCCACTCATCCTGAGGTTTGTAACGTTACCAACCGCCTCGTGAGTTTTGTCGATGTATTCTGTCGATGAAGTGCTGAACGTGTCATATTGGTGCTTTTGCAGCACGATGATGTGCCTGAGCATCCGTTGCCAGAGCGCACATTCTCTGGGAACTCGGCTTCTAAGGGAATGCCTGCAGTAACGACGTGCATTCCAATGGAAATCAACACCGCCGCGCACAGGGTTGAGGTGCCGGAGGCAGATAGTCTCGCGACGCATTTCCCGAGATCCTTCAAGCCCAGTTTCTCTGCATCGAAGGCAGAGAAGCCGGCTCCTTCCAATTGTGCAGTTGCAGCTGGAGCTGATTCTGGCTACGTGGATACGATCCTTCCGATGGCCATCAACAGGACGCCCCATAGAGACGTCCACACACAGTCGGAGAAGAATATGCCGCCGGGAACCCCCCATTTCGCGCCCTCCTTCAGCCCCTTCTTTTCTGTCAAACGTGAGTCGACGATCGTCGACGACATGCCCAGTCCCTCAGTGCCACTCACACCAATGAAGCGTCGACATGCAGGTCCCGAGGAGGAGATTGTGGCGCCAGCGGAGCTCCTGCAGACTCCGATCAAGGCCACGATCCGAACGTCGTGTGAGTCTCCAAGGCGGGAGATGGAGAGTCCCAGCAAGCGACCTCACTTCTCATCTCCTGCTTACAAGCCTCACTTCTCATCTCCTTCGCGCACGCCGGTGAAGGCATCCGTCTCCAAGGACGTCCACATCTCGTGGGATGTGAGGACTCCCGGACGGACCTCCTCCATTGGCGAGGAGGAGTGTGCAGCAGGGCTGAAAACGCCAGTGAAGTCCTCCATCCCAGCACAAAACTCCTTCAAGTCTCCCGCTCCATCTTCAAAGCAGCAGTTCACGCCCTGCACTCCCGGTGGTCCTCAAACCCCCGTGAATGTCTCCTACCATGCTGCGGAGGTGTGCCAGGAAGGGTTCAGATCACCGTCTGCAACGCCTGTGAAACCAGGCTCTTCAAGCCGCTCTCTCAACTTCGCCTCACCGAAGAGCAGCGCCGCATGTCCCTGCTCGCCCGGCATGGATGTCCCTTCGACTCCAGGCGTGCGCACCCCCGTGAATCCCTCCAGGTTCAGGAACAAGGTGGCCATGAAGCACTCGAAGCTGAACCTGGGACCGTTGTTTGCCAGAACAAGTGATGACGACGCCGGCTCATCTGGCGATGATGAGACCCGCCACTCTGAGAAATCATCCCCAGCGTTGAGGAAGTCCTTGTCCTTCGCAAGCGAAATGTCGCAGGCCGACATGAGCTTGATACAAGGCTTGCCTGCAGAGCTTGTCCAATCTGTAAGTCCCGAAGCTCCTCCTGCTTCTCTGTCCTTTAATTCAACGAGGAAGCTCTGGAAACTCACGTGGTGCAATTTTCAGGTTATGAAAGAGGAACTGAAAGTTGCCGAGGAGAAGAGCAAGGACGTTGTGGGACTCCGGCGTCGCCAACAGATGATGGCCGGTCTTCCTCATCTGTTCAATCAGCTGCGTCTCATCTTTCAGTCCAGCAACAAGTCTGTGTTCCCGTACAGGGAGCTTCTGTCCAAGGTGGTGTCGTCCAACACGGAGATGACTGACAGGAGTGAGGTCGAGGAGCGCTTGAAAATGCTCATGGAATTGGCTCCTGAATGGTTGTCTGCGAAGAAATCGCTCTCCGGAGACATGCTCTACAGGTTGGTGTCTCGTCGCTCGTCTGTGTCTCAGTATCACATCGTTAATCCACTTTTTGTTGCTTGTTCATGTCTCATCTCGTTTTTGTGTGCTCCATGTTTGTGTGGTACTGACGTCGAGCGATGGGATTTGTTGTGCAGGATTGACAAGAAGGCGGACGTGATGAGTATTCGCAAGCGACTGTGCGAAGCGGTGTAGGAAGACGCACCCCACTTTTTTTTTGGTAGTATTTAGAAGCGGCTCCTGTATTTCTCTGTGCACATTTTGTACCATAGCATTCTTTCTGTGAAACAAGTTTGGCCTCAAAACTTGGCGATGGGCATGAGCCATCATCACTGTAATTGATACCATCACATGACACGCCCTGACAGTCATGTACAAAATACGACATATTTTATTTACGTTCCTTCTCATTCATAGACATGAAAAGGAGAAAATAGAGTCCTTTCTAACCCATATCAGAAAAATTTCAATATGATTAACATTATTTTCAAATTCGTGGGAGAAGATGCTCTGATACGTGAATATTATGTTCAGAAAATTCAATATTGAACATCTTCCTCGTATTGTAATAAACTTCTCTATAATTGACGCTTCAAAGGACAATCAAAATTGGCACGTTGTTTAGCCGGCAAAAGCAATCACCTCTGCTCCTTCAGGCAGAGAATCAAACTAATTATCAGCGCTATGGAAAAACTCATCGACATCGTCGCCATTCTCGAGCAGAAACTGAAAGTCTTCCCCATTACTGGCTGCAGGAAAGGACTCTATGTACTGAATATCATTCATATCAACGTCAGGGGGGTCGTTCTCACTCACAGCCTCTTCCACACACTCCATCGGCATATCCACCAGGCTTAGAGTCTCCTGCCACACCAGGTTGGCCTTGTCCGTGTCATGCACCTGGCATCAATATGAAAGGAATCAAGACGAAAAACATGAAGAAGGTATTGACGAGTTATCACCGAAGTAATTGAGTTATTTGTACCGTAAGGCAAAGATACCATGACCTCTCTTTTCATTTCAATGTATTACACTCAGGACGGATAAGATTCATCTTCTTCCTTCTTAAAGGCAGCTAAAACTACCTTTCGCTTGAGTTTAGAGACCACCAAGCTCTTCCGTTGTACTTTAGAAAGATACTAGTTGAGGCACCATCAAGTTTGTCCATTAATTTGATAGGTATAGAGAGTGATGAAAGCGTAGAACTAAAAGAAAGAAAAGGGGTGTCTTAAATCCTTGGGTGAGTACTCGAATATCACCTAGAGAGTTGAGAAATGAATGACTGACCTGGCGAGCGACGGAGCACGGCTTGCAGTCCGACCCGAAGTAGGGCGCCAAAGGGTAGCTTAGCCCCCGCAATGCACGCGCATAATCTTGAACTTGTTCGTCTGTGGCACAGAACAACACACTTCGAGCACCTGGCCAGTCATAGTTGCAGTCAAATCACGGTTCCGTACACAATCTGGACAATAGAGTTATTTGGAAAGTCAACAAGATCACCCTCCTCACTCTAAGTAGTTACTAGATCCATAGTAGAAGTCTTCAATTCAATCAATGGACAAGGGCTACGGAAAAGGGACTGGAATCAGAACTATGGGACAGCTAGCAAGGTTTGAAATGCATTACCTTCTACAGGGCTGAGTAGGTACAAACTTGGTAATTTCTGTAGAGCTCCTGGCGCGCCTGTTTCCTGTCCATTCATAGCACATAACATATCAGGTAACTTTCTAAAGTCGTCGAGGAATTCTATCACCTGATTTTATTAAACTAGAATGTCAAACCTCCTTACATAACATATATGAACATCCATACCACTGCTGTTGTAACCTGTCCCGGGTGCACACAGATGATGTCAACGCCAGCTTCCCTTGGCAGTCGTCGTTGAAGCAGGTTGGAGAACAGAAGCTGTTACCATGTGTAAGCCAGAGACTTGGATGAGCCTCAAAAATGCAAATGGAAGTTTCAACAGCAGAGGGAGGACCTCGATATAACACTTTGGTGTGATTACGGTGAATCAAATACTGCCCAAACATTATGATAAAACCTTTTCACGACGTGTACTAGGTATGCACCTGGGCAAGCTTGCTGTTGGCGTAAGAAGTTAACTTCTTGTGCCTCTTTTTGTTGCCAGACAGGTTGAGATCTTCTGAGTCAAGGTGACCTAAGTGATGCACCTGAAATTCAGACGAAATATAAATCAGAGTTTATGACGAGCGCTTCACTAAAAACGTAAACCATGACATTCACCAGGAAGATGAACTCACATATTACGATTTACCTGAACTTTCCACTTCGCTACATTAGCACATCATTAAGTTCCCCAAAATCGTTGTAAAATGAGGAGCTAGTTACTTACCACGGAGTTCACCATAACCACTCGTGACGGTGATCCACGAAGCAAAGAGGGCAACAACAGCAATGTGAGGAGAGCTGAGGCAAGGTGATTCACTTGCATGTGCCGCTCAAAGCCATCCTTGGAGACTCTCTCATGTGACCCTGCACCAGAGCCAAGAAGCAGCTAATCCTCACAAAATGAGGTGGGGAAATCCAACCAAGCTTCATTGTCAGACGTAACAGGAGGACTAACTACAGTAGTGAGAAATCAGGTCTAATTCAATAAGGCCTTGCTCTGACTATCCAAAAACCAAGCTTTCAACACAATTAACCCCACTTAGAGATCAAGCAACAACAAGTCAGCCTGTAACCTCAACATGAAACGCTCAAACCACAGCAGAAGATAGATGGCTTCACGTACCGTCCATGCAGGAAGTGGAGCCAATGTTAATTAGCACGTTTAAAGGCAGTCCCCGGGCCTCCCAATTCACAGCAAATTTCCGAACAGAGTCAAGCGACAGACAGTCCATCTCCATCACCTTCAACAAAAATTTCATTCACCCAACGTTAACTCATGGTACTTTACAAACGACTCTATTTACGAAGATCAACAGTCATACCTCACAATTCAGCGGCGGAACATGATCATCGCCTTCCCACGACGCAATCAGCTCCCTCGCAGCGTCAGTATCCGCCACGGCAAACACAACACGAGCTCCAGACTCCGCCAAATGCCTGCAAACAAGTTAAGATGCGAGTGACATGACAAGGACTACTACTTGAGAGAGACCACTTTGCAAACACATGAGGCATGCGACATTACTTGGCGGTTTCGAGGGCGACGCCGGGGCTGCAGCTGGTGACGACGCAGGTGAGATGCGAGAGGGATGTGATCGGGAGGCGCGGCGGCAGCGTCACGGACGCGATCCGCTGCGAGAGAGCGTCCCAGATGACGACGAGCAGCCCCGCGACCCAGTCCCACCAACTGCCAGCAGCCTGACCGCCCGCCATAGCCACCGGGTTCCTCCTCCAAACCCTACTAAAAAAACCTCAGCTCACATCGCCTGGAGCTCACAAACCCCACTAGTTTCCAACATCGATCTCACGCCACAACTTCCACCTCCACAAACCTGCGAAATGGGCATGGATTTGAGATGCGAGAAGCTCGTTAAACCCCGCGCAGCAAGAGCTGTGGTCGATCCAGCATCAATGGATCGATGAAGAGGCGATCGAGTCTCGTCGCTTCGACTGATGCTCAAGCTAGGGTTTCTCACTTCAAGTTCCAATAAAGTACCTTTTCCCTCGTTTTAATCTGCATTAAAGAAGAAAGGCGGCTTGCATTAGAGTTATCAGTAAACTAAAGAATTTCCAAAGCATTGAGCTTCGTATTGCTTGGATTCCGAGTGCATTGGTTATGAACTTTCGACAACGTTGACGTTTTTTACAGATGAGTTTCTTCGTAACGGATCGATCATGTTGCTGTGTGAGTTTACGGAGAAGTACGACGGTAGATCGGCTCGAGTAGGTCCACTTACTATGTGCTTGCATTTGTTGAATGATATGATTGATTTCGGATCGCCAACGAACCGAATTGTGTGCACCTGATGCAATTAGAAAAATGAGAAACACTGCACGATTCAGAAGATTCGTAACACGTGGGAACTGGAGTAGGAAGCAGAATCTTGACATAAAGAGGAACTGAACGACTCGTCATACTGCCATAATGGGTAAGTATCACCACAAAGGGTTCCTGACAGAATGATACTGTATCGTGACCTCACATGTATCAGATTGTACATAGCAACAAATTAGCACGCCAGCTCATCCATTAAACCTAAAATAACATTCGATGTAAAAAAACTGAAGCCAACATGAGCTTCTAGAGAAAGAGTTGGCTAACCATAACTAGAAAGCTCATACCCAAGTGGCGTTGTGTTGCGAATCTGGGTACAATATATTCAGCTCCAGCAACATGAACTCCGGTAATTTGAGAAGGTCCGTCCCATTTACATCCTCCAGAAGAAAGCAGCGTCGCTCTTCAAGGTAGCTGTTTCGTCGCGAGGAGTTTTCATGACGTCCTCCGCTGTGATGTACACAGGGGGAGAGGGAGCTGGTTCGTGACTGCGCTGCATCAACATCTTCCACCAAGAAATCACTCCAGAAATACATGGGTGTGCCTGCTTCCTGGTACGCTCCTCCTTCGCCTCCATCATCTCGCACTACCACTGTGTCCCACAATGAGAGCTGGAAACGAATTCAAATGAGAGCAGTAAACGGTACAACAATTACAACGCTGATAGGATGGCACTTACAAACTGGAAGGATCCAAACCTGGAACACTGCTGTTGACTTGGAGCACAATTCGACTTGGCTTCAGGCTCAAGTTGCTTGCAACTTCAGGGCAGTTACAAAGCAAAAGAAACCTTGCCCATGCAAGAATTTCCCAAAGATTCTGCACAGTCTCCAAAACGAGGAATGATGGTTAAAAGCAAGGGCCAGATTGCGTCAAAAATCGTATGGCACACGTTTCGGGTGAAAACAGGGCCAATTAGAGCCGGCGTAGCAGAGCGCGTTGTCTTCTATTCAGATAAAAGTACGCTGTCTCTTTTCAGACGGCATGGATTTCAAAGCTGGCAAGCTGGATGCTGACGTTCAAACCGCACGACCTTTCGATCACGTCTCAAGTGGTGCTTTTGTTCAGGTGATAGAGCGTTGAACCTCTTGGGATCGACTTGAGTCTAGGCTCCCACATCACACCAGAAAAATCTGAAAGGAATTCATGCTCCTATTCGATGCTTCCTATTCGTCCAGAAAGTATTTGTAGCAAGGTTTTACGCCGGAAAATGTGCAAGTGGAGATCGTCGAAGGTTTGGTACTAATTGGCTCAAGAGGCGATGGTGTACAGTCAAGAGGACTCGAGAGAGCGGCAGAAGAATCCGGTATCTGCCACAGCGCTCTTCCTAAAACCTCCGCCAAGTCAGCAAAGGTTCGGTCCGCATATTCGTACTCATACTTGTCATCGTTCAAAACTCCATTCGCATTTGTATACATGACGGCCGTCAGGAAGAAGCTTCGACCTGTTTCGACATCAAAGACATACCTGCAAAAGATCAGTGTACTCAGCAACAGCTCATATCGGTATCATCTATGGTAAGTTCATCAGAAACATGAGCTAAGAGAAGGAAGCGAGATATATAGAGTCATTTAATTTCCGTCGTTTCCAAAAACAATAACGTGTCGTTCTTGCAAAAGTCAGACGAAATATTTCAAAAAGTCCTGTCAAGCGTGCACACATGACAACCGTGAAAATAAATCAGAAGGAATGTACAAGACATACGAGTTGTCGATTGTGAAACCATAAGCTCTTCCAACCTTGTTGTAGATGCGCAACGCCCCCTTGGGTCGTAGTCTTAAGAGACCTGGTAGGAAGAACTGAAATGCACAATATGTACAAACAATTAATGTATTATGCATTGGGTGTGAGTAAAACTGCAACAGATGGAAGAGTCGCCGCATGATGATGAATCGAAAATACCTTGCAGTAGTCATCGGGAAAATCTGAGCCATCATACTTGGGATTTGCACTCTCAGATGGATACTGGGTCATTGCCCCCATCAGAAGCAAACGCATGGCAGCATCCAGTTCTAAGCGTGGCGTCTCTACCTTGACAACCATCCAGTTTCAGTGAGCTTCCCAAATGTTTTAAAGGTGAAACATCTGTCACATATATACTTCGACCATCATAGACCCAACGCTGTATGAAATAGAGGAGGTCAAGTCAAATCAGTATATTCTATACAATAGCCTAAATGACTGTTCAACTCAAACTTAAAATAGAGCCTCCGAGGCTTACCTCTATGTCTGGTCGGACAAGCTTTATCAACAGATTTTGTAGATCCATCAGACTCATGTAATTTTTCTTTGAGAAATCCATTGGCTCGGGGACCTGCGCAAGTGAAAATACTAAAGATGTCAACGCCCCAGTGTAAGAAAACCCAATTTCCTTTACATGAAAAACAAACAATGTATAGTTTAGGATTTACCAGCTGGCTGTCATCCACTATGTAAGCTGTCCCAACTTTGACACCCGGCATACCACTGTTGTCTTCGAGAACGAGCTCACTATGTTTTGGTAGCAACGTGAAGACGGTTTCTTCTACACTCATATCAATTGGCTCGCTATACAGGTTTTCAGCACCAGACCTTGTCTCAGAGAGGCGGTGATGCAGTCTTGTACTCTGCAGGCCCAAGTCCCACCTTCAATCAACAACATCAAGGCGAATTATTCATAATTAAACAGAAACAATATTTACCGATTACGTCCATGAAATACGTCTCTGCGACTGCTAGACGAGGAACCAAGTTCGGGCACAAAAATACAGCCAGGAAATTGTAACAATGCAAATTGTACTATTTCCTCTTGCATCATCGCTTCTCTTAGACAACTTGCATCGTTGCAATGTAAGGGGACAAAAGTAGAACCGAAAAGAGGAAACATCCGGTAGAGGTCTACTCAATATAACTTGCGTTATGCTGTAGAGATCCACTAACTTAAGTGCGAAAAGAAAGCTAGTGCTGAAGCGAATGATATGGTTTTTCAAATAGCTCACACCACCTATACATACTTCACCCCTTTCTATATACAGTCAACAGTAGAGAGCACTCACATGGCCTGGTTGATTGTACGGTGTCCAACAAAAGAGAAGAGCCGATTGAAAGCCTGGTTGTCTGAAACCTGCCCCCATTAGGACCTGCCATTAAACCAGCTGGACCACAACAAGGAATCTTCTAAACAACTAACCATACTGCAAAGTCCAAAACGGCTTCAATGAAATCAATACCAGAAAAATCTTGCGGATTTCATGCGCAACTGTAATTTGTTTCTGACTGATGTTCGATGGATCACTGCGATCATCCTCCATTCCCTCGAACAGCGAATACAAACCCATTGGAGTAGTGCAATCGACCTCCATTCCTGCCAAAAGAAAAGAACCCCGTCATGATCCCGAAACCTCTTCATGAGGACAGCAACGGAAACAATGAATCAAAAAACCCTCGCCTACACTACAACGCAGTCAAACAAGCCCGATAACACCAAGAGCTTCATAACTCTTTCGGAACTACTACACGTCAATACATGGCGGAATATCTTCGTAGAATAGAATATATTTTCGATATACGTAAATCAAATCGACATCTCTGATACGTCAGAGGTCGAAAGAGAGAACTTGATTCCAGTAGGTTCCTGATTTGGAGGAACAAACACCAGCCACGAGGACGATAACATTGCAATACAGAAATCAAAAAAGCAAACGCAAAGAATCGACAAAAGATAAGGTGCGACGATGAGAACCGAGTAAAGATCGAATGCGCTCGAGCTTCTGCACGGCGGCAACGGCAGCACACAATTTGATCGCACTGTGACCAAGAAGTCCAAAATTTAGCCCTAAATGCAACAACAACAACAAAGCATCTCTTCCGCTTAGGGATCCAAATCCAAAACGCCATTTATAGATTTATAGATTACGATACTAGTCTGTAATCCATTACATCTAAGGACATTCATACAACAATACTAACAAGACATACCATGTACTAAACCTCGAGCTCTCCCAAACTCAGAACGTAGTATTCCCTCACTAGAAATCCAAAATCCAAAAACCGAAATGGCGCCATTTCCACCATAAACTACCAGTCCATATTCCCACGCATCGGAGACATGATATCAAGTGGAAATCGGAGGGAATTGCACCTGGCAGGGTAGAAATACTCGCGGTCGACGCGGAAGCCGTGGCGGGCGAGCGAGGAGGCGCCGGGGAGCCCCCCCTGGCCCACGGAGAGCAGCGCCTGGAAGCGGAAGCGCGGCGCGTCCGCGAGGAGGTCGGCGAAGCGCGCCGGGTGCTGCGAGAGCGCGTCGCGGATGAAGCTGTCCCCCGCTCGCGGCGTCGCCATCGCTGCTGCGTCTCGCTGTGTGTCTGCGCCGAGGTGAACACGCGACGCTCGTCTTCTTCACCTTTAAAGCTACGGGTGATACTTTAAAGTTGCGTGCTATACTTTAAAATTACGTGTTCTCCTTTAAAGCTACGGGTGATACCTTAAAGTTACGTGCTATACTTTAAATTATGTGTTCTCCTTTAAAGCTACGGGTGATACTTTAAAGCTATGTGTTATTGTACCTAGTGCCCACTTCCGGCACCTCTATGTCAAAAGAATTATTTTTCTTTGACGTAGTGATTTGGACGTAGTGGGTATCACCTAAGTATTACATGGGTATCACCTAGGCGTTACAAGGGTACCGCCTTGACATTATGGAGGTAATCACCTAGACGAAAAAGTATACTTTCCAAAGATTTTGGGTGCTCTCCATTTTTTAAATAATTATATGTACGAAAGTGACCACTGCATATGGTATACATTAAAGCTTCATGTTGTATTTTATAGCTACATGTTATACTTTAAAGCTAAGTGTTACGTGTTACAGTCCATGGTGTTAAAGAGAAGAAAACAATAAAAGTTGGATTCTTATTTTTAACCATGGAATTTTGACTAGACTGATAAAAACCTTGGTATTCAGATTTTGTGAAAGTTGATTGTATGGATTGAAATATCATAATGCTTGAAGTGAAAAACAAGGTTTATTTCTGATCACCTGACTTTTGTTTCTTCTAGTGTTCAATTTTTGCAATACACAAGATCTATATTTAAATATGGTATATATTGTGGTGTTAGTTTGTTAAACACCAACATTTGAAAGTAGAAGAAGGGTGTAACATATTCAAACTAATTGTTCAAGAAGTAAGGGTTCAAAAATTGGCAATATACATTTTGTTATTTGTGAACACAATTTATTGTAAAATGGAAATGCAAATGGTCAAAAGAAAGGTTTATACCACAGCTTAGTGTAAGAAGTATCATATCTAACAACCATTAACCCGTAAAGGACCGAGGCAATTTTTCCTCCAAAACACTCCAAAACTGCCATTTTCAGTGCATTCAACACAAACTGATACAAAATCATTTTTTTGAAAATTTAACCAAAGGGTCTTGTACTAGACTTGTATGAGAGTGTGTGGTAAAATTTTTGGTAAGTTTGACCGCACGGATTGAAAGATATTAGCCTTTAAAGTGCGACATAATCTCTTTTTCGGGTCATACTATACACCTTCAACAAACTTCGACCACCTTCTATGGCAACTTTTTGCACTACGGGCCGTGATTTTATTGTGTTAACTTGAAAGGGATCATGTTAGGCACACGTGCACCAAATTTTAGAAGTAGAAGAGGTGTAGAAGATGTCCTAAAAAATCTTGCAATGCAACTATGTGCCGAGAATCAACAATACACTTTGTATTTTGCATATATCATATCCTTCTCAATATTTGAAATTCACAAATCCGTACGGTAGATGCAAAGATCTCAATTTCCTTTCCAAGAGGACATTTTCTTTTTTTTAAATGGACAAAAACTCGAATTTCTATTGAATTTAGAAGTTATTAAAGTTTGGTGACAGTATTTGTGATATGTCACACTAAACTACTGCACTATTTGTATATGTAAGTGAAAATAAATTGTAAGTTTTGAACCGTAAGTCAGAATTCTACGAAATTTGTGTCTACGCAAAGCTAATCAAAAGTTGGCCATCCAATAATAAATCTCAGAAAATATGCCTAGAATTGAGAACGTGGTACCTTACCCAAACTCAAAACGTCCCCCGAGGGGACATCGGTCCTTTAGGGGTTAAAATCTCTACATTTTATGTAGAAAAGAAAATGTTATGTTATGCCGTGACACACTATATTACACTTAGATTTGCATGAAGTTTTTTCTATGTGTCTCATAAGAGGGGAAAAAATCCATCAGCCTAGTACCACTATGCATCTTCATTTAAAAAAAACAAATTTGTAATCAAAACTCAAAAACTCAAATCATAGGAACTTGCCTGAAGCCTAGAAGAACCTTTAAGGAGAAATTGTTCTCAAATCATATTTGAAAGTTATACTTCATTAAATCTTTAGGAAATTTCATAAGTAACTTTTATGTCATTTCTAGCTTAAATAAGGGTACTCCTTTTAGTTTAATATAATTATTCCTTTACCCTAGCCCATAACATTTTCCTTTTCCTCTGTAATATTTGCAAATTTGGGTCATAATTTAATTATTTCCATAAATAATCTCTACTATTGATCATATTTTTTCTAAAAAGGAGCCAACAATTATACCAATGAAGGTAGAAACTTTTTCCTTCAACAATGGGTATATTAAACATCTCAATATAAAATGAAACAATCTCAATCTAACTTCTGAAGGATCAAATGCCTTAAAATGGGCCTTTTTAGAATCCGGATTTGCTCTTCTATTGTCAGTTTTCAACCATTTTCTTTTAAACCTTTACAATAGATAGACACTTCTAAAAGCTCTGTGGGAGTAAATTTTTTATTTCGAATCTAACATTTGATGAAAAATCATGTTGTTTTGAGCATATACGAAGTATCATATTTTCTAGGTAAAATTTTCTTTGGACTTTATGATAGTATTGCTTAAGGACTTTGGTGTTAGGAAGAGAGGTGTTTCAATTGTGCCAAGGGAAAAGGTTTCTTTGCGGGAGCCATTTACTATAGGTGGTGTTGTCGTGTTGCCACAAGCATAGGTATGATGTGGCATTTTTGTTTATTGTGTTAGAGTCTACATATTTTCTATGTTTGTGGTTGATAATATTGTTTATGGGATATGTGGTAGGGTTTTTTTTTAATATAAGTGGTGGTGGAGGGGGGGAGAGTAGGTGTGGCAGGTTGGAGGAGTCAATAAATTATGATAATACAATTAATTGAGATAGGCTAACTAATGTTTTTGAAAGGATTCAATATTATGTATCATACATATTTTATATACAAACATTTTTAAACTTAAAATTATTTTAGTATGGTCTAAGTGTATATTTGATTATCAATATTCATTACATCTTTAAGAAAATCATAATTTTAATCATTTAAAAGTTCAATGACAAAATTTAGATATGTTATGAATGGTTTGTCAAATTAAAAAGAATAATCACAGTTTCATTCAGGTTCCAAATGATTGATTCAAAGAATATATTTGTATACATTAAAAGATTTTTTGTGTGTGTTCAAATTGCCATGAATGTAGTTAATTAAATAAAAATTCTTTAACAAAATTACTTTGCAATCATTTAAAAATATATATTATACCCTTATGTATTGTGTGTACAATTCTTTCCTGCATTCATTGGATAATCTTCCTTTTTACGTGAACATAGGAAAATTTATTCTCTCATTGTTCATAAAAAATGACAAAGAATTACTTAAATGGTGATCCAACCCACATTGGAAGTTTCTTGTAACTATGGCAGTGATAGAGACATAATTACAGATAGGAATTTTGGACAAGGTGGTGTTGATGGCGGATTTGTTGGAGGAGGTGCACGCCATTGAGAAGATTGATCCCACTTGGCTTTTCACTCCAAAGCTCCCTTAACCCCTAAGGGACCAAACGTCCCCCCATGATCATTTTGGATTTTAGGCATGTACCTACAATTCGAAAAAAATCCTTCTTAATTGAATTTTTTTTTCAAGATAGGATCTGATAAGAGCTTCGTGGAGATATTTTTTTATTTTTTTTGGATTTGTGGTTTGAAAGTTAGTACCACTTAAAGCCAAAAGTGGGACTCCGGGCACCTCCAAAAATTTTGACAAAAGTTTCTATTGACATTGAGATTTTTCACGCATATAAAGAATATTTCCTTTCCTGGAAATTTTCAAAAAAAATTCTTGTCTTTAGTGTTAAAAGGCATTTTATTCCAAGTCAAACATTTTCACACATTTTCGGGCAATGAGGGAAAAAAATTTCATCTTTCCTACATGAAACCTAGAGATCTTCATATTTTTCACTTTTTATTTTTTCAACAACAATATGTGGTGAAAACCTTCTTATTGACCGTTTGGATTATCATTCAAATACATACGTAGTTCACAAAAAAATAAAACGTGAAACGGCAATTTTTGAACCTCCACTCCTTGCACACTTGTTTTTAATATGCTACACCCCTTTTTTACCTCTAAAAATTGGTGTGTTGGGAAATAACATCATGCTTAAGACAATGGTAAAAGATTTAGACCTTGCACAATGCAAAAATTTGATACAAAGTGAAGTCAAAGTCAGCTGATCTACTCAACGCAGGGAAGAAAATGAACCATTGTTTTGACTTCAAACACTAAAATCTATCAATCTGTGCGGTGGATTGCAACCAAAATTTTACGGCATGTTTATAATGAAGTCTATTTAAAGATCTTATGGTTGAAAATCCAAAATTCACTTTAAAATGTGATTTTCATGTCTCTTTTTGGCAGTGACAGTTTAGGACTGGTTTTAGAGCCAAAGTGGTCGTGGTCCCTTAGGGGTTAAACGCCAGAAGGTGCCACTGCTAGCCAAAGTATTCTACATATATGGTGTTGTATTTGAACAATCCATAGGTCATTAACTGAAGGTCATATTGAAATGACCTCCAAATGAAAGATGTTTGTAGAAGAATCTTCAATCCAAAGGTCTAAGTGTTGACACATGTTTTGTATTCTACAGAGTAAAATACGTGCATGTATATATGGTTGTATATATGGTTCACAACATACGTGTAACGATTAAGGTCCCAATAACAAAAAAGTGAGAGTTGTAGGTCCGAGATGACCCTAAACTACCAGGGTGATAGGGTGAGATACCCAAAGTCATGTGGTTATCGATTTGAATCTTTGTGGGTCCGAAATGACCCTAAACTACCCAGGTGATAGAGTGAGATACCCAAAGTCATGTGGTTACCGGTTCAAATCTTCGCGGATTCATAACCTTGCAGTAAAATCTTCTCTCACTTGATGGGATTTTACCGCAAGTTGCCAATGTAACAACTTGTGTGCCAAAAATACAAAAATATAGTGAGAGCTTTCCTCACCCGCCAAGAATGAGGGCCGCTTCACACCTAACACCCGAGTCAAGAGTCCATCAGTTTCCACCAATGAGATTGCTTGAATGGCCAAAGTCCGGCCACTCGGCCTTCACACCAAAGGCCAAAGTCCAGAGGCCGTCGTCTTCCAATGTGCCTACATGGCCGTATTTTTTGAGAGTTTTGGCGGTAAGGCAACTGACTCTCGAGCGAAACTTGGGTCGCCATTTTTAGTCAATCCAAACTTCCTATTAGAGTCCATCAATTTTTTCAACTAAATAATCAAAATCTAACAAGATATGGACTATTAGATGAGAGAGGCCAATTTTTTTGGCTGATTTTTTTGACTAATCTTTATTGGCTAATTTTTTTAGGCTGTTTTTTTTGGCGTAATGATATGGGGTTTGGACTCTAGACTTCGGCTTTGGAGCTTCACACCACAACCGCCCAAAGGCTTCAACATATATACTTTAATGTTTTTTTTAATCCAAAAGTTTGGATGCTCGCCATAGTTTAAGCAGAAATTTTGACGGACGGACTTTCAACTCGGCCAAGTGTGAAGCGGCCAACAGTCTCTAGCTTTTCAACAATACCAGTCTTGTTCATTTGGGTTTAGCTACATTTGACATGTAAATTGAACATCTTGGCATTTGGTTGTGAATGGCAACTATTAGATTTTGGGGTAACTTACAGTAGGTCGACGCACATGGAGTGCAAACGGGTGATCTCGGAGCCCAACCCGCTCTTCTCGCACCTACGTTCGCACCCAAGCAAACCCGATGTGCCAGCCCTCACATCTCATTAGATTTGCACCCTCATCCGTCTCCAACGGGTAAACCAGCCTGCAATTTTCACTTTTGGTAAGTTCTGAAAGTACTCTATCCACACTATCCGTTTGGGGTTCACTTCGGTAACTCGTGGGAGGGGTTTGCTATGCCTGGTGCGAATTAGGCCCGACGTCCGCATCATGTGCGGCATCAGACCTGCTGCGTAGGCCGTTGTTGGTGGCTGAGGTAGGGGCCTGCCAGTTGATAAATCAGCCCCCATTGGGCTCGCATTTCTGACCATGTGCATCGACCTAGCGTAGCAGTGTCTCATCTCTTCTGCTCTCAGCAACATTGTTTAAAAAAAGATTGTGTGAGACATGATGGGTGTCAAAATTGTAGCATCTTCATCTTAAATTGGGCGTTGCAGTGTCCATTTCTTTTGTTCCTTGCTGCACATAGTTATTTAGCAATTTTTTTGAATGTGAGACATGGGGTCTGAGTTCTAACACAACCATCTTTAAGGTAATTCCCTGTAATCAGCAAAACGCGTGACACCTATCAAATTGGGGTATATCCAACTCACTTCCATCCCATTACCACCATTAACGCTTGAAGGACGAGGCTAGGAGTGACCATGGGCGGAATCTACGTGGGTCGAAGATTATTTTGTCCGTCATCAATACAACTGATACAATCCACCCATGGAGGTTTCGGGCCTTGTCCCTTGAGGGTTAAGTTCCAAACGGAGGCTTGCTAATATTGGGGACCCCTTACTTTTGGACCTTGGGCAATGCTTATGGAGGTACCTATTGGCTAAACTTGGCAACACACTTTGAAAATTCACAAGTAATTCAAACTTAATTGAAAAAAATATGAAATCACTTAGGTTGGAATTGTAATTCTATTGGCTATCATTGAAAATAAATGTATTATTGTTTGTTCTCTCCATATATGCATATTGTTTAACTTGTCATTTAGAGGGGGAAGGTTACATCTTAAGAAATTGAGTACAAAGATATTTGGATTGCAATGACGAAACTTCAAGAAAATAGGTTTGGCACTAAAGTAGTCCAGCCCATTACCGCCACCTTCCTATCATTGCCACTCTATATTTGGTTCCAATTCCACCCGATTTCCACCCATTCACTCTTTGTCAGCTCCAAAGTAAGGCTTACTATTGGTCAAGAACCTTGACTTTTGTAACTAATTCATAACTAATTCACATCTCATGGAAAAAAAATGAAATCACTTGGGTTGAGATTGTGATTCTACTGGCTATCACATGAAAAATAAACATATTATTATTTGGATTCTCCTAAGACTATCCTTGAGAGGGGGGAGTAGTTCCATACTATCAAACCTATGTCCGGTAGACATGAATTTAATGGTGGAACAAACAGACGCTTCATTCACTCTGCCCCCTTCAAGGACCAAAGTTCTTCTTCTTTTGGGTTCTCCTTACACCATAAGCACATTGCTTAACCCTTAAACGTTCGAGCAGCCAAAAATTGGCCTCTAGGATAACATTGTTGGATGATAATCAATGTAAATAACCGTTTCTCATCTAATTTTTTGGGGAGAGTTCATCAAATGTATAAGTATTTGATGATGATAAAAGTGGCCTCATTGAGGTGATAATGTTTTATCCAAAGAAGAAGTACTAGATATGAATTCGATCCATCAAACAATATTTTTTGAATTCGAGTCCAACTAATGAAATGTCTAGTTTCCATACCATTTTGAAAATTAAAAAAATACGTAAAACTGAATAAGTGTTTGCAATCTGAACATGGACCTATAACTGTGGCTCTAATTTTAGCTGAACACCGAACTTTCATTTACACCACAAGTTTCGACACTATAATGTCCACCTTTAGTGAAAATTTCAGATTTTTTTAGCATAATTTGTATTTAATATGAATGTTCTTCACTTTCTCTTTAGAAAATCACAATAATTTCAAAATCTCACCAAAAAATCTGTGATTTCCGTAACATAATTGAAACATGTGATCTCATCTCTAAAAAATAAAAAAATCACTTATATTTGATGAGAAACTAGAGGATACATTTGATTGGAAATTTAGATTAATGCCACGGTCATAGGCTCCGTCGTTTAGGGGTTAAGGGTTAAACTGTTGGTCATGGGGGCACCATATTCGACCCTCTAGTAAGATACCCGGATACAGATCAGGTTCTCAATCCCAGCTCAACCGGGCCGCCCAGTGCACCCAAACAATCCGCCTCGCCCGACGCGCGCGGTTATACCCGCACATTCTGCGTGTCTCCCATGAGCGCGCCCACCCCACCACCGTGGCCTGCCTGGGTTCAGCTTTCCAAGCTCCATGACACCCGTCGATACCACGCCTACAATCGCCCCGGTGCCTCACCATACCCGGACAAACCCAGGCGCCTACCACGGAAATACCTGCCCAATGCCCGATCTGATACCCGCTAGATACTCCGGCGATCGTCGTCACCACGAACCAAGTAACCAAGCACGTCGAAGCTCGTCGTGGCGAACCATCGCATTCTCGCACGTCCTGCGTCGCCATCGCCCGTCCTGAAGCTGCTCTGCGTCCGCCATAGCTGCGTTGCCAGCGCGGTTGTGAATCCAACGACACCTTCCTCGGGCCCTGGAGTGCCCGATACAGTTCGCCGTTCCATGTTGATCAGCGGATCCAGCTCTCGCAATTCTCGCAAATGAGGGAGGGAACCCTCAGGATTGAGATGAGGCGAGGTTGTTGCTTCGGGCAGTTTCTTCGCCCGGGCTCCTTGTAGAGTGTTTCCCGCTACTGTTGTGCGGCAGTTTCGGGAGTTCACGTGGTGCCACAGTCATGGTCAGGTGCACCGGAGAGCCGGAGGATTCGTTGCGCTGTTGTAGTACCGACTACATCGATCGACAACGGTGCGGTATTGTTGTTGCAACAATGTGTGGGTTCGTTGCAGTCGGAGTGTCTTCTCTTCGTCTCGAGGCTCGGCCTTGACAGCGAGGAATGAAGTGAGCGTTGCGGAAATTACTTGTTCTCGGGCTGAGTAGGCGATGGATCGTAGGCTGCAACCGTGGGTTCTGCTCAGCCTCCTGCTCACATTCGGCTCTTCAATGATCGGAGTCGGGGGAGTTTCTTCTCTGAGATTGCGCGGCAATGATCCTTCCGCTCAATTCCATCGAGCGTGAGCTAACCTAAAAGCCCTAAGTTTGTGTCCAAACTCTCATACGATGCGCAGTTAGGGTTTGAGGTGACGCACTTTTCACTGGTGGACCTATGCAGGCTATCGATTGTGGAGCCAGATCCCGGGCACACGAAGTTAAGGGTGACCAGAAGCGGTTTCGATGCCATAGCCCGGATCACAAATCCAATTGCAGTTGTTGCGGTACGTGAACTTTATGTTTTTATAGCTCAATTCGCACAACACATTCCAGCTTCATCACGCGTTTCGTGCAGGTTATTGGACCATACCGCTCCGGGAAGTCGTTTCTGTTGAACCAGCTATTGTCACTTCCTTGCAGTGAAGGTACATTACATGTTGCTGTTAACCTCTCATTAGAAACTGGAACTTGGACTTACACTGTCTGTAAATAACCTTGACCGTGTGTGTGCAGGGTTTGGTGTTGGTCACATGCGAGAAACCAAGACGAGAGGTGTGGGATACAAACGACGTCGGAGCTCACTGTTAGTCTAGACTGGAATTTCTGCATGGGTCTGTTTGGTGATTTGGATCCTTCACAAACTGCAGATCATCATCATGTTTTTTCTGTGTGCTGCTGCAGGGATGTGGGTGTGGGGTGAGCCAATGGAGGTTGACATTGACGGCGTCACGACGTCGGTCTTGTTCCTGGACACGGAAGGGTTCGAGAGCATTGGAAAGTCCAATGTTTACGATGACAGGTACGTCTAGTGCGACAAAAACCTCGTAACTTATGATGTGATTGCTAATGACTGGGTTTTGCACGTAGGATTTTTGCACTAGCAGCAATAATGAGCTCTGTCCTCATCTACAACCTCCCCGAAACGGTGCGGCTCTAAACTTCTTCACTTCAAGGAAAATTCAATCATGGTTGCACAGCTTTCAAGTCATGATCTGAGCTTACCCTTGAGTGATGATCTCTTCGGCTGCAGGTACGTGAGGCTGATATTGCCAAGCTGTCATTTGCAGCAGACTTGGCAGAAGAGTTTTATGGTCGGTAAGTCGCGTTCTTGCAGCAGCATCTGTCGAAGTGGTTCTTTCTTTTGACAATATTGTTCTGACTGGCTGTTCGGCTGATTTGGTGGCCACCCCGGACGTTGCATAACAGGGTCAAGGTACATCACCGAATCTTGCATTCCTCCATCTCTATTTTTGTACGTTGGGTGAAGCCATCTTCTGAATGACAGTCGACGTTGTGACATGCAGGGAAGAGAGAGCATTCTGGAACCTGCGAAGCTTCTGTGGTTGATTCAGCGTGACTTCCTTGGTACTGATCTACTTCTGACTTCCATGTAGATGTACAACACTTGATTTACTTACAGAAGCACGCTCTCTCTGTTGTGGGCAGAGGGAAAAACAGTGCAGAGGATGGTGGAGGAAGCCTTGCAGACCGTCCCCAATCCAGAAGGTTTTTCTTTTTTTTCCCCCTTCCCCACCTCATTCACTATCCACTTTTCATATATTCCAAGTGGTTGACTTTGTGGCATGGTTGGTTTGTTCCAGGGAACAAAGACATATTTCAGGTGTGCGCTCTGTTATTCCCGTTGTTGATAGACGCGGATCATTTCGATGTGGCTTTGTTTGGAGAATATGATGTACCAGGGTTCGTGGTTATGTCTCAGGTGAACCGCATTCGGGAATCTCTAGCTTTGATGGCAGCGAATAGTACAGCTTTCAGCTTACCACAGGTGGGTATTATCTCGCCGCTTACATCGTAAACTCTCACAAGAGATGAAATGTTCATAGAAAGGCTGCCTGCCTTGTTTGTGCAGCCGCACTTGGAGCGCACGAAGCTGTGTGAGCTTGGGGATGCGGAGCTTCACCCTTCGTATGTGAGCCAGAGGGGTCGGTTGAGGAGCGTTGTGACCTCTATGATCCGTCCCAAGATAGTACAGGGGAAGCCCATCACAGGAAAGGACTTTGTGACTTTTCTGGAGCAGGTCAGCCACGCCACCTCTCTTGCCGAAGCAGCTCTCTCCCTCCTTGTGTTGCTCTCTGATTACTGTGAATGGGTCATGACGTTGCAGACCTTGGACGCCTTGAACAAGGGAGAGATACCGTCGGCGGGCTACGTGGTGGAGGCTTTCAACCGAGCGGTCGTGGACCGGTGCCTGGCGATGTATCATAGCCTCATGTCCAGGTTCCACTTACCGGTTCATGAACAGGAGCTTCTCCAAGGGCATGACAACGCTGTGGAGGAGGTCACAGCTTTGTTTCTCCAGGAGCGGTTTGGAAGGAACAAAGTGAATGACGAATCCTCGAAAATGCTCCTCATGCAGGTCGAGAAGGTACTGTAATGCTTCGGGGTACCACCAACATGTGCAGCTTGCATCAAGGTGTTCGACAGGCTTATGAATCCCTTCCTCTTGCAGGCCTATGCAACGCTGAAGGAGACCAATGTTTTTAGCTCGTCTAGGCAGTGCGATGAAATCTACACAGCTTGCGAGGATCGAGTGGATAGCTTGCAGGGCCTGCGTTTGCCATCCATGGCGAAATTCAGCGCTGGCATTGCTTCGTGTAACCGAACCTTCACTGACAACTGTCTGGGACCTTCCAAGGCTCTGTACCAGAAACGGCTGGAAAAGGTGAACAACTTCGGGTCCACTCCGGCATCCACATCGTCAAGAAAACTAGCCTCTTCGTAGATCATGTTTACCAAGTTTCTGAGTTTCCTGTACGTACTTGCAGATGTGGTTGAAGGCAAGGAGCCACTTCATCAACGACTACAACCAGCGCCTCTTCAACTGGCTGGTGGTGTTGTCGCTGGTTGTGGTGGTCATAGGCCGGTTTGTCATCAAATTCATGCTCCTTGAGCTTGCCGCCTGGGGTCTCTTCATCTTCTTAGAGACGTACACACGCATATTCTGGTCGGCGGAGTCTCTGTACTACAACCCCACTTGGCGAATCGTGGTCTCGGCATGGGAGGCCACTGTTTACGGCCCTCTTCTTGACCTGGACAGGTGAGTAATCTGTTGTTGAGGATGGACATTCCGGGTGACGCATTGGAGAATGATCAGCTTTGACCGATAGCTCGAATCTGTCTTGATCATGTGCAGGTGGTTCATCCCGATGTCGTGGTTCCTGCTCTTTGGATTCGTAGCATACCGATGCTCTACAAGGCGGAATAAAAAACCGGCGTCCCTGCTACCGAGCATTGGAGCCCCGAGAAGCTCAAGAAGTACCCGTCGATTTCTGAGGATAGGATGAAGTCGTTTAGAACTGGCAATCTGTAAAATCGAAAGACTGTTCGAGCGACTCTTGTCGCCACCGCCAGCTTAGGGGCAATACGGGAAACTGCTGTCCTCAACGTCTTTACGTTGAACGGAGTTATCCCATTTCTAGGCAATCTGTATTAAAACCCAAACCCGAGATGATTTCAGGGTATGGACATTCCAGCCGAGGAAGGCCACCCAGCTGGAAGCAATGGGTTTTTTGAAATCAAACTTATTCTGGCCATTCTATATCACAAGCGTGTTCATGGCCACGTTCTGTCTGCTTCTCGTTCTCAATTCGAGGCGTTCAATATTGTAAGTCCTCTGTCATCAAGCTGTGGTCCGTTATAATACCTGTGAACAGATCCTTGACGTCATGCTAATATTTCTATCACGAATAGTTAGACATACGTTCCAAAGATTGTGATTGCACATGACATACCGAGTTCGTTTCTTATGGCTTGGCTGCGAAGACAGGCTCGTAGCAGCCGTCGCACAAGTGGAAGTCACGCTGCTCGTACTGGCAAGGGAACTCGAAGATGCGCCACTCGTACGTCTGGATGTCGTAGGTAACGAGGGAGTTCCGAGAGCTCAGCACCTTGAACGCAATCTTGCCCTCTGCGGCGGTGCACTCGTACGGGTGTAATGCCACGGCTGCGGACGGGAACAACTTCTGGTAGAATGCGCTGGGCATGACTGCGCACGGCACCTTCTTGTACGCTCCGGTGGGCGTCCCATCGGGCTGCAGCTCGACCTCCACCAGCCACAGAATGGTGGGCAGCTGCGCGTACCTCGTCACAGCGAACACCCGAAACGGCCCCGCCTGCACCACCTTGGGAGGCTGCACCGCCCGGCTGGCCATGTTCACTAAGACGAAGTCGAAGCACAGGCACTGCCTCCTCGTGGCGCTGATGTTGAAGTAGTAGATGGCGGGGATGTGACCTTCCTCCATCTCCTCCTCGTCGACGCTCTCCCTCTGTAGAACCCGAACCCCTCCGAAGTACACGCCAAAGTTCACCACCGCCATCCCCGATCGGCCACACACGCGGTACGGAACCGGGCGCGCGTCGTCAATAAAGTTGGCATGGATGTAGCCTTGCTTCTCGGAGGAGTACACAATCAAGGACAGGATGTGTTCCAGCCGCCTCTTCTTCCGTGATCGCTTCGTGTCCCACCCGGCGAGCACCAAATGGTATTGCGAGCGGTCCATGTCCGTGAACACGAATTTTGCGATCTTGCTGTTCAGCCTGCGCTTGGGGACGGGCGGCAAGATGACAAACTCACGAGTCAAAGGATTCGTCACGCACACGATCGACTGCCCTCCGCATTTCCTCCTCAACTTATCGTTGTTCCAGAACTTCTCGTTAGGAATTCCAAGCTCTCCCCACAGCAAAATGGGCCTGCTCCCTGGCTGCTCGCCTCCATCCACGACCAGCAAACCTGGTGCCAACATATTGCCAACATTTTCAAAACCTTCCACTTCCAAGCACTCATGCCACAAACATGCGGTTCTGCCAACTCTCCATTCATATAACGACCTGAACCTCGTCCTCTTGCAATCTCTATTTGAATGATCGATACACAGGACTCCGGAACAATTTCCATGAAGAGCAGGAAAAGGGACATACCGGCAGAGCCAGCGATGACTCTCTCGCATCCTTGAGGAAGGTAGTTCAAGGGCGGCAGGGCGGTCCAGTTGTGAACCCCAGGGCTGTTCTGGTTTGTCGTGGGATCGAAGCCAATGACGTAGTACAGCTTGGTGGTCGTCTCCAGAAGACAGGGATGGTAGCGTTGATACAGCCTCTTGGCCGCGTCCCTGAACATGACCGGCTTCCATTGCCGGAGCCACTGGTTCATGGAAATCTCTTCAGGCGTTGGCGGAAACTTGCACGGCGATGCAATGCTCTTCCACGCTTCCTCCAATTGATATATCGGACATTTCTACTCACAAAAACCAGGCTTCGTTAACCTCTGGCATCTTCTGGACGGGGAGGGAGAGAGAAGTGAAGAAACTATTCACCGTGAACAGAATGCCAAACTGCTCCGGAGTCAAGAGCTTCATCGCCTCAGGAACGCTCATGATCTCGAGGATATTCGGCCCGCTATCGTCCGTCCATGGCGACGCCGGCGGATCCTCCTCCTCAATGAGCACCATTGCGACGATCGGTCGCGCTTCGAATCACAAGTTCACGAGCCTCTCAAACGCCGAATCCGCGCTCCTCGACAGCCAACTACTGCCTCCCTTGCCAAGACGAGCTTGAAACCTGGAGCGTCGCCGTGCGGAAACAAGAACGTCTAAGCAAAAAGAATCTCAAACGAAGCAGCACGAAGATGGAGCCACTTACTTCCGTTTCGAGATTTGCAGCAGGCCAGGAGTTCGTCCTTCGCCGCTGAAACGGAGATGAAACGGCGAACTGAAGATCAAGTTGCGCATCCGAGAGAAGGAATTGTTATCAAGCGCCACAACTCTTGGCGAACGAACTCTCCGCAAACTATCTGCTCCGACTTATCAACATACTCTTACGCCGGTTCGCCAAGACAAAACAACCTCACTCTAAAGCGCCAGAATAAGCACAATCAGAGCTGGAATTTGTGCGATAGAAACTCGAAACTGAAAATCGCTTCAACCTACACAACATCCTGCGGAAGTCTGTCTGCTTCGTCTTGGCGAAATATTGCAGCGCCTTCTACTCACAACGAATGACCTCACAACAAAACATGTAAACCTGACTCCACACAGCGTCACGCTGAAGATCAATACCTTCACAGTAGAGTTTCAGTTGGAGATAACAACAATAACATAAGCTTGCAAGTGCAACAACCTAAACAGCGACCGACTTTAAGAACTAGCGCGGTCGGCATTGTCGTCGTACAGTTCTTGAGACTCGGTTGCTTGTTGAAGGGCTTCTCCGCGGGGCGGTTTGTTAGGAGACAGCTTGAGGCTTCGGATGTCGGAGATGATCGGATCCTGAAGCGCGTCCGAGATGATTTTCAAGCCATGACCGGACGTCGTATCGGCGATGTTGAACAGGGACGAGTGCTCAATTGCTTTGCGCTTCTGTTTGTCCTCGGCAGGTTTGTCTTCTTCGACCTCGTCTTCTTCTTCCGGCTTCGTGTTTGCACCTTCAGGCGTGTTTTCGTTGACAGCTAATCCTTGCTCCGATGACTTCCCGCTTGTCCTGACGTTCTCTGTCGCTACTACTTCCTCCTCCGAGTCTGGCTTTCCGCAGCTGTAGTGCGGTCTCGGAGATGAATCCGCTGGCTCCTCTGTTCCCAGCGTCGGGAGTACATCTCCCCGTGGTCCACACGCCTTAGGGCAGCAGCTTGACATGCCTGCACAGTTTGGTGTCGCTATCTGCAACCACGTAACAGACCTAACCTACAAATCCAGAAACGTCTGTTGAAGAAGAGTTTGTCGGAGGTGCAACACAAAAGAGGACGACACTTGGTTTACAAGCATCCGCGTCTCCTCCTGAGAATGAATACTCAACTTCGAACGGTTTGAAGCGCTTCGCATCGTACCATCACATCTCTCAAAACGTCACCACGAGAATAGGGAATAATCAATGGATCTCAATCAGCTGAATCTCAATCACTGTTTATTCAAAGTGGAAACGACAGCAAGAACTGCTAAATACCCTAGAAGCAACTATCTCTCAAGAGCGACCACTTTACTGTACATGCATCACCCTGAATTCTGTAAGGACTACCAAGAATGTGGACAAAAGAATTGTTGTTCCGAGCATGAAATCTCAGGATCTATCGGCGGCCTTCCTCCAACTTACTCCACAAAGCGGGGTCATCGTAATCTTTGATGAGAAACGCTGCTCCTGCAGCCATAAGCGCTGGGCCAGGATTTCCTGTGGTGATGCCTACAACCGGTAAGCCAGCTGCAACGGCCGCCCCCAAACCTGCCGGAGAGTCCTGCAAAAGGACAAGCAATTCTGTTATTTGATGCATTCCTCGAAAAGTAGAAGGGTTTCGCAGAGTCTGACCTCAAAAGCGAATGCGTTTTCCGCCGGCACTCCAAAATGCTCAAGCGCCTTCAAGTAAGGATCCGGAAACGGCTTCGCCCTTGCGCATTCGCTGCCGACCACCACGTGCTCGAAGAAGTCAGTCAGACCGACGGCGGCAATCATCTGCTCGGCATTTACGCGGGGCGCGTTCGTCACGGCAGCGCGCCGGAAGCCCTTCTGCTTCACCCACTCGGTCAGGCGGTGAAGCCCACCCACAGGCTCCAGACGCTCAGCTGCTATCCTGCCATGCCAAACTACTGCACCAGATCAGGATCACGCAAAGGGAGCCACTCAAAAAACATAGAACAGAGATCCTGACCTCCGGAAGAGTGCCTCTTTATCATCGAGCCATTGATCACGCCGCGGCTGCTCCCAGTCGGGAAAGAGAAACCGGCCAATTTCGTCATTGTGCTTGCCACTGATGAAGGCGCTGAAAAAATCCTCCGTGATCGGCACCCCGTCGTTGTAGCACATCTGCCAACAGCAAAGAACAAAATCAAACCCATGTTCTCTCACATCACGAACGCAAGCAGACAACCATCCATACCTCCGCCAGCATATCACGGAAGGCTAGATAATGGAAAGGATCCGAGTCTGCTAAGGTGCCATCCACGTCGAACAACACAGCTTGGACGCGACCGATGGGCGGAAGCTGACGATTGACAGGCTCTGCACACCAAAGAAGGAGGCAAATCAGTGGCCGCAACCCGAAGCCCAAACAGCAACCTCCTCTCACAGCCGAAACTTACCAATGGCTGTAATCGAACCCATGGCGGAAGATCACGTCAATGGAGCCTCCTCACCTACCAACAACAACGACAATCCAAACACCACAGTAAATGTAGCATACTGAAGTGCCCTCAAAAGCCCCAAACACAGAATTTTCACATCTCCGAAGTCCAGGAACTCAATTCCCCGGCACCAACCTCTCCACAAACCTTCGAGTGCACCCTCGAGCTTGCGGCAGCGATGGCTGTTGCTGGTGGAATTGCGGTGCGATTGTGTGGAGAAGGTGGGAGATGCGACGGCGTGCACTTGCATTCTGTGGCCGAAAGAGATGCTGCTGCGAGAGATGCGGAGGTGGCACGCCACGCTGGCAGTCCATTTGGCAGGATGCTCAACCATTGGCTCTCCGTTCCCACGGGAAGGTGCTACGTGTTCCCGCGGGTTACAGACCTCGTGATCTGGAAATCTATGATCTGAGTAGAGTGTGCAGAGCGCCATCTAGGCATTCGGTACATTTGGCTTACGTTGTCGGAAGTGGGCCATACTTTCACGTTTTTTTGGGGCTTTTGGTGTCGTAACTTTTGCCCGTTTGTCGTCGCGTTAGTTAGAACGCACTTGGACCCGCTCTTGCTATTTTATGATTTTCTTGATGGATTTTTTCTTTGATATTGTCAAAAAAAAGTTATTGTCTTTAGTGACAAAAATAATTATGACATTAATTCAAACATTTTCACACGTTGTCAAGCTAGGTACCGAAAAAACTTCCTCTTCTTCACATGAAAACTAGAGATCTATATATTTATATTTTTTTTAAAAAAAAAATCCTACATCAAGATTTTGTTTGAATCTCCTTATTTATTGTCTGGATTCTCAAATTAAAAGATATTTAGCTCACAAAACGAATAAAGTGTGATTTGGCAAATTTTGAATCTTTACTCTTTGCACAATTTTTTTGAATATGCTACACTTCTTTTCAACGTCTTAATATTGGATTCCAAGGAACTAACACCAGGTATAATACGGTGGTATATAGTTTAGACATTGTGTAGTGCAAAAAATTGACACCAAATGAAGTCAAAGTCTACTAATTCTCTTAAGACACCAAACAAAATGAACATTTTTCTCTACTTCAAACAGGACATCTTTCAATCCCGTGCGGTTAATGTTTATGAAATATTGTGAGCATGTTATTTAACCCTTTAAGGATAACACGCCCAAAGGTGGTTTCTATTAAAGTAATATGTGAATAGCCATATCGATAGTCTATTGCTATATGATCTGCGGACTTGAGAAACTCGAGAAACTCTGTGACTTCCAACAAGTGTAGTGAGTCGCTAAGCAACAGTTTGATGGATTTGCAGGAGAAGAGATTCAGTGCGGACCAAACGATATTTCCACTATATTTCCACTTAGAAAATGCTCTTGCAATTTGTGGTTGTTGACTTTTGTAGGTTAGTCGTCTGCATGCGTTATGAATGGATGAGTTTTTTGCGACCCACCGGAGAGATCCTACATCGAACCATTGAGAAAGGTGTATGTGAATTGACGCCACCATCATTAAATACTCCAACAAATACGTTGTTGTTCTTAAAGGGTTGAGAAGTCTGTATTAACCCTTAAGCACCTGATTTATATTTTTTCAAAATCAAGATGTGTTGATTTTTTCTTTGAACTAGCTTTGATGGAAATATAATGCCTAATTTTAATAGATAAACTCACAAATTTGAACTCAAAATCATGACTCAAACTTTGGGGAAAATTTGCACAACATCCAATGAATACCATTTTCATTATATTGGGAGATTGGGAGCCTCCCAAAATATTATATGAAGCTTAAGTCGACCTAAACATGCAAATGTTAAGAGAATTTAGACAATGAAATTTGTCTTATATGTACAATATGGGTACATATTCAGCTCGAGTCAAGCTGAATGTGCACAAACAATTTCTATTGGGAAAACCATTCATTCCTTTCAAAGTCCTGGAAAACTCCCAATATAATGAATATGGTGTTTAATGGTTGATGGAATAGATTATAGTGTTTCAAGTTACCATATATTGGTAATGAAAATTGTAGACTTTGGAGGGTATGCTACTTTATCCATCAATAGAGTCTTGCAAAAATTTGTTTTCTTTAAATTAAAGAGGTGTACATGTGCTCTAGATTGAAAGCTTCTCAATGACATATCACATGTGAATAAAGAATTCATAAATGATTCTCGGGGAATTTTTACTTTTGTCTACTGTTTGTACAGAAGAATGTTCCAAACTCATACGAAATAAACTGAAAGTTTTGTATGGAATGGATTTAAACAATCAGAATGCACTGAAGAATCTAATAACGACAATTACAATCAAAATTTAAGACCAAGATTATTTTGCATGTGTTTGAAAATACAACACAGTATGTGGCATACTATCTATTGTATTTTAGTATATTTGATGTATTTTGCATTCAATTCATAGATTTTTCATACGTTCTATAAGTACAAATCATGATTTGTTTTATGCAAAGTGTTCATGTAATGTGTACAAATATGAATTTTAAATTTCACAATCTAATTGCTTCATATCGAACATACTTATGCCTTTTCACATATTACATCGATAGTGGCAGTCCATGGTGGCAGTCCACGCTGGCAGTCTCTGGTGGGAGTCTATGGTGGCATTCCACAGTGGTAGTCCACAGAGGCAGTCAACGGTGGTAGTCCATGGTGGCTCTTCATTGGTTAGTTGGATTTTGAACTTCTATCCTTAACATTGAAAGAGTTCAATGCCATTATCGAGTCAGACTCAAACACACAAGTAAGTCTTCAAAACACACACAACGTGCAGAGAAACAAAAAATTGTAGTAGTTGCTAAGGTTTTTTAAAAAACCTCATCCACACAGGTTTTTTAAAAAACCTCTACTCGTTGACAAAGTAACATAATTCGTGTTATTAATATCAGATTAAACCTGGCAGATGTTCAGGACGTGATTTAATATCTTTCATTCCTGTAATTTGAGCAAACTGGTGCTGGAAGACAACTAGAACAAACGAAAAGAACATAGACTGGAGGAATGATCACCAAAGTGCATTTATGAGATCAAGTACAACACTAAATGCAAAAGAGATGCTAAAGACAAGGGAGAGGCACTTCCCATGAAGTAATCACAGGTCCTAGAACTATACCAGTTTAAATGAGCATCACCTCATGGAGCTTTCAGCTTCTCCAATTCCGACTCCAAGCTCGTCCTAGTAACTCGCAGAGACGCCACCTTTACTTCGCCACATCGTCTTTGCAGTCAGAGTTCCCTCTTTCCTGTGTTCCTTTATCAAATTTCTGAACTCATCGCGATGCTTCCGCTCCTTGCGCCGCTGTTGCTCCTAAACACACCAAAACAGGAAACCACGTTCTTCTAGTACTTCCACGCCAGATTTGACAACTGCCCGAAAAACCACAGCAGTATTTCTCCGCATTGCTACCTTCTGTATTCTGTTCTCTTCCTCTTCTTCGTTCTTAAGGTCTCGGGTGTCCTCCTGCCAACACAAACCCAAATCCCGTCAAACATGCGATTCTTAAACTTGTCTACCTGCTGGTCCGCAGCAGGCCTCGTCCTTCCTACAATGCAAGAACATCTCCCTTGCGATCTTTTGTTTCACGCGCTCCTTCTCGCTCTCCTGCTTCCTTCACTGAGCAAGATACTGCAGAAATCGCCCCCGGCCCGCAACGTTAATGACATAACCACGCATCACAAGCACATTACTTTTTCTAAACTCAAACATTTCCCTCGCACAGAAAGCGTGCCTCATTTAATACCTGCTTGCCCTCTCCCAGGGTTCAGGGCACCGTATCTCTTATCATTTATGATCACTCGCATTCCCTCCAACCCCGAGATCTGATGACGCGCTTAACATCCCGACCTCTCATCGACTACAACCGGGAAAGAAGACCACTAAGACGCGGTTCTGAGATATTTCCGAGCAGAAGCCCAACCTGTACCCATATCCAGTCAACCTCCACATACAAGGACGCCGGCAACTTCTTCACGACACAGGAACTCTGCTCATGAATGGGCTCCAGCAACGCCTTCATAAAACAAGAACTCCTGGCTAGGGTTCATTTCCGAGGCTAGGGTTTCTTTTCCCTGGCTAGGATTTGTTTGTATGCCTGTTTTCATGTTTACTACCCGGGGAAACCAAACCCTAAGTATCCAAAAAACCATCGTCTCTGTACAAGCTACTCTAAGGTCCTCCCTAAGTGATCCTAGGGTCGCAGCTGTTCAACGCGTCATCGAAGGTTGGGTGGGAGCCGGCGGAGTCCCTGATGCGCCACTATTCACGCGCTCGCACTCATCGATCCAGTCGCTGTACACGTCGATGGGGTCGCTGAGGGAGTTGATGAACGAGCTGAAGTGCACCAAACAAACCCGGCACGACAGCTCGCCTCGCCATTGCTTGCGATCCATGCGCACCTCCACGCTGCTCTGGTGGTTACAGCAGGCACACTTGAACTCCATGTCCAACTTCTCCTGGATGCGCCGTGGCGCCCGAGGCCTCGCGCTCTTCCGCTCCCCTATCGCCGAAACCGACCTCCGAACGCTCGCTCTTCCAAACCCTACAAACGCCGACCTCAAACGAGGGAAAGAGAGAGCACTGGCCCCACGAGGAAAAGAAAGAGCAGAGTGGAGAAATAAAAAATGCAGCGAATAGAGCACTTTAAGGTTAAAATGGCAATTGCTGGAGTGCACATCAAGCAATCCATCGCCGCTGTGGGCCCTCGAACTGAAGTAAAAGTAGCAGTAAGGACCTCGAATAAGGACATAAATCGAACAGCAACTAGGGTTCTGAAAACAATAGCAGACACACCCGCAGACAGACACAGACGGTTGAAGGCGCCACGATGCAGGCTACGGCGCGAGACGTTCTCCAATAGGTATCAGTGGACATTAGAGAGCGCACGGCCACCTCTAGACATATAATTCCAGATCTACTAAAGCAATGCCTTCCCAGGCGGGAAAAGGAAAACTCAGACTAGTCAGCCTCGATACGCACGTAGCAGCAAAACCTGTGCTCAGAATCAACGCATCTCCGTTCAACGAGCACTGTGAATGCCCTCATACAAGAGGTGTCAGAAAGATTGCATAATCATCACAGCACATCAAGTAGACCCCCAAACACACTGTATCCAAAATCTTAAGGCCCGCATACATCAGAAATCTGCGCAGGTGAGTGAGTTGGATTCACTTTCCCAAGTGGATTATACTGCACGAAGCAACGACAGCATCGTGCAGGGGCAAATAAACTCCGCTTGAAAGCAAAAACAGAAAACAAAGACACACGACGCGTGCTCAGAATCAACGCATCTCCGTTCAACGAGCACTGTGAATGCTCTCATACAAGAGGTGTCAGAAAAACTGCAAACTCATCACAGCACGTAACATCTAGAAACAACAAAAACGTCACAACCGACGCCTCAGGAGCAACAAACGACGCAAGGCGCTGGACCTGAAAACGAAACACCAACACCGAGTACACCGATCTGGGTTCAAATAGAAGACAGAAGCTCTAGGAACTGCGCGATATGGATCTAACGGTCGGAAAATCGCAGAATTAGGGTTTCCGTCACGCAGCGTACTCTACGCTTGCACTCCACTGGTGGCCACAGTATTCTACCTGTTTGGTGTCGTATTTGAACATTAATAAGGTTTAGATATTGAAATGACCTCCAAATCAAAGACGTCAGTTGAAAAATCTTCTATCCAAAGGCGTAAGTCTTGCTATATATATATCATTTGTTGTAATCTACAGAGTAAAATACACATACGGTTCCCAACTGACGTTTCCGGGTTAAGGTGCACAATCAATACTTCAAGGAATGATTCCTGTATAACAGAAATATCTACAAATAGACTTGCTAGGTGAAATATAGGTGAATATTCTCATGACTGGAGTATTATCACCCAAATTGAAATAGATGTAATAAGGCGTGCCTTCCTTCTCATCCCACAAGGATAAAATAGAGATGAGTGTATACACCATGACAAATGTGAAACTTGGAATCAATTGAAAAAATCATATGGTCGGCACTCACAAGCGAGAGAGAGAGAGAGAGAGAGCCGGTAAGCTGTAAACATACACAGAAGACGCCTTCTTCTCCCAAGAATCCACTACAGTAGCATGCTATACTAACGCTCTAAAGGGGATGGATGTACTCACAGAACACCCCTTGTGGAAATGGCGAGCTGGATCCTGTCCGCGAGATCGTCCACAGTGACGTTGCCGAGCTCTCCGCCGTGTCTGGTGCGCACGGTGAGGGTGCCGGACTCCACCTCCTTGGGCCCCACGACGGCCATCACCGGGATCTTCTGCGTCTCCGCGTTGCGGATCAGCTTCCCCAGCCGCTCGCCGAAGATCACCTCCGCTCTGATCTCCCTGGCCCGGAGCTTCGCTACCACCTTCTTGCAGTAGTCCACCTGACCAACAACAGTCGGAACAATAGGCTTAGTCACCAGAAAGACTCTCCTCTAGAGTTTGACCGACTCAAACCCCTAAACCTTGAAGCAATAATCCACCAGGAGACCATGAACCCTAACCTTGAACCCTAACCTTGAACCCTAGAAAAGGAAAGCTACCAACTCCTTGACGAAACAGTTGGAGAGTAGGTTTCGTTACCAGAAGGCTCTCCTCTCGAACTGCGTGGAGTTGGACCGACTACAAACCTTAACCCTAAACCCTAAACCTTGAAGCGATAATTCACCGGGTGACCATAAACCCTAAACCTTGAACCCTAGAAAAGGAAAGCCAACCACCATTAGTTACCAGAAGACTGTCCTCTCGAACTGCGTGGAGTTGAACCGACTGAAAACCCCTGACCCTACTAAACCCTAAACCTTGAAGCAATCATCCACAAACCCTGACCTTGAACCCTAGAGCAAGGAAAAGTGGGGAACTCACCTCGTGGTCTGTGACTGGGAGTAATCGAGCCTGGACTGGAGCAAGCCACAACGGAAAGTCGCCAGCGTAATTCTCAACCAAAATACCAAAGAATCTCTCGATTGAACCTAAGATAGCTCTATGGATCATAATGGGCTGCTTCCGTGAAGTGTCGGAATCCACGTACACCATGTTGAACCTCTCGGGCAGGTTGAAATCCACCTGAAATAACAAAAACTTCTTGCAATCAAACTACTGACATGTAATGTGAAGTCTCCTCATTATTTCATGACCCATACTAAACTGGATTATTGTAGTGGTGTGAAGAGGCTACCAAGCAAACACCATCAACTCGAGCTGGAAAGCCTTAGTACCTGAATGGTAGAGCACTGCCATTTCCGGCCGATTGCATCTTCTATCTTGATGTCGATTTTAGGGCCGTAGAAAGCACCGCCCCCTTCGTCAATGCCGTACTCCCAACCCTTGTCCTCCAGAGCGTCCTTGAGAGACGACGTAGCCTTCTCCCAAATCTCATCGCTGCCCACCGCCTTCTCGGGCCGTGTTGACAAGTTGATCTCAAACTTTGAGAATCCAAATTGCTTCAGAACCGTCTCTGTCAAGTCCAGAACTCCTCGGATCTCGTCCCTTATCTGGTCTGGGAGACAAAAAATGTGTCCATCGTCCTGAAAAACAAACAACAGCAAGGCTGTCAAAACCAAGCCAATGTCTTCTAACCCTACTGCATCATTGAGCTATTTGTCAAGTCACCCTAAAGTTTTCATTTTAATACTCACTCTTAGTAGCTATTAGATACAAAGGAGTTTGGTGGTCCCTCAAGTAGAATCCTTGTTTAAGGATGGAAGAGCTTGTAGGTCTCTTACTCAAGTTAGAAGTAGTTTTAGCCGCTTTTTTCCCTCTTTGAGCTGATTATAGACAATTTAATATCATGGTAAACCAAATAACTCTGAGGTGTTTTAGAATGGGACCTTACAGTATGAGATGAAAACATTACCTGAGTGAAACCTCGAACACGGAACAGGCCGTGCAAAGTGCCAGACCTTTCGTACCGATAAACCGTCCCCAGCTCCGCCACCCGCATCGGCAACTCCCGGTAAGATCTCAGCGCATCCTTGTAGATTTGAATGTGGAATGGACAGTTCATAGGCCTGATTTGGTACTGCTCCTCCTCTATTTGCATCTGGTCGAACATATTCTCCTTGTAGAAGTCGTAATGCCCACTTGTTTTCCACAAGTCCAGCTTGGCAATATGAGGCGTGTACAGAAGCTCGTATCCATGTGCGAAGTGCATCTGTTTCCAGTAGCTCTCAATAATGTGACGCACCATGGCTCCCTTGGGGTGCCAAAAGACAAGACCTCCTCCTGCATCTTCCTGCAACAAAGCAGGTACTATCATATTAGAATGAGCACCAACTGCTCCTCTCACAACAACATCCAAGACAAGATTTCAGCCCCACTAAACAACCTGAACCATGACATCTTTAACCCCTAAGTGCTCATGAGGACAAAAGCGTCCATTGCCATAGCTCATTAAACCTCACTAGAGAGGGGCCTCATTAAACCTCACTAGGGAGGGGCCAGATTGTAAGGAGAAAGTTTGTCCTGTAACATGAGGTAGTTTGAATCCACATAGGAAGTATTAATTTCTATTCTGTAGAGATTAAAAGTCCATTGTTTTCGCTTGAAAATTTTGGGTGCCAGTACCTGGATGGAGAACAGATTGAGGTCTTGTCCAAGGCGGCGATGATCACGGCGCCTAGCCTCCTCCTTTTGCACTTGGTAGGCCTTGAGCTGCTCCTCAGATTCCCATGCTGTCCCATATATCCTCTGCAACATCTGGTTCTTCTCATCGCCCCTCCAATATGCTCCTGCTACAAATTCCAGCTCAATAGCTCGCCTGTTCAGTTGCCCAGTCCTCTCCAGATGGGGCCCGGCACACAGATCCCACCACTCTTCCCCTGCAAAAATATCCAGAACAACCCCCCCCCAAAGATCATCACCACTTCCACAGAAAGGTGGATTTACCTAATAAACAGAAACCTGTACATAACCACCGGCTCAGGGTCCAAGAACTCCCCTATAACATGCCCCCAATGAGGAGGCCTTACGATAAAGAACCAACTTTGAATGCATGTGATCCTCCTCAGCATCGCAATTCTAAGAATATGCTCTGGATCTAACATAATAGAATGTAGCATAAAGAAGGTTATTGTGTACCTAAGAACATTAACAAACTAGACACCTAACTTACAACAGTCAGAGTACGAACCTATTTTGTAGATTGTGATAGGCTCAGACTTGATGCCCTCCAGAATCTCTAGTTTGTAAGGCTCGTTGATGGCCTTGATGCGCGTCTCAGCTTCCTCCCGCGACACCTCTTCTCTTACAAGTGGCAGATTGCGGCTAATAATTCGATCCTGCAAAAGTACACCCTCCGAGTTATCACCCGAACAAGTAACATAACGACCAATGAAAACACAAACCGGATGTTGAATGACGTTGGAAATTTTAGAACAGATACTCCTGTAAATTGGGCAACATAATTGTTTCTTGGTAGTAGATGTTTCAAACTTGTAAATGGAAATGTTTTGTAAATCACGTACTTTGTGGACCTTCCTTTGAATTGTTAATGCCTACAATTCGCCCCCTCCCCGTTCCTATTTCAGTTTCCTCTAACACCTTAACGCATTCACATTGCCTTTTAAACTGCGGAGCGTTCCTCTCCGAAGTCACGCATCGCCTTTGCTGAGGCAACGAAGGGATACACATACTTCAAGTCATAAACAGCAAAGAAATATTGAGCGCACCATTTCTTTCTTGATCTTCTTCAAGTCTTTCTCAGTGAAAGGCTCTTTCATGTCGAAGTCGTAGTAGAAGCCCTTCTCGATCCAAGGGCCAATTGTCACCTGCGCCTCCGGAAACAGCTTCTGTACAGCCATTGCCAGCACGTGTGCAGTCTGCAATCCCAACACAACATCAGCACAAGAATTTCTCAATCAATAAACATCCGTAGGTTATACAGAAAATGTTACAAAACTGTCATAAAACTGTTACAAAAAATGATATAAAATTTTTATACAGAATTTCAGCATTCGATAGGTTATCTGCTGGAATTTTTTTGTTACAGATACACTGACATACCGTGTGGCGGATTTTCAGCAGATTCTCGGAGGATTCATTGGTAGGCAAGACGATGGGCTTCTTCTCTTCTTCAACCTCGACCTCGGACTTGGCGTCGATGACAGTAGTCTCCTGGTCAGCGGCCAGAGACGCCATGGTCATCATCATCATCCGCTCCCCTCTCCACAAGGGCATTTGCCCCAGCAGAGACACCATAGCCACATGGTGAAACAGATGCGAGGAGTTCGAGCTGGCCAGCGACATGTACCCCATCAACAAGCGGCGGTTCCGCCTCGCCACGCATGAAGGCGACGACTGCGAAGTAATCCGCCTGAAAAACACAAAACGAATCAAAAATTCAACTCCAATTCCACAAAATTGAACCCTAATTCCAGCTGAGGGATTCCAGCTGAGTGGATGTGAAAGCTTTTCACCTGGAGAAGGTGGCCGCGGGGGTGCAGAGCGAGCGGAGCTTCGGCAGCGCCATCCGGGGGACAATTGCAGTGGCGGTCCCCATGGTTGGAGCTGCTGCTGCAATTCCTGGTATCGCAGCTCACAGCATTCCAGGACGCGGTGGAATTCACTGGTGGGCGAAGCTTGCGACTGCGGCGACGACGACGACGACGACGTAGACGAGGAAGCGAGGCGGTGGCTTTCGCTTTCTTTGAGGATGGACTTGCTCTCTTCTCTTGGCCCTCCACTAAAGCCCCCAAATTGCAATCTTTCGGAGACCAGTCCCCGTTCACACCGCGGCCCTCTGTGGTTATAGGGAAGAGTACCCAAAGCCGCGTCCCTCCCAAGCTCCGATGGCAGTTTCCGATATCCGCTTCTCGGCTGATATCTGGGATATATTCAGGTCATATCCGGTTACTTACACGGGATAATACCCGATTGTGATCCTTTATGGTACTTTTACTTTTATGTTACCCATCCATTATAATAGTTGCCTCGTCTTGCTCATTCTGTGAAGGCTTCGTGTGGAGGGTCCTGTTTTCACTTTACGAGTGTATCTGTTGTTGCCTGGGTTTTGAGGGGAGGGAGTAGTCGCTGCGGAGGAGGGGAGAGAGTAGTAGTTGCCTGAGTTTTGCGCGGAGGAGGGAAGGAGGGGGTAGTAGTAGTAGTTGTTGTTGTTGTTGTTGCCTGAGTGAGTTTCGAGAGGCGCCGCGGAGCCATGGCGCACCGCATGCTGCGCGATGTGGAGGCGGACGGGTGGGAGCGCTCGGATTTTCCAATCATCTGCGAGTCGTGCCTGGGCGACAACCCCTACGTGCGCATGGTAAGCGTCTCTTAACAATTTCCCCCCGGTCTGGGGTTTGGTTCTGTTTTAGGGTTTCGTCTTGTGGCCTGCGCGGGGTGCTCCTGAGGGATTTTTTTTGGTGGGAAGCGAGGTGCAAGAGCGGTGGTTGTGGTTCTCACGGACGCGTTTTTATGGCTCCAGTTGGAAATTTGGTTCAAGTTGGAAATTAGGGTTTTAGGGTTGTGCGCTTGTTTCTTTTTGTGTACGTTCCGGGCTTTTGGTTCTGTTTTGGTGTTGTTTTTGTAGCGTGGGAGTGGATTTTTGATTAGAGGATGTGCAGGAGCGTTTTTTTGGGGTTGAATTTGGAATTTAGGGTTTTAAGGTTTGTGCCTTCTGGTTGGTTGGTTGTTGTAGACGAAGGCGAATTTTGACAAAGAGTGTAAGATTTGCACGCGGCCATTTACGGTGTTCCGGTGGAGGCCGGGGAGGGATGCGCGGTACAAGAAGACGGAAGTGTGCCAGACTTGCAGCAAGCTGAAGAACGTGTGTCAGGTGTGCTTGTTGGATCTGGAGTATGGGCTGCCTGTGCAAGTGCGAGACTCTGCGCTTGGTATCGACACCAGCGACTCCATTCCTAAGAGCGATGTAAATAGGGAGTTTTTCGCGGAGGAGCAGGACAGAAAGGTATTGCTATCTTCTCATTCTTATTCCTGCGTGTGAATTGCCGAGAAGGGGATTAGTATCCTTTCAATTTGTATCTATGACTAATGTAATTGCTCAATGGTTTCGAGTATTTGAAATTTATGCGCAGTTGGATGTGGAAGAGTTATTTTCATGACTACATCTGTTATTTACAGATAAGTTCTTTATGATGTTTGCAGGCTAAAGCCGGTTTGGACTACGAATCTTCGTTCGGGAAAGCGCGTCCTAACGATACAATCCTGAAGCTGCAGCGTACCACGCCTTACTATAAGAGAAATCGTGCACACATTTGTAGTTTTTTTGTGAGGGGAGAGTGCACTCGAGGAGCGGAGTGCCCGTATCGACATGAAATGCCAGTCACAGGCGAGCTCTCTCAACAGAATATCAAAGACCGCTTCTACGGGTATGTATTGAAATCATCATTTTGGCCGTTATAGCTTTTTATTGCTGCGTTCTGGTTTGAATCACATGCTGCGTTCAGGGTGTAACTTTGAACTGTTTTGGGGGTATCTGACGTTTGATATGTCGTCTCATGGGGTTTGTATTGTTGTTTTCGTGCAGTGTGAATGATCCAGTGGCCGCGAAACTGCTGAGAAAGGCCGGGGAGATGCCGTCTCTGGCGGCCCCGGAGGACATGAGCATCAAGACACTGTACGTGGGAGGCTTGGTGGACAGAGTCACAGAGGAGGATCTGAAGGACCAGTTCTACAGTTACGGAGAGATCGAGTCCATTCGCTTGGTTCCGCAGAGGGCATGTGCATTTGTGACCTACACAACTCGTGAGGGAGCCGAGAAAGCTGCCGAGCAGTTGGCCAACAAACTTGTCATCAACGGCTTGAGGCTGAAGCTGATGTGGGGCAGGCCGCAGGTCGCCAAGGCGGATCTGGAGGCTGCAGGCGAGAAGGACGAGGATGGGAAACCGATCAATCCAGGCAGTGGTGGGATTCTGTCGCACGCGGGGATGCTTCCGAGGGCGCTTATATCTCAGCAGCAACCTGGTCCACACCCTCACCCTCACCCGGGTCATGAACAGATGTCAAATTACTTCAACCTCCCTCCGCCCACTCTGTCAACAGATCGACCCTTCTACCCCTCCATGGACCCTCAGCGCATGGGGGCGGTTATGAAACATGATGCCAGTGGAGGAGAGCAGCAGGGAGAGGGATCAACCTCGGAGCAGCGCCCGCCGCCTGGCCAGTATGGAGGACCCATCGGCCCCCCTCCTCCCTATCATGGCTACTCCCAACAAGGACCACCACCACCACATTTTCAACACTTCAGGGGTCCACCACCTCCGTTTCCACAAGGAGGCCCCCCTCCTCCTGGGCATGCGTACCAGCCTTACCCCCCTCAGTTTCAAGGTGGGCCTCCCCCTCAGTTTTTCCGCCCGCAGTATTAGCTACTACCTTGTAACTCATTAGAATCTGTAATTTTTTTAGTGAATTTTTCTTCTTTCTTTGACCTTGAAACCCCTGAATGAGTTTGGCTAAGGTGTTGTGGAGGCCTCGAAACACACAAAGCATAGTCTAAAGGTCAGGGTTTTGTAGGCTAGCATTTTTGAAAACGCTGCTTGTTGTTTATTTTCAAAAAAAAGAAGAGACTTACAGCTTTCTTGAGCTGGTTCTGTATTTACAATCTCTCCTTGCAGTTGGGATCCTGCTTGTTGTCTCTGGCCTTGGCTTGATTGGTCTGTGCAGGTTGGTTGACAGCTAAATTCATGTCTTGTCAATCGTCGTGACTGTAATCACGGTTTTCCTCTGTGTCGTTGTTCAAGGGCCACGGTTCGTTTTGGAGTCATGTCACATTCCGTGAACGTCGTGCCTAGGTTCATTACACCGCATTCTATGGGCTTTGCCTTTATCATCAATCTAGTTGCCTATGGCTTGAATAGTGTCTACCTTTGAAAGGGGGAAGGAGTTCCATGTGTATCTTCAAACAGGGGAAGTATTATAGTTAATGGTATGGAGCGTGGGTGAGCATCTGAGATGAGTGGACGTTGTGGGACAGGGAGGTGAGAGGAAGGTGAAACCCGGGACCAAGTTGATCCTTTTCAGCTGTACTTTGATTGTTACGTTTGGCTCAACCGAGTTGACTTTGCACTTGCGTCAGCCTAAACTCTAGTATGCTTACGTGGCTTACGACTGACGGCTTTTGTAGTATGCTCAACTTAGTATTGGGGGATATTTCTATTGCAGATTCTGAAAAATAATGATATTATCACTAGGTCGACGCACATGATTCAGAATTTGGTTCAGAATATGGTTCATCCCGAACGTACATGACGTTATGGTCAGCACGTAGGGGACGAATTTCTAGAAAGTGCTCCGGAAAGCAGGGGTCAGGTCCCTGAAACCTCCTTTCTGGGTGCATGTGCGGAGACCAACTGTGACGTAGAAGAACTGACGACAAAAGGGAGCTGATATTTTGTAGTAATACGGTTTAAAGCAAATTTGAGATGATATGATGCGTGGTGACGCCGCAGTGGACCCCATAATTTTGTACATTGCAAAATCTGGATACCATTATCTAAAATATTGACCAACATTCACTCTGGTGGGCGTAATAATTTCTTCAAACTAGGCACCCACTAGTTCGCAGTTCAAATTGCTGCCAATACAATGGTATGAAGCTCATAACTTGCAGCAACATTATGGATCATAACGCTCCCCTCGGGGTGGGACTAGTGATGATTCTAGCCCTGGTTTCAAGCTGGAGCGGAAGCGCGTGTGTCCACGGCCACAAGTCCAGCCTCTCTTCGTTCGACCAAGCCCAGGTATAATCATGCATCTCTGGAACGTAAATCCCTTCACTTCCTTCACGTCGTGTACATGTATATTCTCTCAGTATTGACCATGTTGGATTAAAGATTACCAGTACTCTATTAGACTCAAAAGAAGAGCTTGGTGGTCTTTAAACCCAAGGTAGAAATAGTTAAATGAAGAAGCAGAGGTCCTGTCGCATATCCTCGTCAAGCTGGTGAATATAGATATGTAGTGGTGATCCTAGCGAGTAGGATTCTTTTGGTAGTGGCCAAATCCGATTCTTGCCTCATGTGCAGTGGGGAAATCACGGAGGCGGGATCGGCAACCGACGAGAAGCGGTCCACGAGCGCGTCATCGCGCCCTCCACGGCGCAAAAGTGGAAGTTGAAATGGAGGGTGGAGAGCGGGGGGGACGTGACGGTGACGCCCGCCATAGCGGATGGGGTGGTCTACTTCGCGACCTGGGCAGGGGAAGTGTACGCTGTGAGCGAGGAAGATGGCGCGTTGCTGTGGCGGACCAACTTGACGGTGGCGCTCGGGAGTGAGTCCCAGTTCCTGGCGCAGTCGCGGAACACGCCTGTGGTGCACAAGGAGTACGTGCTGGTGGGGATCTACATACCCGCGCTCCAGGTCGCGCTGGACCGGCAGTGCGGGCGCGTCGTGTGGAGCACTCTGCTGGACGCGCATCCCTACGCGGGCATCTCCGTGTCCGGAACCGTGTTCGAAGGGTACGACCGTGTCGGTGTCATGTGTATGTCCTGAATACTACTATCTATGTCTGTATGACGTTTCTATCAGTCTCTTTGTTAGATACTAGAGTTATTCGTAAAGGTTAGATTCGGAGTGTCTTACTCACACGACTGTTGCAGCTTTTACTACGTGGGCGTTTCGTCGCTGGAAGAGGAGAACCTGGACCAGCCGTGCTGCACGTTCCAGGGGAGCCTGGTGAAGATGGACGTGGCGACAGGGAGGGTGGTGTGGCAGACGAGGATGCTCCCGGACAACGGCGGGGTGATCGACCGGTACGCCGGCGCGGCAATCTGGGGGAGCAGCCCGCCGATCGACACGCGCCGGCGCCACGTCTACGTCGCGACCGGGAACCTCTACGACGCGCCGCCGGACGTGCAGGCGTGCCAGGCGGCGCAGGACAACAAGACCACCCCTGACATCCCCAACCCCTGCATCCGCCCCGACGATCACTCCGAGTCGATACTCGCCCTCGACCTGGACTCGGGCGCCATCGTCTGGAGCAAGCACCTCGGCGGCGTCGACGTCTGGAACGTCGCGTGCATTCCCGGGCTCTCGCCCGGCGGCCCCGACAACTGCCCCGACCAGCCCGGCCCCGACTACGACTTTGGTGAGGCGCCCATGCTTGTGAGCGTCAAGAGTTCGGGAAAGCGGCGCGATCTTGTGGTTGCGGGCCAGAAGAGCGGCTTCGTGTGGGCGCTCAGCCGCGACGACGGCGCGCTTGTGTGGGACGCGGTACACTCATTCCTCCCATAAGTTATACCTCTCATAAGTTATAACACCGCTAACTTATAACCTCAGCTAACTATCGTCTCAATATAACCACTACTTTCAGCCTCGGAGTGCTTCGGCATCGGTATCTACCTCTAGCCTCCCCGACACCAACCCCATTGTGCCTCTAAAGTAAGATGATGACTATGGTGGAGTTACGGAGTCCTTTATTGAACCCACTACTAACTTTTGATTTCTTCTAAGTTCTTCCCACCTCTATCCACCCGCGCCATATCTGGATATCACTTGTGGGAGGGATGAGAGTATCACAGTACTCTAATGGAGCCTAGTCCACTTAGCTCCTGTAAGGTATATGTCCGATAAGTGATAATGCTGCTAACTTGTAGCCTCTGTTGTTGACAGCCTCACGATTGCTCTGGCCTTTGATTGTGCCTCTAAAGTAGTTGGATGACGGGTGCGCCTTTGAATCGTGCAAGTGGATGGAGGTGCAATCGGGCTGAAGTTACCAAGCCCTTTACTGAACCCACGACTAACTTTTAAGCTCTACCAAGTTTTTATCACCTCCATCCACCAGGACCATATTTGGCTGTGATTGATCAGAGGAATGAGTGTTCATTGCTTGGGGCAAGGATCTTGATTTTTTATTACAAGAAAACTTGGATGACAAATAGGATCATCAAAATGCGACACATATCTTGTGACAGGATTGCGTAACAATGTTAGCATAGATATCATACTCATTTCATATTTTAACAATTTCATTGTCAGTTCATGATCAACTGCTTTGAATTCCCCCCTTCTTGATGATGTATGTCCCATACACAATCAATTTGCAACTAAAATTTTGATCCATCAACCACGTTGCACTGATGACATGTTTGATGTTGATCACTTGATTTCACATCGACCTCCATCCCTCTCTCTCCATCATGTGTTGTAATTAATGATTCTCCCACGGATTATGCAGGTTGCAGGGCCAGGAGGCACATTAGGAGGTGCATCGTGGGGCTCGTCTACCGATGGCAAGCGCGTGTACACGAGCATCATCAACAACTTCAACAGTAACTTCACACTAGACCCGTCCTCCACAGTCATCACGGCCGGTGGCTGGGTGGCTATGGACGCAGCCACAGGCGCCATCCTGTGGTCCACGGCCACACCCAAGGCGAGTTATCCCATCGGCCCCGTGACGGTGGCCAACGGCGTCCTGCTGGGCACCTCGTTGGGCGATTCCTTGGGCGCTCCCCGGGGCGCCGTGCACGCTTTGGACGCCAAGTCCGGGAGGATCCTCTGGAGCACAGAGGTTTTCGCCAACGCATCCGTGGCGGGCGGGGTCTCGGTTCACGACGGGTGCTTCTTTGTTGGCGAGGGCATCTCACCCATTACCGAGACCACCTTCCCCGCTGTAGCCCATGGCCATGCTGTCAATGCTGTGTGCGTGAACAAGTAATCGTCACCTCATCCTCGGCCAGCTTGTGCTGTGTTTGTCACAGTTGTAGGAATCCGATGCGGGCTCACAATTGTTTGGAGAATAAATCAGTCAAATAATCAATGCCGTGTGAAGTGATGGGACACATGGTGAAGTGATGGATGCATGGTGAAGTGATGGATGCGTGGTGAAGTGATGGATACATGGTTCATGTGGGTGGGTGGTACATGATGCTTTCATGTTGATTGACAGGCCTTTATCGGAACGGGGCATTAGCCGTGGGATCATATAACTCATGTAGAGAGACGTTACAGTTTCTTCAGAATTTAACAAAATATGCTAACGGACTTGTGATGAGAATGGCTGTGATGATCACTCTCCTCTTTTGATTGAGCTGAATTCGCCTGATTCATCTCAAGTGTTGATGTGGAGCTCCACAACATTGCCATGTTTCAAAGTGCTCTTCATGTGAGAAAAGTTCAAACATGAGACTAAATTAGTACTTTGTTTTCAAGGTCAAAATGATAGACGCTTATAATGTTGCATATTCTATAACCAATGGGCGTTCCTTGCATATTGTATGATTCTTCGTGATTGCAGCTTTCGATACAATAGGATCCGTTAAATCTTTCTTCAAAATTTAGTACAAAGGTATTAAATAGATATTTATCAAATAATAACAAAGTGCCACTGAATATTTGTTGAAATATCATTAGATAGCTCTTTATATTAACAATTTTGATTGTACACAATATTATTGCACAAACTCAATTCTTATTGAAAATGTTGAAATTTTGGCATTTTTGTGTGCAATGGTTGTTGTTGTATTCAAGTGCACTTAGTTGCGTGTTTAGTGTGTATTAGGAAATTCCGTTAGAAGTCAAATGGGCGTGTATTTCGGGATGGAGGGACTACATTTTAGGGGCCTCCTTTTCATGTGAACATTGGTAAACAAACCCACCGCTCACCCAATTCATCCACTCATTGGTGGCCCTCTGTGGTTGATTTTTTTCAAACTTATATTAATATTACGCCAAGAATACTCTACGCAAAGATATCCTACTTCCACCAAAATGAGAAATGTACATATTTGGAGGGGACGCATGGTAGTAAAAGTACCTTCCAATGACACTATTTAGTAGTACAATTTTAGCCCAAGTAGTTTCATATTTTTCTAATAAAATTTGAATTAGTTGTAAATTTTCACATTGGTTTGTCATATTTAACTCATTAGTGCCAATAAGTATCCTTGATAAGCACCCACCAAACCTAAACCTTAATTTGCAACTATTAGATGAATGGGGTAGAAACAAGAAGATGATAGTAAGGACGTGATTACCATATCGATTGCATTGTCTGCTAACACATGGAAGCGACTTGTGGACATGGTGAGTTGCAAATTTCCACCACCTTAAAGCATCTCTATCAGGGCCGGCCGCCTCAACAGAAATGCCCAAGCTAGTGGATCTCCAGCAGAGGGTCATCCCACCGCGGGCTCGTGGTCTGTCTTCCCGGTCCGGATGAGTCGGCATAGCGTTGGGGTGGGGAATCAGGGTGACTTGCCATGGAGCTGAAATAATGTGAGGGGGGCATCAAACATGAGTGTGCCACTTATGTGGTGTGATAACCGTATCGATGATGTCATACATAGGCTAAGCAGGGCAAAAAGGCTTGCCACTTGTGTGGAAATCACCTGGCATCTTTGTCATGTGCCTCTTCCACCTCACACGTTCTTTAGCCCACGTCCTTGGGTTGGTGTCTCCCGGGCCGAGATGCTTTCAATCCTTGAATGTCACTCGGAAAATGTATATACATGCACATATTTTACTATGTAGAATACAAAAATTGTATAAAGATTTATAGTTTAGCAAGTCTTACACCTTTTGATTGAAGTTTCTTTATCTAACATGTTCTATTTGTAGGTTATTTCAATATCTAAACCTTATCATATTCAAATACAACACCATACATGTAGAATATTGTGGCAACTTGTGGCACCTTCTCACGTTCAAAGTCAACACCTTAATCCTTTTAGGCCTTTGAGCTCAAGGCACCATGGAAGAATCTACAAGTGTAACAGATCATGTAGAACATCATCTATGGAGAAGGCACATTTCATTGCAACCCCACTTCACAAAAATCAAGTTAACGATCGATTCATGGTGCTCATTTGTGCGCCAATGGTCTCATTAGAATCATGGTAACTTGTTGCACGACCATTGCGAAGACTATTTTGGCCCATGTTTCCTCAATTCACTATTGTGGAGCGATTTGATCCCCCCTAGACCACATATCGGCCTTCCAAGCCTTAATGGATTATCAACCAAGACATTTTAGAGGAATCTCTATTCCATTAATTAGAAACTGCCAAGATGAACTTTCTGAGAATATAACCGTGGGGTCTTCTTTTAAACTTACATGAGGGATATAGGCACACTACGGTACCCGACTTTTGATGTCACAATATTTCCTATTTGGAACAAATTTATTTTAAGGGTACATAAATGAAGAAAAATAAATTACTGAATTTGGTGGAATGAATAACATTACAAATGGATCCTAGGGTCCAAGGGCAATTTTCCATTTGTAATCAATATTTAGTTTTATTCACTAAAATTATTTAAAAAGAAGAATTCAATAAAAAAATTGAAAATAATTTCTTTTACACATTTGTTGATTGGCACAGGAAGCCAACAAAATTCTATAGGTAATACTAATTTTTATTTAATTAGTTCACCTTCAAAATAACTCTTATCTCAAAATCTGAAATTCTTAGTGTTAAAATGTACCTCTTCTCAGTTTTAGCGTTTCTAAAACATTTCTTTAAGAAGACATTAAATAATTAAAAACTTAGGTCCACATGAAGAATCACGTTAACTTCCATCACCAACAAACCAAAATGAAACAAACTTTGTTTTCAAATTTTTATTGAATTCTCCGTTTTTGCCACATTTGTATAAGGCAATGTAGTCTGCTTCTACCCTGAGATGACGTGGTGAATTTTTTGTGAATTTAGATCGTATGAATTGAAAGATGATTGCAATCAAAAATAAATATTTTGTCCTCCAAATGGACTCTTGGTCCTTAACCCCAAAACAACCATTTCCCCTTGGGTGGACGATTTTGATTTTGGGCACATTTCAAAAAAATATATTTAATTGTATCTTCTGAAAATTTAAAATTAGATTGTCCCTGATAAGAGCTTCATGGAGGTATTTTTATTATTATTTTTCTCGATTCATGGTTTGAAAGTTAGTACCACTCAAAGTCAAAAATGGGGACGCCGAGCAACTTAGGCACCACTAAGAACCAATGAAACACAAGTGTCAAAGAGGGGAAGTAAGTAGGGGTACAAAGGGTGGAGGAAGGTTGGGGCAACCCAAATCATGGGAGACAAAAGTGCAAAGGAAGACCCCACAAAGTCCAAGAAGTATTGACTTATAAAAAATAGATAAAAAAGAATGTTCTTGACTTGTAGTCAAATCTTAGAAGAATCTGACTTCTTGGAGAAGTGGGTGAATGATGTGGCCCTTTAATTCATGAATGGTCCCCAATTTCAAGCCCTGCCCTCCCCCATAATGCTTGCATAATTTAATAAAATTTTGAAATTAGAGGAGGTAACCTTCCAATATTTTTTCTCAAACTAGTGGAAATAGAAATGGCACATGTGAGTTGTTGGGATTCTCAAATTTGTAAAATTTTATGTAGCAGGAAATGTTTTACCACTTTTGTATTCATTCTTATGGTTTTATACCCCCTTTCACTAAAGTATGTATTTCCACATGTTATATCCCTTGATTTGATCCAAATTTTGCACACAATTAGCTAACACCAAATGGATCATTCTGGTAATGATTTTGAGCACGCTTTAGTGTAAATGTTACAAGATATGCTAAGTCAAAGTCGGCTGACCTTGCCGGGCAAGGAGGGAGAAAATCTACTTCTTGCACTTCAAACACTATTATGTAATCTTCATATTTGTGCCCAAAAAGTGTGGAATATTTTTATGAGTATATTTTAAGATCTTATGGTTAGAAGTCCAAAATGCCACATGAAAATGTGATTTGTGTGCCTCTTTTTGACAATGGCATTTTTGGACTAAATTTTGAGGGAAATTGTCAAGGAATTCCGGGGGTTAAGGATTAAACCAATCAATGACCCTAGACCAATTATTTTTATACCATTCCTTCATTTTAGAGAGAAATACAGTAGGTTGTCTATACATGACTTATGGAGTGACCAATGAATTTTTCGAGTGATGTAATGGCAAGCTCCGCTCTCTTCCTAAAATCTACAAAGTTTATAGAAGTAAGTGGCGTCCAATCACTTGTCCATTTTAGGTCCTTACCTACATGGAAGAAGCCCCTATTGTCCATGCAAGAACTACCTTGGAAAAGAGTTCATTCGAGTATAATAAGCTCCCTCTCCAACAACCATGTATTATAACAGTCATTTCATTGTAAAAGTCAACTTCCTCTGCAACAGTCCAATTTGTTTTTATAGTAACAATCAACTCCCTCTATAATAACCGAAGCCAACTTGTTGGGCCGACTCGAGAAATGAATTAGGGTTTGATAACTCTAAACCCTAAACCCTAAAACCCTCCTGAGGGCTGAAAATTTGATATTTAACCATAAAAGTTTTATCACAAGATCATCTCTATGGTGATAACATGTCTGTCAAATTTCAAAGCCACGTGATGAATACAATAATAGATACAAAAGATTGTTTCTCATAGTTACACATGTTGGTAGATTTTTGAATATGGGTTTTTGTATTCATCATGTGGCTTTGAAATTCAACACACATGTTATCAGCATAGAGATGATCTTGTGATAAAACTTTCATAATAAAATAGAAAAATTTTAAACCTCGGGAAGGTGCCAAAGCTTGAATGGTACCCTTGGTTGTTTCTCACAATTAGCACGTTGGTAGATTTTAATTTTTTCTTATCTATCGTGGGTATTTTAAACTTGAAATTAAGCACACATATAAGCAACATAGAGATGGTCTCATGGCCAAAATCTCATGGGAAAAAATATAAAATTCTATCCATGGGAGGGTCTCAAATTTGGCAAGAGTGAAATGTTTCTCACAATTACACTCACAACTACACATGTTGGTAGATTTCAAAATTCTTTTGCTATGTAGGTATTCTGGCCTCAAAATTTGGCACACATGTCTTCAATATAGAAATGGCTTAATGCCAAAAACTTCATGCGCAAAACAAAAAAATTAATCCCTGGGAGTGTGTCAAAGTTGGCAAGGAGTGAAATGTTTCTTACAATTACACTCACAACTACACATGTTGCTAGATTTTTAATATGTCTCATTGTGTGGATGTTTTGGACTTTAAACATGTAGTAAACACAAAGGTGGTCTCATGCCATAAATCAAATGGGTAAAAACAAAAAATTCAATCCTTGGGAGGATGTCAAAGTTCGCAGCTCTGAAACTTTTCTTAGCGGAACCCATGTTGGTAGATCTTGAATATAAAAAAAATTATTCATCTTCCGGCCTTGAAATTTGGCACACACATTGTCAACATAGAAATGGTCTTGTGCCAAAAGTCTCATGGTAAAATAACAATTTCTAACCCTCAAGAGGGTCAAAGTTGGGAGCACTAAAAATGACTTTCCCTAGGAATGCAAAAAGTACGTATCTTTACTGAAGGGTACTGTACAGTACCCGGCAAGTCTGAATGGTGCAACGAACTGAACCACGTTTTGTTGAAGCGGCGGTCCTGTGACTTTGAATCGCTCTCTCCTTTCCACCTCTTCGACCTAGAAGTTGTAATTAGTATTGTTAGGTAGGATTAGTAGTCTAGTTACAAGTGTCGTTGAGCATTTAATGAGATATTTCAAAAATATCCATATCAATCGAAATGAAGAGACATGTGTTGCTGCGGTGGCAGAACCTGTACACAACTTCAAGAAATATCGATGCACATGGAGGCCACAGATTTGCTTAGATTGAGCTGAAATTTTGTACAAATGGAGCTTGTGAGTGGATTGAACCACTTCAAATGTCATTTGGTTAGATGGTGATCGTTTGAGTTTTTGTTGATGGTGGATTCTAGTTATGCATGCATCAGATTTTGGAGGTTTTTGAGTGGAACAAAATTCATTTCAATTGTGTAATTTGTATCAAAGTTTTGAGCAGAAATGGGAGGTCGTCGTTTGAGTACAGAGGTCAAAGGCATCATAGTTGGAATGAGTTGTTCAGGCATGTCACAACGTAGCATTGGAATTAAGTTAGGCATACCACATACTACCGTTCAGAATGTCTTGAAAAAATTCCGTAGAGATGGAACAGTGGTCACTCGAAAGGCTAAACGCCGACATTGCAAATTGAATGATCGAGATAGGAGGGAATTGGGTCGCATTCTTGCACAAAATAGACACATTCCACTTGTATCCATCATAGAACAGATGAGTGAGAAAGTTTGTGAGCGCACGTTAAGGAAGGAGATTAAACATATTGGATTTGGTAGTCGTGTTGCAACAAAGAAGCCTTTTCTTAATGACAAGCATAAAGCTGATAGATTGGCATTTGCTAGAATACATGAGACTTGGGAAGTATTAGATTGGATGAATGTAATATGGACAGATGAGTCCTCATTTGAGATAGGCAAGAATTACCGGCAAGTCAAAGTTTGGCGGCGAGCGTATGAACGCTACTCATGGGATTGCCTAGCACCCACTTTTAAATCTGGACGGACATCCGTTATGATTTGGGGTGCTTTTACAGGTTATGAGAAGTGCCCCATTGTTATTATGCCATCTGATAGACGAACAAGTGCCGATTTTGTTGACATTGTGTATGAGGGTCGATTGAGTGGCTTTTACTTCATGCATGATAATCCTCAAAGTCTTCATCTCATGGAGGATGGTGCCCCAGTGCATCGTAGTAGCTTACCAAAACAATGGCGAGAAGCGCATCAGATCAAGAAGATTATATGGCCTGCAAATTCACCGGATTTGAATCCCATAGAGAATGTGTGGATGATTTTAAAAGACTTTGTACAGAAAGAGACTAGGCCAAAGAACAAAGATGAAATGGTCAAGAGCATTGAGCAGGCATGGGAAGCCATATCTATGGAGACTCTAGGCATTCTCATTGCTAGCATGCCTCACCGAATGAAGGCTGTAATTAATGCGAGAGGTGGTAGTACGAGGTGGTAGATAGTGTGCTACAAAATGCACTATTGTTGTATGTTCTTAAATTTTTCAATATAACAAATCAATGTTTTTCAAAACTAGACTTCTCTATCTTCCAAATCCAATTTACGGTTTGCAATTTCATGAATTTTTGAGCCTGTGGTGTGATTTTGAAGTTACGAGTTCACTGCTGAATTTCAGCAGAACCAGTGACTGCACCATTCAGACTTGCCGGGTACTGTACTGTACAACCAGGCTCCAGAATTGGGATATAATTGGAGCAAACAAATTGTGAAATGGTTAGAGCCACACATTAAGACTCTTCCCGTCTAGAAGTTTTTCAGAACAGCTTTGCCAGCACTCATCAAGGCAAATGTTGTACATAACAAATGATTTGACCAACCGCAAACCATATCAATTTCATGATATCAATTGAACAAAGGAGACAATAATGATTACTTGCCTGAAAATTTTGAAAGCACATTAAAATGGCTAAATAGGTCAATCATATTTTTTTAAGATTAGGTAAATTTTTAGAATGATACTAAGGTATAATTTTGACAAATACAAGTAAAATTAGATTGACTACTTGCATACAAATTTTCAAAAGGAAGTCAAAAGCACTTAACGTTGGTCTAGGTAATGGTCTTTGTAAACAATCTTGGATACGTTTTCAAATTGGTATTTCTATACTACCATAGGTGAATCTCTAGTTTGGCTTAAAATAATTAGAAAAGTCCATGCCAAATAAAGTGGAAAATAAATTCTTGAAAATGCCAAATTTATTGGAAATGTATATTTATAGATTTTGTCGCATTGAGAGACATCAAAGGGGATTAAGGCTTGGAAAGGTCTTCATTCATGGCATCTCATGCATGAACATCCAGGTTTGGAATCCCAAGGTCTTGAGTTCAATCCCCATGGACGTCAAAGTAGGTAAAATATAGTAGTCTGTGACTTCTTGCCGAAAATTACGTTATTATTATTTTGAATGCCGAATGTCATTTTTTCACTTTAATTAATTATTCGGCATTAAGGTGCCGAACCAGAGGTTCACCTACGGTAAAGTTCAAGAAGTCATATCCCCCTTGCACAACAAGGTCAGCCCACTTTGACTTAGCACATCTTGTAACATTTACACCCCCTTGCACAACAAAGTCAGCCCACTTTGACTTAGCACATCTTGTAACATTTACACCCCCTTGCACAACAAGGTCAACCCACTTTGACTTAGCACATCTTGTAACATTACACCCCTTTGCACAACAAAGTCAGCCCACTTTGACTTAGCACATCTTGTAACATTTACACCCCCTTGCACAACAAGGTCAGCCCACTTTGACTTAGCACATCTTGTAACATTTATACCCCCTTGCACAACAAGGTCAGCCCACTTTGACTTAGCACATCTTGTAACATTTACACCAAAGTGTGTTCAAAACCATTACCGATATGACCCATATTGTGTTAGCTAATTGTGTGCACAATTTGGGGTCCAATCAAGGGGTATAACATGTGGAAATACATATTTTAGTGAAAGAGGGTATAAAACCATGAGAATGAGTACAAAAGTGGTCAAACATTTCTTGCTACATAAAATTTTACAAATTTGAGAATCCCAATTGCTTATATGTGCCATTTCTATTCCCACTAGTTTTAGAAGAAAAAAAATCTAAAAATGATAAAATGTATAATTTTCAAATTTTTATTAAATTATGCAAGCATTATGGGAGAGGGCAAGGCTTGAAATTGAGGACCATTCATGAAACAAAGGGCCACATCATGCACCCACTTTTCCAAGAAGTCAAAGTCTTCTAAAATTTGACTTTAGATCAAAAACATTCTTTTTCATCTACTTTTTATTGGTCCATACTTCTTGGACTTTGTGGGGTCTTCCCCTGCACTTTTGTCTCCGATGGTTTGGGTTTCCCCACCCTTCCTCCACCCATTGTGCCCCTACTCAGGACTGCTTTACACTACAGTGGAGAGCTCCACCAGTCGGTCAAGAGGTTTCGGCCAACATGGTTATTTGAAGCAAGCGGTGGATGTTGAACAAGATAAAAAGACAACAATTAATGCATGAAGAAATCTTGACCGGTTTGTAGTATAAACACCATCCCGTGAAGTCCACGGGCCAAAGTTACAAAGTGAAATCTACCAGCCAACTTCACCACCAAGAAAGTTTAGGCTAGTCAATAGGAACCACAATCCCTATGTTTCCCATGGACATATTATATACGTGTTTGGGCTGCAGTCCACTTTGAAAATCTATAACTTTTGCATCATGTGTTGAAATCTAGTAAATATTGTCAAAAAAAATGTGCCTACTTGTCTAGTTTGTGTAGTAAAAATTTAGTTCAATTCAATAAACAATGTAATTTTAGGACTCATTTTAGTACACGGGGTTTAATTCTACTTCTTGAATAGAAAACATAGTCAAGGATGGAGAAGAGATATCCCACATTCATTGTATGAAAAACTACTCTTCTCCACTATATAGTACATGTTCTCTTCTTCTTCCTCCTCTCCAAATTTCCTCTTTTACATTGGTCTAGCATCATGGATGGTAAAAGGGAAAAAATCTTATTTGCTCTTGCAATTCTTATCGTTATCAAGCATGTTATTGTTGCAACTATGGCCGTTTAGAAAGTCATCATACACCAACACAATGCTTCAACTATGATGATGGCCTTCTTTATATTCGGTCACAAGGAGTCTAAGAAAGTATGGGCATTTGATTGGTCTGACGGGTTTGTTTCACAATTTCTTCTTGGGTGAATCAAAAGTGTCTTGAGAGCGTTGCTTTTCAAGAGACCTACATTACCTTGGATGAAGCAAATTTGTGCCGAATTTGAGAGCTTGCGTAGAATTCCTTATATTCTTGGGGCAATAGATGGTAGCCACATTCCGATTATTGTTCCAAGTGTAGATCATACTTTGTACTATTGTTTGAAAGGGATTTTATTCGGTGGATTATCAATGCAAATTTTGGAATTATGATCTCGGTTGGACTGGAATTATATATGATTAGGCATTATTTCAAAAATCAGAGATTGGAAAGAAAACCATGTCGGGAGGTTTGTTACCATATAAATTGATTGGAGATGTTGCATATCCAATGCGTCCATGGTTCTATTCACCTTTAAAGGGAGGAAAGACAAGTTTATCAAAAGAAAAGGCGCATTGAAATTTTATTCAATCTAGTACTAGAATGGTTGTTGAAAATAATTTTGGCATTTTAAAGGGAAGATGGAGGATATTATTGAAGAAGATTTGTATGCCGCTCAAAAACATTTTGGATATTATTACAGCTTGCTTATTTGTTCATAATTTATGCGTTTTACATGGAGAGGAATTTGATTTGAATTGGGTAAAGACTGTTGAGAAAGATATGAGAAAGGCTAGAATAGAAGCATTTGGTGTATTGAAGAATGCATATATGTTCTATGCACTTGGAGCAAGCATACATGAAATGAGAAGCATCCAAAAAGAAGTAGTGCAAGTAGGATTCAACGATTTTGTTGAAAATGACACAACAAACTTTGAAGACATAGATATTGGAGATGAAACAAAACTAAATCTTGAAAAGAGGGTCAAAGCCATGTTACAGGAAGCTATTCAAACTCACATGATGTTGGCGAGAAACTATTATATGGACCATCTTGAAAAAACATTAAAGGCAACATTTCTTTTGAACTCTAGTCATGACATAGAAGAAAGCTAGAGTTTGTCAATGAAACCATCCATTTGGTCATCTACCTTTTGTAGAAATTAGTTGGTTTTGCTCAAATGCTCCAACATTGTTGCTCCATTGTCTACCGTTTTTCCAAAATAAAGTAGAGCTTTATCTTGGAATTCGGCCATTCTTGGAGGTGGTGAAGGTTTGAGTTTGAAGGCATGATCCTGTGATAATCTTGAGATTCATCACAAGCTATATTTTCACTATCATCCTCTATATTACCATCTACATTGTCCATTGTAGTTGCACTCACATGTTTCATAACAGATCCTATTTGATGCCACCATTGATCTAACGAATTATAGAACTTATATTCATATCTATCATTCTCCAAGATTAAATTAGCAAGCTTGACCTCTATGTGAGACTTGAAAATGGTCTCAAACTTCTTCCAGCATGTTTCAGGAGTGCGGAAAAATCTAGGAATTGTGGCAAGCATTCGTGCTTGAAATCAAATTCACTTATCTAGACTTGCAAAAATGTAGCATGTTGTTAAAAAGATAATTGTTTCTATACGTTAATGCACATTAAAAATGGACATTGTCAAATCAATACAAAATTATATGCACTAAAATGATTTCCAAAATTTTGATAATTGTAATCATTGTTTTTTAGCATTCTTCTAAAACTCCACATGCATTTCACCTGGAACTGCAATAAGCTGCTCAACGTCACTATCCAGCCAATTCTTCTTCTTTGCCATGTCTTTTCTTTCAACCTTCACTGTATTGGCTCTCTTCTTGACTGGAGTCTTTCTCTTTGAAGGTCCACCTCTTCCCTTCTTAGTGGGTTCAACAATCTGACAATTATCATGTTCATTTATTTCCTTCCCTCCAACATCCGAATTGTTCTCACATGGTTCACTTTCCTCAATCAAGACTTTACTAGTTAAAGAAGGATGTCGAATGTAGGTCCTAAAGACACTCTCACTTAGAATTGGAGGATTGAAAAAATTCTCAATACCCACATACTCTTCTTCTTGGTTGCAAGTGAACGTTGGTTGCGAAAAAACAACCATCCTCAAGGAAAAAAAAACATGTAGTGAACTTCATTTTGAAACACAAACTGGACAATCATGTCATTAACAATTAAAAAACAACTGAAATTCAATGGCAATACATTAGTGTATGCAAAAAAAATGACAGTCAACCTCAAAAGCATAGCATGGATCAAAATGTAAGAACCTCAATGGCAAGAAAAATTGCAAGAAATTCATCGAAGGCTAACCTTCCTTGTACAAATTGCACGTCAGCCACTCAAAACAAATTAGATTGATTTGAAATTCATGTTGCTTAGAGTAGACACAAATGGGCAACTTTTGCAACAAAAATTATTGAAGATGGACCTTGCACTACAAAGATATAGCACGCCAAAGTTACAGCTTTAAATACTCACTGTGAAACTTCCGGGGCTGAACCTCCTTATAGTAAATTGCACGTCAGCCACTTGAAACGCATTTGATTGATCTAAAATTTGAGCCTCTAAAACTAGACACAGATGCGCAACTTTCAAAATAAAAATGATTGAAGATGGACCTTGCATCACAAAGATATAGCACGCCAAACTTATAGCTTAAAAACTCACCGTGAAACTTCTATGGCTGAACGTTCTTGCACTAAAATGCAAATTAGTCACTCAATGCAAATTGGAATGATTTGAAATTTGAACCACACAAACTAAATAAGATTGCGCAACTTATCTAACAATTTATTTTGAAAATGGAAATTCAAATAAGAAGAAGCAAAAACTCAAATTTTGATAAATCCAAAAAAATAAAAATAAATTCAAACATCAAACTCACTATCTAGGCATATAGATTTCCAAACTCACCCAGGGCGCTTTAGAAAATGAAGACCTTTGTAGAGTAGTGCAAAGCCAAAGAGAAACACATCTTTAATGATGCAAGTCGTAAGAGGAAGAACTCTAACGGCAATTCTATTTGGAGGGGGGGAAATAATATTTTAATGAAAGTTGCTCCCCTCCATGGTTTGGTTTCTTCTCCAGGGGGTTGAGGCTAGACAAGAAACCTGTCCACCAGAGAAGAACTCTTAAAAAAAGTGCTCCCACATAGGCCGCCATGTCATTTTCTCCATCCATGCTTGAAGTTCTCCACCAGTCAAGTCTTGGCCGTAGTATAAACCCAATTTGGTGAAAAACAATTTTTTCTCCAATCAGCTCCATTTCCCTTGAATTCTTGATCGGTGAACTTCTCCACTGTAGTGTAAAGCGGCTCTTGTTGCCCCTCTTTGACACTTGTGTTTCATTGGTTCTTAGTGGTGCCTACGTTACCCAACGTTCTCATTTTTTACTTGAGTGGTACTAACTTTCAAACCATGAATCCAAAAATAAAACCTCCATAAAGCTCTTAAAGGGACAATCTAGTTAAAAAAAATCCCAAAAAAAAGATTTTTAAAAATTTTTTAAAAACGTGCCCAAAATCAAAATTGTTTGCCTAAGGGAAAATGGTTCTATAGGGATTAAAGGAAACATTTAAATCTTGCCTAATTTTATTATATTTTTTGTTTTCTTGTGCAAAATCTTGTTGTTTTCAGTTGCCGCTAAGTGCTCTTGGCCAAGTGCACAATTGCTCGATTGCATGCTTCTAATACATGATACATAATAAGAAGAAAATAAATATAAATGTACTTAAATATGTTAGTGATGAAATTCACCGATAGAAAAAGCCTCATTACTCTACAAGATTGTTCCACAACATATCAATTTACAAGTATAGTAAACGAATGTACTAAAAAATATAATTATAATAATAATAATAATAATAATAGTTTTTGAAGTGAAAAATAAATGAATTAACAATCAAAATGAAAATATTCCACCAACCAATGTCAAATTTTTGCAATATACAAATGTCATGGTTCAACCTTGAAAGGATTGAATGTGTAAATAAGGGATGATGGATGAGGTCAAGTCTTGTAGCCATTCTATAAATGAAGTTTCATATTTGTACATTATTTTATAACAGTTTTCTGCAGATTTATAAACACCATTTGAACAATTTAGATTCATAAAATCATTTGGCCAAAATTTCTTATAATTGATTCATTTGAATTATGTCCTTTCATTTCTTCAATAATTTAATTTATTTTATTAAACATCAAAAACTCCAAAACATATTTGACTTTAATTACTAAAAGACTGTGTGTCTGTTTGAGGGACAAATACAAGTTGGGCAGGTTCCTAAAAATCTAACTCTGATTGTATGTATTTGAGAAAATTATTGGGAATAGTAATTTTGATAAGTGTCACGGGGTATTCTTATTTTGATTTATGGATTTATAGGGAAAAAGTTATGGCCCTTCAAAGATCAAAAGTTGAGCTTCTAGGCATTTGGGCAAGGTACTGTAGACCTCACTAATACTATTACAGAGGTGAATAGTGCAATTTTTGAGAGGTCGGCAGCAAGGAAAGAAAATTAGAGATTTTTTTTTGCGAGTTTTTTTTCTTTAATCCCTAAATTTCTTTGACAATTTTACACAATAGACACTTCAAGATTGTTGATTCTAGTGCAATGAGTAAGGAAGGGAACAAAAACTTTCATTTCTAGCTTTAGCTATAGGATCTCAATTAACACTTATTAAGTAACATACTTAAAAAATTTCATAAACTTTGAGAGTACAAAATGAAAGATTATAGTGTTTGAAGTGTAGAAAAGACTTGGTTTTCTTCCTTGCGTTGTGTGGATCAGCAAACTTTGACTTCACTTGGTGTCAAATGTTTGCACTACACAAGGTCTAAATTCATTACCATCGTGTTAAGCATGATATTAGTTCCCTGTACACCAATTTTTAGAGGTAGAAAAGGGGTGTAGCAAATTCAAATCAATTGTGCAAAGAGTAGAGGTTCAAAAATTGTCAATTCACTTTTTATTTTTTTGTGAAATTTATGTGTTTTAGAATGATAAACCGAATGAAAAGAAGAAGGTTTACAACACATATTGTTTTAGAAAAAATAAAAAATAAAAAATACAAAGATCTCAAAGTTTTAAGCGGATGAGAAGAAGTTTTCTTTGTACCTTGCTTGACAATGTGTGACAATGTGCGAAAATGTTTGACTTGAGTTAACCCCTAAAAGCCCAGGCATTTTCCCTCATGAAACACTCCAAAACTGCCATCATCAACAAGAGGCAACGAAATCTAACATTAAAGTCTAATTTTAGACTTTTAACCGTACAATCTTGAAATAGACACGTATATGAACTTACAATAAAAATTTGGTTGCAATCCACCGCACGGATGTGAAGATTATAGCGTTTGAAGTGCAAAGAAAAGTTATTTTCTCCCCTTGCCCGGCAAGGTCAGCCTACTTTGACTAGGTATATCTTCTAGTTTTTACATTGAAATGTGATCAAATCTTTTACCAATATGACTTATATGTTGTTAGCTATTTGTGTGCAAAATTTGAGGTCAATTCGAGGGGTAATAGATGTAGAAACATACACTTTAGTGAAAGGGGGTACAAAATGTTGACAATTACTACGTAAGTGATATGAAATTGTTTGTTGCATACAAGTTGTTGCTTTTGAGAATCCCAACGGTGGAAACTTTCAATTTATTTTTTCACTAATTTTAGAGAAAAGAAACGAGTAAAAATAGTAAAATCCATAATTTTCAGGAATATATGGAATAAATAAAGCATTATGTCCCGTTGTTGACCGCCCTCACAGCTGGACGGGGGAAGGGGAAAAAAAAAAAAATTAAAAAAAAAGTAAAAAAAAAAAGTTTTTTTTTTTGTTTTTGGCGGGCCCGCTTCTGACGCGGGGTGCTGGCAGGCCAGCTGACGGCTGATTGATTGCTGTTTTTTTTAAAATTATTTTAACAACTCTTTTAATAATTTTTAATGCTTTTTCTACTTGGACTTCGTGCATAGAAGTTTGGATTCCTTTCCTTGCCCTTTTGTCCCAAAATTCTGCCCCTTTTTTCTCCTCAAATTGCATTGGTTGACATGGCTGCCCCAATAGTCTAGACTCCCCATTTTGACCTTTGAAGGCTAATAACTTTTGAACCAAAAATCCAAAATCATTTTTGAAAAATTCCCCTTATAGATTTCTTAAAGGATAATGTAGTGTAAAATTTTCACAAGGATCGGAGTATTTTTTCCACTCAAAGGTACATGCCCAAAATCCAAAACGTACTTCCCAAGTACACTTGGGCTCTTAGGGGTTAAAATGACATTTTCCACAAAAGACAAGAATTATGTTCTGACAATATGAAAGTAAAAGATATTACTTGCTAGTATTGAAGATCTCACATGTAAAAGAGTGTCCTAGCAAAAGTTTTTGGAGTTGCCGGACGTGCCTGCATTCGACAATTTTTCCCTCAAGATGACATAACTTTTTTTCGTAGGTCCAATGAGAATAAAAGTTATACTCCCATGTACCTCTCGTCTTCTTGCATTTTTGTACAAAATTTCAAGAATTGCAAATATAAATTGCAACCATGGGAAAGTTTCCAAGATTTACAAAAGCCCACCTCAGGACTTTTTTCATTTAGGGATCAAGAGAATATGGCATGATGCTTTCATCTACTATTTGTTCTTTAGATCCAACAACTTATCATATAATTAAAAAGTTATATAACTTTGCTAAGGAAATGGCCGCATTCTATAACCCTAGTCATTGCAGGGCCTTTTTTTCTTATCATTGACTCCTTCAATACTAATTTACTTCTAATGTTTAGCATGCAATGGCGCAATAGATGGTAAAACACAGTTCCACAAAATTGAAGCAATGTGTAATGGAAAAATATGCCATTACTTTGAGTCAAAACATGCTAACCAAGTCCGGGCATAAAAGAAAAAAACTATGGTGTACACTTTAAATGCATGTATCTTTTAATCCGTGCGGTCAAATTTTACAAAATTATTTAATTTTCTTTTTGAAGTAGTTAAATTAAAGATCTTAAATTAGAATATGTTGGAATGAGTTCATAGCATCTCATCTTTGAGGGGTAGTTTCTATGTGATTTTGGAAAAATATACTCACAGTCCTTCAAGGGGTAAAATGTCACATTTAAAATTAACCACACGTGTAGAATCCAAATTTGAGTTTCTAAGAGCACCTCCATCCCACGGCCTGAAAACTGGGTGGATTGTCCCTAGGAGAACCCTTGCAAACCAGCCCCGCAATCATCAATTTGGGAAAACCATGCAGCGTAGGCCGGAAAACATCGAACTGCAATCGCCATTATTGCATCTGCCGTAGATGGCATTGATAGTGGGCCTGAAAAAAAATCCTTCAATAGTAGTGCCGCAGCTTGTGCCACGCTGACACCTAGCAGCACATTGTTGGTCCTCCTGTCCATCAAATTTTTGCAGGCACCCACCATAATGTCTGATTATCCCGTTTTTGGTTCAACTCCCTCCATCCAGCCACTCAGGTGTAGCGTCTCCAGGGCCTACGGTGGGGGAGCACTATCACCCGAACCCTCCCAACCAGGCAGGTCTGCCGAGATGGGGGCCCGTGGTGGAGATACTCTAACTTTCTTCATCTCTACACCGGTTCCAAAATATCCCTCCAAAATACATTTCATGAAGGTTTGACCAAAATTGTTAGTTGAATTTTATTTCTTTGAATGCCAATCTTTCAGTAACATTTTAGATAGAATTTTTTTTAAATAGTGCAAAAATTTATAGAGGTTTGAACATTATAAGTACACATTTTAATTGTACCTGAGGTCAATATGTTTTAAAATGAAAATCTAAATTGTCTCAAGAAAGGATTAAATCACATTTTGAAGTAAGAAACACATAATAAATCTCTAATTTTTATATCAAAAATTTGGGAAAATCATGTGATAGGATTTGAAAATCCTTGCAGTACTGTAGTATAGAAAATTCTATCTCATATGAAATCAATCAAAATATCCTATGTAATTCAATTCTTAAAAAAATCTTTATTGAGAATTGATCTTTTAGTTTAGTTTATGAGTAGCTTAAGGTCACATGAAGGTAGTTATTGTATTTATTATTGAATTAACTCCAGGGTTGTTCGGCCGTCCGTCCGTCCGGTAGTGTCCGTCCGTCCGGCTGTCCGTCCGGTAGAGGCTGTTG